>JANAVB010019197.1:348961-501461 GCA_029216955.1 Iris pallida | reverse complement strand
TGTACCAGAGAGTCCACACTCAGGACGAGGGTGTTTACATCAGAGAGTCCACACTCGGGACGAGGATGTTATACTTGTACCAGAGAGTCCACACTCGGGACGAGGGTGCCTTGCCGTGAACTAACCAGAGAGTCCACACTCGGGACGAGGGTTAGTACTAACCAGAGAGTCCACACTCGGGATGAGAGTTAGTGTTTAGTTCAAACCCGTGCGTCCACACTCCGGATGAGGGTTTGATTTTTTCTATTGATCTCGTGATTATCGTTCATCCGGCAGTTCATTTATACGTAGTTGTTCTAGTGTTCGTGTTCGTGTTCGTAGTCATTTGTCGTGTCCTGTTTCCTCTTGTTTAATTTCTCACGCATGATAAAACTGTTAGATAGGCATGTATATTATGTATCTTGCTATGTCCTCTGAGGACCTGATGATCTCCTCAGGTTTAGCGGTTGAATGGAGTTAGCTAGTAGTTCTGGGTGGCGGAGGATTTACGATTCTTGTGGGTTTCAGATGCGATGATCTGCTTGTGGGATTTAGGTATCATTATTACGTTGTTATCCTTTCGTGCTTTCTTACTTTATCATGTTTCCTGATTCAGTTTAGACTCTTGTTACTTTCTTAGAGTCTTATCGGACATATATGCTAGTGGGCTACAGACCACGACCCATACTTGTCCATTCTTGATATTTTATTCTTATTGTGGATTGAGATATAGTTTTGCCTTGCCTTGATTAGGCCCATTGCCATGACCTTGACAGCTTATACGTACTCGAGTCAGGCTGGAGTCCGCTCGATACGTAGCTGGCTTGCTCACGAGCTCGCGTCCAAAAATCGGGTGCGGGTCGTGACACTTCTCATCGTCGGGGAACATCTTGATCTGGTTATAGCTTGAGAACCCATCCATGAAGGACATCCGCTCGAAGCCGCAAGTATTGTCGATCATTATGTCGATGATCGGTAGTGGAAACTCGTCTTTCGGGCATACAGAGTTCAAATCATGGTAATCGATACAGATTCGAACTTTACCGTTCTTTTTTATGACTGGAACAATGTTGGCAACCCAGTCAAGATGTTGTTCTTCGCGAATGAATCCACTGGCAGTGAGCTTCTTGACTTCATTCTCGATGGCCTCCGTGACATCTGGTCAGAATCGTCGTTGTTGCTGCTTCACTGGCTTAGCTTTAGACGAAATATTCAGGCGGTGCATGGCGACTTTAGGGTCCAGGCCTGACATGTCTTCATAGCTCCATGCAAAGACGTCGATATATTCTCTTATAAGCTGTATAAGAGATTGGCGTTCATCGCTAGATAGACTTTTGCTGATGAAGATTGGTTTAAAAGATGATTGATCTCCTAAATTAACTTGGATGACTTTGTCTTCGGTAGGTGGTTCACGTTGTTCGAAGCACAACTCCTACCTAGTATCCATCTTTTGAGCCTATTGTTCAAGCTCGATTGATTGGACATCATCCGTAATTTGGTCCACGAAAACCATATTGATGGACAGAGTTGCTTTGAACATGTCGCCAATGCTGGAGTCTGAGTTCCAGAAGAAGGAATCAGAAGAATGGGAACAACGATCTGCATCATTATCTGATATTTCAGGAGTTGTTGGAGGAGTGACATACCCCAAACCAACACCGTTTCTTTGATAGTAGTTCTCGGGTTTGCCGGGAGGAGTAAAGTGTCGTATTGGCAATCGTCGTCCCCGGTCGTAATTTAGCCCCTGGTCACTTTTGATGTCATATCCTATGTTCTGGATGATATTCTTGGCCTGCCAACTATACCGAAAAAGTTGCATTTTTCCAGAGTCATAGTCAGGTTCCGTGTTGTGCTTGGGAGAAGTAGAGTCCGAAACGAACTTTCTCTCGCCAATTATACGACTGAAGATGATTAGTTCTTCATCCTTCTTTGATGAAGTAGTGGATATCTTCTGGGTAGAATTTTTCCTACAGGTGAGGCGTCGTGACCGGCATGCAGAGGTGCAGTCCTATGCCGTGCTCTAGAGCGTATATCGTATCTATGTAGTGGTTTACAGATTGATAGACATCAGAGTAATTCAAAGATAAATTGTTACTAAGAAAATATGTAAGTTCTTCTTCTGGGATAACATCATCCGCTGAAGGTACATTATTATGAGTATTGATATACTCATTGAGAGGGTCATCATCTGAAAGAGGAGCCACAGTCTTGGCCAAGTTCACCACGTAGGGTAGTTCTTTAGAATTGGGAGAACGGACATCAGCAGGTTCCTCCCGGGGTGTCTTGCTGAGAGTGATGGTCAATGGTTTGACTTTGTCAGGGTTCTTCTTTTTTAACCAGATTGTGAGAGGCTTCGGAGTACTTTTTGGAGTAGTACGTCCTTTGACTTGGATAATCAGGGGACTATCATTAGAGGATGAACTTGCTTCAGCTTTATTGTCAGCTTCGTTATCGTCATCCTTGGGGTGTTGCGATTGGTAAAGTACCGAATCTCCATAGTAGGCTTCGATGCCCTTAAAAGGATCGACATCGGTAAACTCCGTCTTCACGACACCATCGTTGTTGACGTACTTGAAGCACTGGTGAAGTGTGGAAGGAATGATCATGTTCTCATCTATCCATGGACGTCCCAACAAGACGTTGTAGGATACATTGGCATCGATCACATAGCAAAAAACCTCCGTTCGGAGATTACCGATATGGCACTTGAGACGAATCTTGTCCAGCGGGTGGCTTCGACCAGCATTGAAAGCCATGATAGTTGTATTGGTTGCAGATAGCTTGTGCAGAAGGATTCCTAGAATTTGAAGCAAACTTCTAGGGATGATGTTGAAGGAGGATCCTGGATCGATGTGCATGCGGTCCACCTTGATCGCCCCGATATACCCTGTATAGTACAGGGGTCTATCATGACAATTATTTTTTAGTATCATGTTCTCCTGTGAAAAGGTGATGTTGGGCACCACTTCCATAGTACTGTGGCAGTGGGGACAGGAGACAGGGTCTTCAGCGGGGGCTTTGACTTCAGCGAGATAAGAGTCGGCATGTAGTAATGCCTCGCTTAAGACCTTTCGCGTTTCTTTGAAGAGTCGCAATAGATTAAATAGAGACAACCTGGCAGGTGTATTGGCCAGCTGTGCCAGTATGTCAAAGTTTTAGGGCTGGTCCATGCCTTCGGGAGCTGGCGCCTTCAGAGACTTGTCAAACCGTGTCTCCTTCTGCTTGGCTTTATCGGTAGTTGAAGGCTTAGATGGGCCGGCTTCTGATCTTGTGGGGGTAGCAGGAGCTTGGGAAGGTACTGCTTCTTCTTGTGCGGGATCGTATGTCCGAAGATAAGCCTTCCCCGATCGCGTCTCGCCAGAGAGAACCTCGTAGATGGAAGAAGACAACATATGACATGACTTGTATTTCTTACCCTTTTTTTGCTTTGGGAGATACCACCCCCTGTGTCATCTCTTGCACAAGGTCCGGATGGACCCATATGATCTCACCACGTTCAGTTGTGAGTGGTACCAGGGTTGAGTTGCGAGCTGGCGGCAGGTTGACGACTTCTATTATCGCCTTGGGGATCGGGACCATGCCGTTTGGGACTTCTGTGGGAGGAAAGTCACCAAACTGAAGAGAGATCATGTTAGAAGATACGACCGTGTCTTCAGCTTCAAGGTTGATCACTTGGATGTCGATAAGCTGTTGCATCTTCTTCTTCAGGACGATGCAGTCCTTGGTGGAATGATGCATGTACTGACGATAGAGACAGTACTTGGGATCGTTGAGTTGGTTCGCCTCTGCAGGACGTCGTGGTGGAGGCAATGTCAGCTTATTTCCCTTCGTCAATGTGTGAAAAATGGTAATGACATCGTCTTCGTCAAAGGAGAAGGTCTCCTTAGGATTATCAGAGGCGTCCTGAGAATTGGAAGCTCCCTTGGAAGTGTCGACCTTCAGGACTTCTTTCCCTTTACCCCCACGGACAGGGCTAGTTTGAGGATGCTTGCCCTTACCTTCATATTTAGGTATTTTCAACCCAGTAGTTTCAGATTAGGAATGTCGTTTTCAGCAGCATCAGCGGCCCCAATAAAAGCGGGCCATGTATCATATTTATGTATACCTAGATAGAACTTCACCGTAGGAAGAAAGTTATGTCGACAAGTATCCATAAGTTCTGAGTCTGGTATGCCGAAAGGCATCTTCAGTGCTAGCCGTCTGAAGCGTTCGATGAAGGCAATGACAGACTCAGTCCTCCTTTGCTTGGTCTCGATGATGGTGGACATACTAACATGCATACCACTCTCGTAAAACCTGTTGAGGAACAACCTCTCCAAGTCTTTAAACGAATTGATACAACCGTCAGGCAGACTGCAGAACCATTCGAAAGCTACCTCCTACAAGGTACTAATAAATAGCTTTGACAAGAACGGATCGTCCCTGGGTAAGTGTAGAGTCTGCATGTTGAACTATGTCATGTGTTGACGAGGAGAAGTCAACCCGTCAAATGAATTTAGCGTCAACGGCTTGTAGTTAGGAGGGCAAGTAGAATTCTCCCATTCAGGAGGATAAGGTTGAGATATCCTCATCTTCTGAAGCTCGTTTTGTACGAGATAGTGTCGAGACGGATGACCAGGGAATCAATTGCATCTTGTTGATTAAGCAGGTATTGGGAAACGGCTGTCGAACGGTTGTCAGGCGTTGCGAAGGACCACCCCCAGCATTTGTAAGATTCGGAGGAGGGACAACGGAATGATACTCCTTTTTTAGTGAAGAAGGATTGTTGCTATGAGCCGGACTAGCGTGAGACAAGACATTTTATTAAGGTGGAGGAACAGCCCTAGCAGCTTGAACCGCCATGATACTGGTAAGCATATCAGTGATCTTGGCGAATGCTGTTTCAAGACCCTCTAGCCATTTGCTGGTCTGATCACTGGCTTCATCAGGTCTTCCTCTGTCTGCCATGTATGTAGATAACTTGCGAGGATGAACAGAGGAAACAGTACAACTGGTGCTGATACTGTCTGTCTCTGAGTTGACAAGTCCTTCATCTTCAGGTAGGGGAGGAAGATAGTCGTCGTCAGACTCGAAGAGATCATCGTCCTCTGGGAGGCTGCCCCCAGTGTGAAGGTCATCCACTTCAGACACTGAGGGAATACTACCCCCAGCTCGAGAGTCTTCGTCATCTGTACGGAATCTCGCCTTTGACTGAGTACCCATATAGACTCCTTCAGACGTGACAGCCAACTGGCCATCTGTTGGTAGACTTCGTCATCTTCTTCTCGCGGAACTGAAAGAAAAAGTTAGGTTCGTGGTTGTGAGCACCCTGAATTCTGGGTTAATTTTTATTTTATTTTATTTTATTTTTGATTATTTAGTTTCATTAAATAATTTATTCTGTTTATTTATCTGTAAGTGTGCCTTTTTTCGTGCCTTTGATATTTGGAGTGTCAGGGATGTTCAACTCTGGAAATCTTCTTCACGAGTTTTGGAGTGGACAGGATTACCTTCATGATGGTATATAGTGTCCCACTCAGACTTGTTCCCTTGTGCTTTTTTTTGCTTCGCAGAACTTCTGGTCGAATTAGACCATTTGATCATTAATTGATTTTCCCACTCTTTTCCTTGATCATTATTAGCACGTTATCGTGACTTTTAATTTGGAAGCGCAAGACCAGTTAGTTTCTTAAAACCAACTTCTCATGCATGATCTACTCGAGATGCTCGTCACCCATGACCTCCGTGTCCCACTCAGACACATTATTTTGTGCTCCATTTGCTTCACACAACTTTCCTGACACGTGACCCGATTTTATTTCACTCCACGGTGTCACATTTATTTTCCAATTTGATTTGTGGATCCCCTGTCGACCAAAACCTGTCAGTCCCAATTATGGACATGGCCCACATTGAGCCTACTACCCGCCTGCTACCTGTGTCCCATTTATTGGAATCTCTATGTGCTACTTATTTATCCATGATCATCAACGTCTAATTTTAATTCGATTTTTGCTCAATGTCTGATTTTTATCCAATCCGGCTCCACCGAGTCCAGCCCAGCTCTATGTTATTCTCCATCATGACACCCTCATATTTTCCTGCCCAAAATATCAAGTACTCTTCTACCTATTTTTCTATATTTAATAGAAATTTCTATTTATTTAAATCCTATAGGAATAACCTAATTTTCCTACATTTAATTTCTAGCCATTGGATTCCCCTAATTAAATCCCATCCATTCAATCCTTCATGGAAACTTTTCCCCACACCCCTTGGCCATGTGGCCAGCCCTAATTTTGAGAGAATAACTTTCTCTCTCTTTCCCTCTTGTACTCACTCCCACACATTAAATTACTCTCTTTCTCTCTCTCACTTGTTTCTTTCCATGCAACCAAAACACACCATCAACAGCAGCCTCCTATGGCCGAGCTCAGCCGTGGCCGACCTTCCTCCTCCCTGGCCGAGCTCGACTACCCCCAGCAGGCCGCACCACCAGACTTCTCCTCCCCTCCTCCTCCTTTCCTCCTCACATCACCACCATCACCCTCACCATAAACAACCACCACCACCATCTATGCCGGCCACCACCCTGGCCGGACATCCCTTCCTTCTTGGCCGTCGGCCACCCGCCTAGGTCGTCGACCAACGCCACCATACGACCGCACCACCACCACCACTTTAGAACCGCCACCACCTCCATTCCATCATCAAACCGAACTGCCACCACCTTCACAACGAACCACCGCCGCCACCACCGCGTGCGTGGACGCGCGCCTCGTCTCACCTTTGTCGTGCCCGGCCAGGACGGCCCCCGCTTGCAGCTGCGCAGGCATAGCAGCAACTGTGCACGCGTGGCCGGCCGGAAACTGCGTGCGTTCGGGTGCCCCGTCGCCGGCGTCGCCGTCGGGGTCGGCGTGGCCGACCCCCACATGGCCGGGCGCACCCTAGGCTGTCCTTCCCTGACGGCCACTGTCCTCCGGGACGCGCCGTCGAGGCGATTCGTGCGTTTTGCACGACGTCCCGTCGTGACGAGCTCGGGAACGAGACTGAAATCGCATTCCGTCGCAGCGACTTCGCACACGTTTTTCTGGAAATCCGATCGTTGGATCGGCAATTTCTTCACTCCTCACAATCTCGGTATATCCACCTTCACTCTTGTTAATTTTTATCCGTTAATTTTATCGTTTGATACATCAAAATCGGCCACCAAGTTGACCGTTTAAATTATATTAAATTTAGACAGTTTCGCGGGGCCAACTTCGTCAGCTTGTATCTCCTCCACTGCAGCTCCGTTTTGTGTACTACCAGTTCCGGTGCGAAGCTGGAATAACCCTCTTTCTACCCCTCCAGTTTCGTTTCATTGTGAGCTTGTTTGATTGGTTGAATTCGACGCCAAAGTTGGCCGTCCGAATTCGTAATTTCTAACTTGTAAAATTCTATTTTTGAACACGGGACTCCAGATTTCATTTCTGACACCACCATTAGACTCGTTGCGTCGTTCTGGCATATTTTCATATAAAATTTGTTAGATTTGGAGAACGTGGGCCCTGGCACATTTTTCGGTGCAAAGTGGGTCCCATATTCTGGGTCAACGGGACTTTTTGACGCCGGCTCATCGGAATTCAATTCTGGAGATACCGTTGAGTTCGTATCATCATTCTGGACTCGTTGACAGGTAGTTTGCTGAGTTTTGAGAACATTTGTTCCGGTACGCATTTTCGTGCAAACTGGAATTTCAAGTTCTGGTCGACGGACCAAATTGAGATCGGGTCAACGGAATCCAATTCTGGAGATACCATTGGGTTCGTATCATCATTCTGGTTTCGTGGACATATAATTTGTTATATTTTATAGACTTGTTTTTTTGCACATTTTTTGGTGTAAAACGGCTCCGACACGGACACCGTTTTGACCCAAAATTACCTTTTTGCCCTTGTGTCCAAATTGGACCATTGGGTAGGCTATCCTAGCTAATTTGACTATTCTGGACACGTTGGCGATGTTTATTTTATCGTCAGACAATGTTTGTTGATAATTTCTCTGAGTTTAACCTTTTTATAATTAATTAATAACTAATTCTTATAATGTTCGTATTTCGGGATTAGTACAACGAAACTGAGCTCAGTCAATTCCAGTTATCTCACATCGCTAAAATTGACAAGATGGACACGTGGATCACTATAATAAGATTATCAACTTTATTGATAATCTTCTTATCTCGATTTGCGTGACGTAAGTTTCAACGTACAAATAACGAAGTACACTTTATATTAGACTAGAATTGACCCTGTTTGACCAGAGTTGACCAGTTGACCCAAAGTCAACTGTAAGTAAACACTTGACCTAGTTTGATTAGATTATTGACCGGAGTCGACCTAGAGTTGTTTTGACTTAAAAGAACCTAGGATAAAATAGATTGTTTGTAGAGATTCATTTATTACAACTTGAACACCTTGTAACCTGTGTTGCTTTAAATAGGACTCTGTGGCTTCAGTTGGACCCCCCTATACTTATCAGCTGTTCAGGTTATCAGGCGAGTACATTCTCTGATCATTTCATATCCTGCTTAGAATTATTTCCTGCATTAAATTACTTTACTTGTACTGTCACGTTGGTCACACGGATTGGTACTATATGGATCCCTTCTTGAGATGTTATCCTTAGGGAGCATCAGGTACTTCATGTTCTGTACGTTTCACTTACATGGTGTATCACTATGCTTCATTGGTTCATTGATCACTTGTGACATGTACTCTCATGATCATAGAGTCTTCCTTGAATTCTTATCCCATTTATTGGGTTTCCTAGAATCCCCATTTATGGGACATACATGTACTACCCTTCGGGGGCCTTGCATGGAATCATAACATAACCTGGTTGGATCCTTGTGTATTGATTGGGGGTACGGGGGAGTAGAAGTGGATATGTGAATAATACACAAGTAGTATCTTATCAGAATCATTCCGTAGTGACTTATCAGAATCATCCCATGCCATTTACATGTCCATGTTGTACTCTGACTCACTAGCCACATGTTAGTTCTCTATTTATAGTAGATATTTCTATTACAATTTTCTCTCTGTTTACATACTGTATTTCTTTCAGTACCTGTATCTTACTTTATTGTATGATTATATTTTCTAACCTGCTATGAACTGTTGAGATGTACTGTGCTCGCTTCTGTCCTGACTGGATCTGTTGATAAATTTTACAGATAGCCTGGAGGTTGCCTGCTAGCCTAGAGGAGACATATTAGAGGTTGTTTAGATAGTTATTTCAATTGTCTGGAGTTGTATTTACTTTATGGATTACTGTATTTGGAGCTTTGATATGCATTTCTGGGTTGTGTATCTTAGACACTTAGACTTCTATCTGCTGTATCTCTTTTGGATTTCATGTTTTATCTATCTTCCATTATGCTCTACCATTAGATGTGATTGAGTTTATATTCTGCTATGTTACCCCCATTCGGGGAGTATAAATTGCTTAGCCTTATACTGTTAGATGCATGAGACCTAGGACAACGTTCTACCGCCGACACTGCGGCGTAGGCTGGGCGTTATTACGTTCTCGTGCCCTTACTCTAGGGTGCGGGTCGTGACACGTTTTTAGTGGTGGCCCATGCAGGTCGAGTTTGTGTAGTGGTATTCGAACTAGAATACCCCTACACCCTGCAGTAGGATTAGGATATATTTTTGAAGATACTCAATCACAATTAGGATCCCTTGAGAGATTCCTGGGACGACCCTTGAGAATCTTGTTTAACTCCGATTTGAAAACTCTTTTTTTCCTTGATTTGATTTATCTTTACTTTCTGTTGTTGAATTTGATATTGATGTATTATTATTGAATTTGAGTTTGTATTTATTGATTTTGATGAAGATTGTGGAATTTTGAATCTTGATGTTAGCTGTAGCATCCGAGTTTGTAGTTATATGATTTGAAGGATTTTGTTCATTTTTGAATTTTGATGTTCGTTGATAAATTTAATTTTTTTTGGTATTCATTGTTGATTTAATTTAATTTTTGGCAAGATGAAATTATATGGGCTAGGTCATCTGAGTTTTGGAATCTAGTCTTCTATAGTCACATTAGCCAGCATGGTGAGGACATATAGTCTGACTTTGGATATATTTCTCGGGTGTGGGAATTTAAGGTTTTCGCAGCCAAGCTAGCGGCATCGCAAAAATGTTAAATACCATGATTCTAGAGGTATGTGCATAAGTCAAGGACTCTGTGATTATCGTAGCCTTGCTTACTAGTATGACGAGGATTTAGAGTACCATGATTTTGGATAGACGCATATGATTATCAGATTGTACCTTAAATGTTTTCGAACATGTTTTCTCTACTTTTGTTGCAGTCCTTCAAATTTTTTTTTATTATTTGTCTTGTTTTGTTTTGCTTCTTATTATTTAACTTAGGATGTAGCTTTAGCTATTTTTATAAACCTTGTGTAACTTCTTGCTATGAGTTTTTCATAATACAATGAATTGATGATTTTGCTAAAGGCCTCATGTTGGATTGATATTTTAGCTCTGGGTTTCAAAAGGGTTCCTTCTTTTAGACAAATACGCAAACAGATTTTATTGTTATTTCTTTCTTGCTATTATTCCTGTATTAAATAATAATAATAATAAAACTGTCTTGATTACGTCAATCACCTGCTTGCAATCTTGGTAGGAATCTAATTGTTGGTCTTAACGTAGAATTAAATTTTTATATTGGGACGTGAGAATATATATATGAATATATATAGTGGACACTTTTCTGACACTTATGCATGCTACACTTGATTTCCACCTATCTGAATACATATTAATATGTCGTTAATGTTTAAATTTTCAAAACCCCAATATTTTCGATTCTCTGCTTTTCCTAGCTTAACTCGTAGTTTAAATATAAAATTTCATGATAATAGTTTTATTTATATCACTGCTCATGTATGTTATACATAGGATTTCGATTCAAAAAAAAAAAAAAAAAATTTGGTTGAATTTTGTGTTGAATTTGTCAAATCTGAGACTGTGTGCGTATTAACCCTTAATACTGGATTTTTAAATGTTAGTTTAAATTGTTGTTTTTAAATGTAATATTAAGAGCTGTGTACGTTGTTGTATGTAGGGATATAATATTAGGCTTCATATTCTTACATGATAGGTTGTGATAAACATTGAGTTGGTTTTGATGTGTAAATTTCTCCAAGATCCTGAAAACTGAATACATGTTAACATTTTTACATTAATTTCCATGTTTAGTTTAATTTCAGATTTAACATGTAATATTGAACTGTATGCGTAGATAAATGTATGGATAGTATGTTAGGGTTTCATTTCTATCATGTTAGGATGTATTGGGAGCATTGAGATTAGTTGTGAGGGTTCAAACTCCTAATTTTGAAATTGCATTATGTTAATATTACACTGGTTTAAATGTTAGCTTATTTTCAGATTTTGTATGTAAATGCTGAACTAAAACCTAGGTTTAACCTTTCAATACTAAGCTATAACCCTGTACAAGGACACACACACACCCTAACTTGGTATACACTGTCATGTAACCTAACCCTTCCCCTCTATGTTATGATTATATATCTAGATAGATATATATAGAGCTTAGGCATACATGTTATAATATATATAGATAAATAACTAAGTCTCTACCTTTTTATATATATATATGGTTAGCCACGCATGTTATGATTTAATAGGTTGTATATTGTAGATTGTTAACCCATATGCCATGAGTAGTGTAACTGGATAGCTATTGTTTGAAGCCCAAATCCTCATATACAATTTCATGTATATTTCACCTACACACATGCCTACTATCTAACCATATGGACCTGTTCACATATACCCATACACACACAAACCATATAATATTACATAATGCTAGTTTTCCCTCTCTAACGCTCTCTGTATATATATATTGTGATTGGATTTCAATACAAGTGATTTTCAATTCCTTAATTTTTGGATTTGATTTTTCTGTACCCTTTTTAGATAATTGGTAGTTGCCTTTATTTTGTTTTGATAAGTACCAGTTTTTATATAGGATGGTAAACTGCCTTACAGTTTTGATGATTTGTTATTTCTGTAACTTTTCTAGTTAGCACCCAAGATTGCTTGTGTGTTTTGATACCCTATGACCGATTCAGTTAGCATGACTAGTATACCTAGATGAGACTTTCACTACCACCGTATACCATGACCTTGTATGTCGTCCTTTTGATGTTATGTTTTATTTAAGTTCTGGGGCTTGATTGTGGGGGTTTGACCTAGAAGGATTACAAACATTTTAATTTCGAGGACGAAATTTTTATAAGGTGGGTAGGTTGTGAGCACCCTGAATTCCGGGTTGATTTTATTTTTTTTTCTGATTGTTTAGTTTTATTAAATAATTTATTCTGTTTATTTATCTGTAAGTGTGCCTTTTTCCGTGCCTTTGATATTTGGAGTGTCAGGGATGTTCAACTCTGGAAATCTTCTTCACGAGTTTTGGAGTGGACAGGATTACCTTCATGATGGTATATAGTGTTCCACTCAGACTTGTTCCCTTCTGCTCTTTTTGCTTCGCAGAACTTCTGGTCGAATTAGACCATTTAATTATTAATTGATTTTCCCACTCTTTTTCTTGATTATTATTAGCACGTTATCGTGACTTTTAATTTGGGAGCGCAAGACCAGTCAGTTTCTTGAAACCAACTTCTCATGCATGATCTACTCGAGACGCTCGTCACCCATGACCTCCGTGTCCCACTCAGACACGTCATTTTGTGCTCCATTTGCTTCACACAACTTTTCTGACACGTGACCCGATTTTATTTCACTCCACGGTGTCACATTTATTTTCCAATTTGATTTGTGGGTCCCCTGTCGACCAAAACCTGTCAGCCCCAATTATGGACATGGCCCACATTGAGCCTACTACCCGCCTGCCACTTGTGTCCCATTTATTGGAATCCCCATGTGCTACTTACCATGATCATCAACGTCTAATTTTAATTCCATTTTTGCTCAATGTCTGATTTTGATCCAATCCGGCTCCACCGAGTCCAGCCCAGCTCCATGTTATTCTACATCATGACACCCTCATATTTTTTTGCCCAAAAATATCAAGTACTCTTCTACCTATTTTTCTATATTTAATAGAATTTTCTATTTATTTAAATCCTATAGGAATAACCTAATTTTCCTACATTTAATTTCTAGCCATTAGATTCCCCTAATTAAATCCCATCCATTCAATCCTATATGGAAACTTTTCCCCACACCCCTTGGCCATGTGGCCGGCCCTAATTTTGAGAGAATAACTTTCTCTCTCTTTTCCTCTTGTACTCACTCCTACACATTAAATTACTCTCTTTCTCTCTCTCACTTGTTTCTTCCCATACAACCAAAACACACCATCAACAGCAGCCTCCCATGGCCGAGCTCAGCCGTGGCCGACCTCCCTCCTCTCTGGCCGAGCTCGGCCACCCCCAGCAGGCCGCACCACCAGACTTCTCCTCCCCTCCTCCTCCTTTCCTCCTCACATCACCACCACCACCCTCACCATAAACAACCACCACCACCATCTATGCCGGCCACCACCCTGGCCGGACATCCCTTCCTCCTTGGCCGTCGGCCACCCGCCTAGGTCGTCGACCACCGCCACCATACGACCGCACCACCACCACCACTTTAGAACCGCCACCACCTCCATTCCATCATCAAACCGAACCGCCACCACCATCACAACGAACCACCGCCGCCACCACCGCATGCATGGCCGTGCACCGCCTCGCCTCGCCTCGCCTTCGCCATGCCCGGCCAGGACGGCCCCCGCTCGCAGCTGCGCAGGCACAGCAGCAACTGTGCGCGCATGGCCGGCCGGAAACTGCGCGCGTTCGGGCGCCCCACCGCCGGCGTCGCCGCCGGGGTCGGCGTGGCCGACCCCCACATGGCCGAGCGCACCCTAGGCTGTCCTCCCCTGACGGCCACCGTCCTCCGGGACGCGCCGTCGAGGCGATTCGTGCGTTTTGCACGACGTCCCGTCGTGACGAGCTCGGGAACGAGACTAAAATCGCGTTCTGTCGCAGCGACTTCGCACACGTTTTTCCGGAAAACCGACCGTTGGATCGGCGATTTCTTCGCTCCGTCACAATCTCGGTATATCCACCTTCACTCCTGTCAATTTTCATCCGTTAATTTTATCGTTTGATACATCAAAACCGGCCACCAAGTTGACCGTTTAAATTGTATTAAATTTGGACAGTTTCGCGGGGCCAACTTCGTCAGCTTGTATCTCCTCTACCGCAGCTCCGTTTGGCGTGCTACCAGTTCCGGTGCGAAGCTGGTATAACCCTCTTGCTACCCCTCCAGTTTCGTTTCATTGTGAGCTTGTTTGATTGGTTGAATTCGACGCCAAAGTTGGCCGTCCGAATTCGTAATTTCCAACTTGTAAAATTCTATTTTTGAACACGGGACTCCAGATTTCATCTCTGACACCACCATTAGACTTGTGGCGTCGTTCTGGCATGTTTTCATATAAAATTTGTTAGATTTGGAGAACGTGGGCCCTGGCACGTTTTTCGGTGCAAAGTGGGTCCCATATTCTGGGTCAACGGGACATTTTGACGTCGGCTCATCGGAATCTAATTCCAGATATACCGTTGAGTTCCTATCGTCATTCTGGACTCGTTGACATATAATTTGCTAGATTTTGGTGGACATTGGATCCGGCACGCGTTTCGGTGCAAGTCGGATACCAATATCCGGATCAACGGGTCATTTTGAGACCGGCTCATCGGAATCCAATTCCGGAGATACCGTTGAGTTCGTATCATCATTCTGGATTCATTGAAAGGTAGTTTGCTGAGTTTTGAGAACATTGGCTCCGGCACGCATTTTCGTGCAAACCGGAATTCCAAGTACTGGTCGACGGACCAAATTGAGATCGGGTCAACGGAATCCAATTCTAGAGATATCGTTGGGTTCGTATCGTCATTCTGGTTTCGTGGACGTATAATTTGTTATATTTTATAGACTTGTTTTCTTGCACGTTTTTTGGTGCAAAACGGCTCCGACACGGACACCGTTTTGTCCCGAAATTACATTTTTGCCCTTGTGTCCAAATTGGACCGTTGGGTAGGCAATCCTAGCTAATTTGACCATTCTGGACACGTTGGCGATGTTTATTTCATCGTTCGACAATGTTTGTTGATAATTTCTCTAAGTTTAACCTTTTTATAATTAATTAATAACTAATTCTTATAATGTTCGTATTTCGGGATTAGTACAACGAAACTGAGGTCAGTCAATTCCAGTGATCTCACATCGCTGAAATTGACAAGATGGACAGGTGGATTACTATAATAAGATTATCAACTTTTCCGATAATCTTCTTATCTCGATTTGCGTGACGTAAGTTTAGACGTACAAATAACGAAGTACACTTTATATTAGACTAGAATTGACCCTGTTTGACCAGAGTTGACCAGTTGACCCAAAGTCAACTGTAAGTCAACACTTGACCTAGTTTGACTAGATTATTGACCGGAGTCGACCTAGAGTTGTTTTGACTTAAAAGAACCTAGGATAAAATAGATTGTTTGTAGAGATTCATTTATTACAACTTGAACACTTTGTAACCTGTGTTGCTTTAAATAGGACTCTGTGGCTTCAGTTGGACCCCCCTATACTTATCAGCTGTTCAGGTTATCAGACGAGTACATTCTCTGATCATTTCGTATCCTGCTTAGAATTATTTCCTGCATTAAATTACTTTACTTGTACTGTTACGTTGGTCACACGGATTGGTACTATATGGATCCCTTCTTGAGATGTTATCCTTAAGGAGCATCGGGTACTTCATGTTCTGTGCGTTTCACTTACATGGCGTATCACTATGCTTCATTGGTTCATTGATCACTTGTGACATGTACTCTCATGATCACAGAGTCTTCCTTGAATCCTTATCTCATTTATTGGGTTTCCTAGAATCCCCATTTATGGGACATCTATGTACCACCCTTCGGGGGCCTTGCATAGAATCATAACATAACCTGGTTGGATCCTTGTGTATTGATTGGAGGTACGGGGGAGTAGAAGTGGACATGTGAATAATACACCAGTAGTATCTTATCAGAATCATTCCGTAGTGTCTTATCAGAATCATCCTATGCCATTTACATGTCCATGTTGTACTCTGACTCACTAGCCACATGTTAGTTCTCTATTTATAGTAGATATTTCTATTACAGTTTTCTCTCTGTTTACATACCACATTTCTTTCAGTACCTGTATCTTACTTTACTGCATGATTATATTTTCTAACCTGCTATGAACTGTTGAGATGTATTATGCTCGCTCATGTCCTGACTGGACCTGTTGACAATTTTTACAGATAGCCTGGAGGTTGCCTGCTAGCCTAGAGGAGACACATTAGAGGTTGTTTAGATAGTTATTTCAATTGTCTGGAGTTGTATTTACTTTATGGATTACTGTATTTGGAGCTTTGAGATGCATTTCTGGGTTATGTATCTTAGACACTTAGACTTCTATCTGCTGTATCTCTTTTGGATTTCATGTTTTATCTATCTTCCATTATGCTCTACCATTAGATGTGATTGAGTTTATATTCTGCTATGTCACCCCCATTCGGGGAGTATAAACTGCTTAGCCTTATACTGTTAGATGCATGAGACCTAGGACAGCGTTCTACCGCTGACACTGTGGCGTAGGCTGGGCATTGTTACGTTCTCGTGCCCTTACTCTAGGGTGCGGGTCGTGACAGTGGTCCACCATCTTTGATTGGGGCTTCCGTAAGGGGGACCCCATAAAACCATGTTGGATGAGACACACAACGGCTTTTCATCGTCAGAGAAATACAGCCATCGAAACACGGACTGTCTCTGAGGTACTCTTGTTGCTTTGGAGCAGCAACAATTGATGACAATACTGGTACACGGATGTGCACTATGAATTGTTATGTCCTCTCTCGCTTTACGCTTATGATTTATCATGTCGCGTAAGTCAGCAGAAGGGAGTTTTGCCTTAAAACCCATGTTACATGCATCGCTGAGCTTTGCATATGGGTTTGTAAGGAGAGTTGGCACATCCAGAATTAGTTCACGTGTAGGGGTAACCCCCACACCTAAGTTCTATAATGTCCTTGAAGAAAGTCCCGTGCTATACGCGTTGGGGCCTGTCTTTTTGCTGTGGACGCATAGGCCTTAGAGACTGGCTTTGGACGCATGCTGCTTGGCATCAGGTCTGAGCCTCCTCGATGTTGGTGCATAGTATGGATCAGTCGAGCCTGGGCGCATAGCCTTGGGCTCATGACCCTGGATGCCCAGTCTGCTGAAGATAGAAGCTTTCTGATTTGAGTTATGCGCCCAAACACCTCATTGGGCGCATAGCTTTGGGCGCATGCTTGGTGGATCAGCGCTGTTTTCTTCCAGCTTTGCCTCCTTCATTTGTGAGCCTAGCTGGGTTTACCCAAAGTATCGAACACTCCGATTCTTGGCATCGTAGTGCTTTCCTTTGCCAAGTCTCGAGCGTCGAACACTCTGTTATTGGTTGCACAAAAAAAAAGTCGCTGGGCTAGTAGAGCCCGGAACGGTGTGAGCCTTCTTCATTTGGGGAACTTCTGTGGCAGAGCCATGCGCCCATGTGACAGAGTCCTCCAGTTGCATATCTGCTATGACACTAGCAGGATATGTACAGCGACCCTTCAGAAGCCAAGTCTTGCGAGACTTGTTTGGATTCGCTGATTTTGAGGGAGTAGAGCCATCCCTCGAGAGCATCTCTTCGAACGCCTGCTGATCGAACTTTATGATCAGCATCTTCTGAGTGCTCCCCACTTTGTCGGTATCGGATTGCGTCACCACCTTCTCGTTAGAGGAAAAGGTAGACCCCAGCAGAGTCACCATTTTTGTGGACACACACAAAAAGAAGACGAAATACTGTCTTTTCTTTATTAGCACAAGGCACCATAAATCGAGTACGCCTAAGAGATCCTGCGATGAGGATCCCCGAGTACAAAAAAGAATTTTAGGGAATGAGACGATGGAGATCGAGCGGCAGTTGCTCCTTTACTCCGTTGACACTTCGATTACAAAAGTGGGAGAAAACCTAAGAAAATTGCTAACTCTCGGCTCACTAGCAAGAAGTGCAGCAATTTGGCTCTAGAACATGCTCTTCGTTCTCTATTTTGAAGAGGGATGAGACCCATTTTTATAGTCGTTCTTGAGCTGGAATGATGTTATGCGCCCACATGAGAAAACACACTGGTTTTCATGTGGGCGCATGGTCTTGCTTTGGGCGCATAGGATGTAGGTGCATGCAAGCTGCGTGGTCGTAGGTTGATCGTGGTGCTGGCGTGGCCGCATGCTTCGGTGCACGACTGCTCGTGAAGACTGACGTGGTCGTACGCTTTGGTGCACGTTTTGATCGTGGCTTTGACCAAGTCAGGGGCTATTCTGGCTTGGGCGCATAGCCTAGAACAGGGCTATACGCCCTCTTTCTGGGGGAGCTTGTCTTAGGCGCATAGAGCTTCACAGGGTGACTTGGGCGCATAGAGCTTCACAGGATGACTTGGGCGCATGCGAGTTCACTTGGGTGCATATGTCCTCGTTGGCTTGGGCGTATAAGGCTTTATTATTGAAATTTTCATGCTTCTACAGTTCTTGTGAGTGGAACTCTGGAGTGCTAATCAAGAAGACACCGAAGTTGCTAAAGATTTTCAAGCCTCTTGATGGAAGGAAAACTCCTTCTATTTCTAAGCGAGCACATATACGATGTGCATAAGGGTTTTTTTTGGCGCGCAGGAGCGCTACGCGTGGAGATATAAGAGAATCTTGTTATGACTGCGCGGTGAGGGCTGCTACTGAGCTGACACGTGGCAGACGCTGAGATTCTCTTTCATCAAGATCTCGGGTAGTTATCAACATAACTGAGTAAACGACACATAGCGTGTGTTTATTGCTCGATAATGTTGATCAGATTAACCCGAATAGATTTTGTTCCTATCCTTGAAGTCGAATTTTGTCCTTATCTTAGAAGCCACGGTTTAAACCAACTGATTGGATATTACCCTCGTCCATAGGAACAAACTCTATTCTTATCTTTGCGAGTGGTGGTTAAACAAACCGATAGGATATTGCACCTATTAACAGAACCAAAATCTGTTCTTCTCCTAGTAGCGACGGTTTAAACAAACTGATTGGATCATATCTGAAAAGATATATAGATGCCAGAGTGGCCACATGGAACAGTGCTACCTTACCGAGCTGTACATTTATACAAGATGCACGTCTGATAAGGTCTTGAGATCACTGTGCTTTTGGGGCGATGAGGAGACTGCTTTGACGGTAACGGAGTCACTGCGTTTCAGGCGACGAGGAGACTGTGCTTTGGTGGCAACGGAGTCTCTGTGCTTTTAGGTGACGAGAAGACTGTGCTTTGGGCAATGGAGTCACTGTGCTTTAGGGCGACGAGTAGATTGTGCTTCAGGCAACGGAGTCACTATGCTTTAGGCGATGAGGAGACTGTGCTTTAAGCAATGGAGTTAATATGCTTTAGGGCGACTAGTAGACTGTGCTTCAGGCAACGGAGTCACTATGCTTTAGGTGTCGAAGAGACTGTACTTTAGGCAACGGAGTTACTGTGATTTAGGGCGACGAGTAGAATGTGCTTCAGGCAACGGAGTCACTGTGCTTTAGGTGACGAGGAGACTGTGCTTTAGCCAACGGAGTCACTGTGATTTAGGCGACGAGGAGATTGTGATTTAGGCAACAAGGTATCAGATGGAGCCATTGAATGGGCTATCCTTCTAGATCGGATGAAAGGAGTTGTTCTTCCAAAGGGGCTGCGCTTTTGGGTTGAAGCGAGAGTGTTGTGCTTCTGGTTGAACTGAAGGGGCTGCGCTTCTGGGTTGAACCGAAGGGGCCGCACTTCTGAGTTGAATGAGCTAGTTTTGTCGAAGTCATTTTCTGTAAGAACAATTAATGACTGCTCTCGAATGGATGAGTCAAAATTCTCTCTTAATTATAGTCATTTGGGGGGCTCGAGAAGTGGTAACTTAGTCAAATGATTCTATTTAATGAGATTCATTGTGCTGAGTCCTTGGTTCACTCCATTACTCGGGAGTCTTTTGACCGACTGCCACGCGGCACATGGGTTGGACACATGGCCTATATAAAGAAGAGCTTTTCAGTTAACACTTTGCTCACAGTTTCTTTGTCATTTTTGTGTCATGCTCGACACCGACTTAGCTTCGAACGACCATTGGCCTTGCACAAGTCGGTTGTTGGTTGTAGATCTCTTTGTTCAAAAGTTGTGACTTTGTAAAAGGACAACTACCGAGTTTTGACTTGCTCTTGAGCGTTTGGCATAAGGAGTTCGAACCTGAACTTTATCTTGGAGGTCTTTGAGATCCAAGCTATCGGGTTTGGATTGATTGCCAACACGTAGAGCCACAGAATGTGCTCTGCCCCGCTCAATAATGGCTTTATTAGCCATATTTGGGTGGGGCTGCGTGCCCAGTTATACTAGAAGAGCCATGGGTGGTGTTGCGAGCGGGAGCTACGTTCTTCATTCGGGCCAAAAGCTGCTTCATTAGCCATATTGGAGTTCCTCTGCGTCTAACTAGGAAGTGGCTCACTATGACGAGAAAGTAATTCGCACTGACACTGCTGCGCATTTGGGGGGCTGTGCACTTTCTGAAGACTGTACGCTTATAAACTTTAGGTGTTTACTCTTTATATGTAATAATGAAGAATCTGTAATAGATCTTTCTAGACATGATTTTAATAAAGAACTTCTTTTTATGCACCGTTTCTCTTATTTCTCTGAGTTCATGTGCGTAGCTATTTTAGTACTTCCTTCGCTTCTGTGAAACATGAACGCCTCCTGCGCTTTCCTAGATGCTACGCTTTTTCATGCTTTTATAAGACCCCCTTCAAAGTTTTTCAAACTCGAATCAAGTTCAGAACACTTTGAACAGAAGCATGACACGTGGCTTTTGAAAATTTGCACAAGACGCTTACTGACAGGCTATCGTTCGTGATTAGCCTTCAGCATTAAATGCCTTGAGCCATCATTTCGTTAAAGCTAAATGATAACTCCTCATTTTTAGGAAACGGTCATCATGATCTCAGCTTTAATTCCAACGACGTTCGAAGGGTTTCTTCGAATACGAAAGGGTTTTGTCCCTATTTGCTGACGTGGCCTCACCCTATAAGTAGGGGTGGTTTGGAGAGAGAAAACTATCTCTCTTTTTTCTTCTTTGTTATAGCTTTCTTCTTCGTCTCGAATCCCTATCTTTCCCGCCATGGCTCCCAAGAAGTCGAGAGCCCCGAAAGCTCCACGAGCGGCTGCGGTAAGCACGAAGAAGGCCAGAGGGGCTGCGGCGAGCACAAGATAGGCCAGACGGGCCGTGGCGAGCCCGAGATCGGACGAAAGGGCTGTTGTGAGGAGAGGAGACACGGTGAGACAAGCCAGAGAGGCCACGATGAGCATACATCAGGCTAAAGAGAAATAACCAGTCTCAGAAGCCGTCGTCGTCGAGCAAGCTCCGGTCGTGGGCGCCGGAGCACACGGAGACGTGCAACCATCAGTCGCGAGTAGGTGTCCGACACCATAGTCTGCTGATGCACACAAACATTTTACTCTTCGGAGTAGAATCTTGAAGATGTGCCAAAGCTTTCTTTTTCGCTGATGCGTATGCGGCACCATTCCTCAGAGTGGTGTCTTAGAAATGTGCTAAGGGTTTTTCTTGCTGATGCGCATGGGGTGCCATTCTTCGGAGTGCTAAGGGTTTTTCTCGAAGATGTGTTAAATCTCTATCAACCGATGTGCATAGTCGTTACTTGTACAAAATAATGACCGTAAGATGTGCTGAAGTTTCAGCAAATGCAAAGAGTCCCTTACGTGCAGTGCTATTTTATGAATCGCCTGTACGGATGCTCACATGCTGACACGCAGTGCAACTTCTGTAGTGCTTGTGCGGGTGTTTACCAATGGCTGCACGGATGCTTACTTACAGAGGCGCAGTGCCTTCGTACTTCTTCGAGAAGATACTTGTGTTTTTTCTGACACTTTATTCATGTGCAGTTCCCGTGTCTATGCCTCTCTTCGGAGATATCCTTTTTCAATCAACGGTCCGCATCTTAGGTGTAAATGTCCATGAGGCGCTCATTAATCCCGCCAAGCAGTTGATTGCCCAAGGTCAACTGAAAGAGCGACTGGCTATGATATAGGATCAACAGCCGGTATATTTCTATCGCATGATGGATCGAGGCAAATTGTCTCTCCCTTCCGATACCGTCGAGATACTGAAACATCGGTTCCTTTTTGAAGATCGGCTGGTTCTGGAAGAGACAGAGCTCCAGGAGATGAATGGGAATTGGTATTTCGTAAATGACGGTCTCTCCTTGTTCATTCCACCAGTCAACTGGCACCTCCCGCTTTCAGTTTTCTTTTGTTTTGTCGAGAAGCGTCTCATGGTTGACCCCAGAGCAAGGGGGTTTAATGATCGGCCATATCCAGGTAGACAGACACTCTAAGAGAAAGGATACTTTCAAGAGTGTACATAATGGTCTTTCATATACATTGCGTGTGTTACTCCCTGGTCGTCTTCTCAGTGATTTTACCACGGAGGTACATCCATTCCGGGCTTCACTTTTTGCCAATAAGCTTCTGGCGACGGAATGTATGTACCCGAAAAAGGTCTTCCGGGTCGAAGGCTGGATTCATCCTAGGATAGAATGGCACGAACTAACCCAGTGGATATTGGGTAGGTTCAAGGAGGATCTGCAAGGTATGGGCTTGCGTCGTGCCATCAGAGCTACCGCACATTGTATAGAGATCAATCAGCCCCTGTTCACGGCCTTGTTGGAGATGTATAACCACACTACTGGGACTTTCTTCACTCCGCACGGAGAGGTGGGGTTGGCCCTCCATGAGATACGAGCCATCTCGAAGCTGCCGTGGGGCGACGAGCCATATGAGGAATATACTCCTTGTAAGGAAGAGTTTTTAGTGCCGGAGAACAAATATTACGAAATGATGGCCGTGTACAAAGAATTGATTTGCCATCATCAAGTGTGCTTGCACCAGGACAGGACAAAGACTGAGCCACATATCAATGACTCGATGGACTATATCTTTGAAAAGCATCTATCGAAGCCGGGGACGGTTCATTTTACCATGTGCAGGGCGTATACCGCTGACGAGGTGGAAGATCTGAAGGCCGTAGCGAGGGTATCTGCTCTTCTAGTAGATATCGAGGGAAAATCCACCTCTACTGTTCACAATTACTTTTGCCAGAACCTAACTGCTTTGAGTCGGAAAACGACGTTGGCCGCTTTTCTGATGATATGGCTACGGAAAGCCGTAGTTCTAGGAGGCTCTGGATCCGTAGGGCGGGTCAGTCGGAAGCTCATTCTACCTGCTGTGAAACTGGCCTTCAAACAGTCATTGGCTTTGCTCTCGGCTATGGTATGTGATATCCTGCGAGGCCTGTGGGAGCTCTCAAAGAGAATAATAGAGTGCCGTGAGGGAGACGATGTAATCCCCCTATTTTGGGATTATGAATTTATTTATTTATATTAGAATTATAGTAATTTCTATATAAATAAACCTCATATATATTAGGAGGGATATATAGGTATATATATACAAATTGTTTGGTTATTGCTTAAAATAATTTGGTAGTAGACACTATTGAAGCATATATGGTTTAGTAATTTATTTTAATTTCTTGACAATTTTTCTGATATATACATATGTTATATATAACCTTAGTTATAATCTTATTTATATATAAGCTTAAAATATATAAATAAGTGTTTAGTAAAAAGAAAAAAAATATATATATATAATAATAACAACTGAACTGAGATACTTTTCCCGACCCCTGCTTCTAGGGGATAGGGAAATTTTTTTTTCTTTCGAATTCAATTCGAAGTTGATTTTTCCAAATCTCAGAGGGGTTCTCTCCGATCCTATCTACCCTGAATTTGTATAGGAAATCCCGAGCAATCCTTGCAATACTCGAATGCAAATCAGACCCATATTGGGATTTAAAATCCCTATATGTAGAATAAGCAAAATTTAGGGTTCTTCAAAGAAGCTTTCCATCTACACACACCCGGACCAATTTGCCAACTCCTAGCGAGCACTGCCACCCTTGAGTAGCCACTCGACCGCCTGCCTTCGTCGCCCCCCGTCGGAGCACCCCGGACCGTCGGCCGACCCAAGAAAACAGAGCCAACCCTGTTATGAGCCGCAGTCCAGGTATCAATGCTCTCGTGATGTTTTTTTCTTCAATACTCGACGAAAACTCAACTCAATTGATTCGTTTAGAAGACAACCTAACCCCCTTTAAGCCCTAAAATTTTTTACAGGTTGTTGCCATCTAGATTCAAACGGAAATCGAGGTGAAGTCGATGAAAAACTTGTTGCAAATAGGACAGAATTCAATTCCTGGGGTAATAATTGGAAGGCCAATTACTTGCAAACAATGAAGGATTTTCAAAGTTTAATTACAGGCAGACCTAGTCAACATATAGAGGAGCAAAACCCACCTGATAGAGTTAGTTTTCATGAAGTATGCAAGAACTTATTTGATGTTAAAATTCAAAGAAAAACTGCTTTAAAAACTTTAAAAACATTAGAAACCTGTCCGATACGACGTGCGACCCGATAAATGGGGCGACATGGTCGTGTACTATATGCATCGAAAGGCGCGTATGGATGTTGCCGACGTGTGGGAACTGACGGAACTCAATTTCGTCATGTGTGCGCGACGAAATCAGTCCGTATTCGTCAAGATACCCCCTTATCGCCAATTTGCAAACTTTACCCTAACTTCGTGTACAGTCGTCAGATCGAGACGAAACTTGCGCCAACAGGTCCGAATCAAAATTTTGGTCCTGTGTACCAAGTTTGGTTCGATTATGAGAAGGTCGACCGGAACCCCTTTTTGGCGGGCCCGTGACCCACTCAAACGGGCAATTTTGTACGCGGCTCATCGAAATCCAAAACTGGACATACCGTTGAGTTTCTCTCCTCAAATTGAATCCGTAGACATGTAGTTTGACGATTTTAGAGACCTTGGCACGCGTTTCGGTGCAAAGCGGGTCCAACGTCAGACATCGTTTTGACCCAAAATTACGATTTTGCCCTTGTTCCAGAATTAGACTTTTGGACAGATGTTTCCTAGGTATATCTTTTACACCGAGTACATTTTTGATATTTGTTTCAGCATCCGGAGTTGTTTGGAGATTGTGACGTGACGTTTCTTGGCTGACATTATGATTTCCTGGACTTGCCACTTTGCACCATCAGGCAAGATACCTTGCCACCTTACTCTGTGATTATTATATTCTTATTTTTAGTTGTTATTTTTAGCATTTCTTATTTTTTGATATTATGAAACTGTGCGTCCAAGTCACACTTGGGTGCAAGCAACTTTATCGGTCATTTTTTTGCTTTATTTATATTCTTGTACATTGACTTAGCCTAGTGACCACCCATTGATGTTAAGGTATTGGTATATCTCATATGGACTTGACACTTGCTATACCACATGATGTGAGTCACATGTAGGATACGTACCCGCATAGTCGGCTGGCCACCGATACGTTTGGAGCGTGCGACGGATATGAGTAACTGCCAATAGAATTGCATGCTATAAGACTTGGTGGTTACTAGAGGTACATGTCAGTCATGGAGATGATGATACTAGGCATTGGGTGGGGAGAACAATACCTGACGTATGGGCTTCGATTACACTTCCCTTGTAACCCGGTAGCTCCACTGGAGGTACGGGTATGATTATCCTCTCCGGTTGGCCACTGACGTTTTTGAACGTTATGCACTTGGTCACTGGTGTCCAATAGGGGACTATACCGGATCCTATATTCAGCTAGGGCTCATGTGTCGAAGGATTGTATCTCAACTGCATATTCACAGTAGAATGGTCAGGAACCCTATTGCATGCATCCTTTTTTTTCTATTATATTATCACAGTTTATACGACATGGTGTTTTCTTGTATCTTGTTACGTCTGTAGGAGTGTAAAAAGTGCTTTATTTGACAAATTCAAAGGAATTGAAGACTTTACTCCAGTAATTCTCTATGAGAGCTATTTTTACGCCAGGATTTTTGTTGTTTTACGCCAGGCTAATCTGTACGCTAGCTATCCTCTACGCTGGCTACTTTACGCTGGGAAGCTGTCAGATCATGCATTTAATACAAGTGATAATGACTCTGACATAATGATTTGCTGACAACATGCAACACAGAAGTCGAGAAGATCGGATTTTTACCAAGCTCGATACTTGTCGTATGGTGTGCAAAAAAGGCTACTTTACGCTCAATAATTACTTCTTTTTACGCACGATAGTTATGTGAGCTTTTACGCTCAAGGCTATTATGGGCGTAAAGTCTATTTGGGCTAAGTTTTACGCTCAAGGCTATTTTAGCCACTTTACGCTGAGAAGTTTTAATTGTGTTGTTTTTACGCCAGTTGCTACTTTACGCTCAGAGCATATTTTGGGACGTTTTTACGCCCGATCCTTCCTGACTACTTTGGAACGTGGTTTATACACGTAGCTTTCATGCCACATTTATTGAGGAACGTGTATACGTGCTCCCTATTTTTGTTGGAATAATGGGACGCGTGTGAACATATTCAGAGGGTGACTTCCATCGTGGGTGACAGTTACCAATGTACAAAACCCAATTTTGTTGCTTTTTACGCACAATGGGTTAAGTCTATAAATAGACTTATTTTTTTTATAACAAGGGCATTAGGAGCAGAGAGACAAGAGAGAATACAGAAATCAGAGCTCAGAGACTTTGATTTTCGAGTGCATTCTTCTTCAACTTTTCTTCCAGAACAGAGTGAAGCAAAGCATGAAAGCATTCGACCTCGCCATCAGTGCCCAAGTGCGTCGATACCTTTCTGGTGACTTAGTTCTTCCGGCTGTTCATCTTCTAGCAGTGATCTTCATCATCATCGTATGGTCCAAGGAACAAAGTAATCGCCTTCAGATCAGACTTCCATAGCAATACTTCCCAGAACAATTTGTACTTCTTGTACTCTTTCTCATTTTATTTTCAAAGGCCAAATTTTAGGCATTTTTGTTAAGTGAAACAAAATGGCGACTCTGCTGGGGACGGCCTTCTCCTCTGATGAGGAGGCAATTGCTCAATACGATGATGTGTCGATCGGATCGACAAAGAAGACTGGTTGTACACTTCGACCAGACTGCTTACGAAGAAATGCTCCGAACTGGGGGTGGTACTCGCTGCTCCAATGTTCACAAATCGAGAAAGGCTCGAAAAGTTTGGATTCCCAAATCTAAGGCATCCTCGGATCTCCCTGCTGTCTCTGAAGGCAAAGGAATACTTCATACTCCTGTTGTAGAGGCTCCCATCTGTGATGAAGCAGTCTCTACTTCGGTGATACGTCATGGGCGTAAAAATTAGTCTCCCATTTGTAACGTGGTAGACCCTCAGGTTTTACGCTCTGGGCGTAAAAATCAAGTTGTACGCCCCGCACGTAAGAACAAGTCTCCCATCTGTGACGTGGTAGACTCCAAAGCTATACGCCCCGCGCGTAAGAACAAGTCTCCCGTCTGTGACGCGGTGGACACACAAAATTTATGCTCCACGCGTAAAGGAAAATCTCTCGTTTATAACGTGGCAGATACTCATGTTTTGTGCTCTGTGCGTAAAGGTAAATCTCCTGTCTGTGACAGTGTAGATAAAATTCACAATAATTTTTCTGCATCTAAAGTGAATGTACCTGCACGCATAAAGCATAAAAACATAGTTGGTAAAACCCCTATTTTTAACCAACAACCTTCTTATACTGCTGTACGCAAGGTACCAAACCTTTAAATTACACATAATGAAGATGGAATCCTTTGTGCTAAAAAATCTCAGGATTTACGCACGCAACTCCAAGCGCGTAAAGATGTAAAGTTTGGTTCTACGAAGGCAGCTAGTAATCTTCTTTATACACAAGGGACTAAACGTTTTTCAACCCCAAATGTAATAAAGAAGACTACTCCCTCTACTCCTTCTGATTTACGCGAGTTGCTAATGCAAAAGCGTAAAAATAGACAGTCTCCTGTGACACTCCCCCCAGAAAATCACCATTGTGAGTGTCACCAGATTGTAATCAAATGTTGTTGTTCGGATTCTAAACGGTCAGTTTTTGATCGGTCAAGCTTCAATGCACCTCAACAGCAAGCTGTTGACCAAGAACATGAGTTGTCATATGCGTCAGTCAACATGGCATCTCATACCAACAGAGGACGACGTCCAAGACGCAACACATCTCAGACTCCAGGTCAACTACAATTCAACAGACTTCTTGATTCCTTTGAAGGAGTATATCAGAATACTCGATCAAGAAGGCAAAGACAGTTGCAAACTTCTGATTCAGAAGCTGGGGGTACTCAATCTTTTGAGTCCAAAACTGATAGTGTCGATTCATACCTCTATACTAATCCCTCTGTATCTTCAAGAGAGGTTGAGTCCTACGCTATTGGAGATGAACCAGAGATGTCTTCTGCTAATACAGAACAACGTCTCACTGCTGTTGAGCAATCATTAAAGGACATGCTTACCATGATGCAAAGCATGCACCAGATAATATTGACTCAGCAAAATGCTCAGCCGGCAGTGGTAACACCAGTGCAAGTAGCAGCACAAACTCAAGATAGTCAAGGGGTTAACATACCTTTGAATAATCAAGAGCCTGCTGTTAACCAAAATTTTGCATCTCCAGATCCCATCATTCCAGAAGATGTACCACCTCCAGTGGGGGTCATGGTACATCCAACAACTGTTCAATCAAACGTGCTTCCTTAAACTAGTGAAGCCATTCAAGCAGTACGTGAATTAAAAGCGAAGTTTAAAGTTTTGAAGCACAAGGATCAGCTCCAGAGGTTAGGGATTAAGCAACCTTATCCTCCTCATTTGAATGATGTACCCTTTCTACTGAAATTCAAGCCACAATCAATGGTATTGTTTGATGGAAAGACTTCTCCTAGTCAGTATATCAATTATTTTGATATTATGACTGTGCATCTGCAGAAAGATGATGCCCTTCTCACTCGAGTGTTCATCGGGTGTTTGACGGGTTCAGCTTACGACTGGTATCGTAGTTTACCCGACAATTGCATTTCATCTTTTGATGAATTTAAAGCAATATTTCTCTTCCGTTTCTATGAAGGGGGCATGGACATGAACATGTCATCCCTAATAGAAATCAAACAAAAGGAGAAAGAAGATACTCGGACGTTCATCGAACGTTTCTGACAGGCGACTCTAAAGATGCCTCCTGGTATGCCGGATTCAGCGTTGATTGATACATGCAAGATGAATCTGCGACCATCCATTGCTGTCTTCATGGGTTCCCAATTCACAGATTGGGCCTCGTTTATTATAGCAGCAGTTTCTGCCGAGACCAATGGTAGGTTGGCTCGTGAACATGGGATGATTTTTGCCTCAGAGGATAAAGGAAAGAAAGGCTCTTCTGGTAATAATTCTGGTAATCGTAATGGGAAAGGAAAGGATACCCTCATGGTTAATCTTTCCAAGAACAAAACGACGCCGAATAATCAGGAGTCTTCTAAGCCAAAAGAAGAATACCCTTTTGACGAAAGTGATATCCCAGGGATATTTTAATGTCTAGTAAAAAGTGGCAAACCCCAGATTCCAGAGCCAAAAAGGCCTAATGTGGTGAATCTGACTGACAATCCCAAGTATTGTATCTATCACAGATACATAAATCATCCCACCAGGGCTTGTTATGTTCTAAAGAAGAAAATCCAAGAGCTGATCAATGCCAATGCCATTGTTTTAACTAACGATGAGCATACGGTCACAACCAATATGGTTTCTCTTCAATTCGGAGATTTTCCTCCTCAACAAGTCCCAGATGGGATTGTCCCAATTCTGAAGGCGACGATGAAGATAGTGAATATCCCGCCTGCCAGAGAGGAAAATGAAGGATTGTTGCCTCTCACATTAAAGAATGGTGAAATTATGTGGGTACATCCTGACTTAGTACCTGAAATGGAAGATGAAGGTAAAACTTGAAAATCCAAGAAAGGTAAAAAAAAGTCAAAACCTGTAACATGATTTTTCATGTTATTCCAGATCCTGATGATTTAGATCATCTATGGGATGGCATTCCATTGGAAGATAGACTGAGAGGTTTGAACATATGCCCTCCAAGTCTAGCTCCTCCTACTAAACTCATACTTACTTATCAGCAGTGGCTAGCTATGAATTGTGTTCCTTTATACAGGGCACAACAAGTTTTCGCTGCTTATGAAAAAGCTCCTACAGGGATTTTCCTTGTATCCCAAATTCTTCTCCTTTCGTAGCTACAGAGGCTTCTATTCCTCATTCTCCTGTAGTTACAGAGATCTCTTCTCCTTCCTCTGTTGAACTACCTGCTAAAAGTCTGCTGCCCATTCATTAATACAGTCAGCAATTAGTCCTTCTCATGAAGAAGATGGGCTATGACTTTCAGAAGGCGGAATGTTTGAACTATGATAAAGGAATGCGAATTCCTTTACAGATTCAAAGTCAAAAATTCACTGTTAGATTGGGTTCTGAGCTCCCTCGAAAGAAGAAGGCCAAGGGAAAGAAGATTAAATCCTGCAATATGGTACTTCCTTCTCTGAGTCTGAGGAAGAAAGCTTTGCTGGTACGAGATCTGGAAAAGAGTACCACAAGGATTATGAGGGATCTTCCAAAGAAACAGAAGACATAGTGGAAACATTACCAGCTCAACCTTCTTCTGTTCCTGCTAAACCATCTGTGGTTGAGAAGGGGAAACAGAAAGCAGTACGCTTTAACGTCCCGTTGAAGTCTGCTCCAGTCAAGAGGTGATGATGAAGCCCTACAAATTTGATATTCTAGCCTAGTTAGCTAATACTCTAGCTAGACTCTCTATCTTCGAGTTGCTTCGCCTTTCTAGAGAAAGTAGGGAGACTTTGAGTGAAGCTTTGCTTCAAGCAGATTCATGCTTAGCTCAACTCAAGAGTCCTGATAATACACCAGTATCATGTCCACAATGTCATAGTGTGATGGAGGCAATTCCTAATATTACCTTCACACAAGAAGACATGCTGTTGAAGCATAACAAGCGTGACAGGCCTCTATGTTACACTGGGTATATCGGATCCACTAAAATTGACAGGATTTACATTGATCCTGGGTCTTCAATTAGCATAATTCTTCAGAGTATGCTAAGACCTTTGAGGATTCCTACTAGTGATTTGACTTACACTTGTACCACAATAGTTGGTTTCAACTCTGGCAAGAGTAAACCACTAGGGAAGATTCGTCTAAAGATTCAGATTGGTGATCTTCGAACTATGGCTACTTTCTATGTTATCAACTCCGACGTATCCTACAACATCCTTCTCGGGCGACCGTGGATACATGAGCATAACATTGTGCCTTCAACTCTCTACCAATGCTTCAAGTACGTGGATTCACAAGGAGTTGTGAAGACTGAATTTGCTGATATCAATCCCTTCAAGGGTGTTGAAGCCTATTTTTCGGACTCAATACTCTACAAACAAGAGCATGTGAAGGAAATATCAGATATAGCTGAAGATCAATCACCTGTTGAAGATCAGTCTGTTAATGAAGATCCTCCAGAAGATCAACCTTTGAAGATCAAGGTCAAAGGTCGAATCAACCCCAACTTGTCAGTGATCAACCTCTGATGATTAAGGTTAAAGGAAGAACTCTAGCTTCATCTGAGGAATCAATGAGTATTCCTGTCAAGAGCCAAGTTTAATCCCTTATGATCAAAGTCAAGGGACGTACTTCTCGTACGAATGATCCAGAACCATCATTGGCCATCAACCTTGACAAGTCTACGCAGAAGACGGATGATGGTCCGTTAATGATCAATCCGAAGCGTAGTAATCAAATTGTAAATGATGTAAATATTGATCATTCTGTACTTTATGATATCAATGAAGATTTCCTTTTTGAGTATATGGCTGTCAAATTTGTTGAAAGAATGACTTTCTCTCTTGATGATCAAAGTCATCAATATAAAGATGACATAGACATAGAAGAAACTTTATAGATTGATTATAAGGAAAATTCTTTTCCTCCTCATGTCGATGTTGGACCTTATGCTCAAAGGTTCTTAACATCTCCTCCCTATCTTCTTTCTGTATCCGCTTCATCGCAAGCTTGTGTAACTTTTAGACGTCACAAAGAATCTTATTTCGTGATTCCGTCTGATAAGAAAAACAAGCACCAAATTGTGTTTGGCCTGGCTAGAAATATCCCTGTTATTCAGACGGATGATCTTAGAGATAAAGAAAAAGAAAGAATCCGAATTGACAAATATAGTCAACAATCTCTCAAGATTATCCAGAATATGGGATATGATTTGAAAACTATACAAGGTCTCAATCAAGGCAAGGGTAGACGATTACCATTATGTGGTGATCCGTTTTACCAGAAAACTCGTCATAGGTTGGGATATGATCCGTCCCACATGTTTAATGATGATATACAAGAAGAATTCTCTTATAGTTCTTCACAATCCTCAGAATCTGAAGAAATCCATTTCATTGAATCTGAATATGCTGGAGAGGACTATTACGATGAATCTGAATGTGTATTCTTAGTCAACATGGTTCAAACTGAAGAGGAATCTGAATCATTTGAAAATAACCATTGGGCTCAACAGATGGATACCTAATGGGAACTTCGTTTTGAACAACGACAACCACCTACAGAGGATGAGATTGTCTAGATTGATGTTGAAGACGAAACTATGTCCAAACCAATATTCATCAGTAAAAATCTCTTTGAAGATGAAAAGGAAGAGTTGATAAAACTGATTAAAGAATATATTGATATCTTTGCATGGAGTTATGAGGATATGCCGGGTCTAGATCCTAAAGTTTCTACTCATAAACTCAATATTCTTCCTAATGCCAAGCCTGTGAAACAACAGCAACGGCATTTTCGACCAGACATGATGGATGCAATCGAAACAGAAGTCAAAAAGCTGATTACATGTGGCTTTGTTCGTGAAGAACAACACCCAGACTGGGTTGCCAACATTGTTCATGTTATGAAAAAGAACAGAAAAGTTTGAGTTTGCATATATTTTCGAGATCTTAATGCAGCTTACCGAAAGGATGAATTTCCACTTCCAATTACTGATGTCATGATAGACAATACATACGGTTTTGAACGCATGTCTTTCATGGATGGATTCTCAGGATACAATCAGATCAAGATGCATCCAGAAGATGAGAAGCATACTGCTTTTCGTACACCCCTTAGGGTTTATTGCTATACGGTTATGCCATTTGGTCTCAAAAACGTCGGTGCCACGTATCAAAGGGCTATGAGCAATATCTTTCAAGAACATCTACGGAAGACAGTTGAATGTTACGTAGATGACATTGCTGACAAACGTCGATCAAAAGATGATCACATTCAAGACTTGAAGACAGTATTTGAATTGATGCATCGTCATCAATTGAAAATGAACCCTACTAAGTCTTTCTTAGGGGTTTCCAGTGGCAAGTTTTTGGGATTTGTCATCACTTCTTAGGGTATTCATGTTGATCCTGATAAAATCAAAGCAATTCTTGAAATGCATCCTCCACGCAATCTAAAGGAACTCCAAGGCTTTCAAGGTCGCATTGCTTATATCAGGAGATTTATATCCAATCTCTCGGGGAGATGTCAACCTTTCTTCCGTTTATTAAAGAAAGGTGTATCCTTTGTTTGGGATGAAGCATGTCAGAAAGCTTTCAATGACATCAAGCAATACCTTACAAATCCACCTGTTCTGGTACCACCAGTGGTAGGAAGACCATGTTTGCTATATGTTCGAGCCTTAGATCATTTACTTGGTGCTCTTCTTGCACAGAAAAGTGATATGGGTCATGAACAAGCAATTTATTATCTCAGCCGAATGATGGTCGGAGCTGAACACAGGTATACTCCTGTAGAAAAGGAATATTTGGCTTTAGTTTTTGCTGTCCAAAAGACACGACATTATGTGACAGGACAGACTATCCATGTCATCTCCAGAATAAATCCTATTCGGATGCTGATGAGAAAACTAAGCATTCTTAACTCCAGGTTAGCTACCTGGACAATGTTGCTCACTCCTTATGACATGGTCTATGTACCTTAAAAATCAGTGAAGGGTCAAGCATTAGCTGATTTCTTAGCAGCTCATCCTATACCTGAGACATCAAAGCTATATGAAGATATTCTAGATGAAGTTGTGGATTTCAACATGACTTTGAGAAATGATATTTGGCAGTTATACTTTGATGGAGCATCACGAGTTGGACCTAAAGGCAATATTGTCTCTGGGGTAGGAATAGTCTTGGTTTCTCCTGACAAAATGGTCATATATCGTACTTATTCTCTCAATGAGCCATGCTCCAACAATGTGGCAGAATATAACGCTCTGTTGATTGGTCTCCAAGTAGCAAAACAGTTGGACATCGAGTTCCTAGAAATTATGGAGATTCTCAACTGATTGTTAATCAGGTTAGAGGGACTTATGAAGTCAGAAATCTTGATCTCATCCCTTATCATCAAGTGGTAATCGAGTTGGTCCTTTCATTCAAAGGATTCTTTATCGAATTTGTACCACGTTCTCAGAATATGGAAGCTGATGCTCTTGCTAGTCTAGCTGCAGACTTAGCTATTGTAACACCCCAGTCCCAAAATACTTAGAACTAGGTACGTATCCATGCCAGCTGCATACATACGAAGTATACTCCAATATATGGAAACTCGTATGTATACATAAGCTGTAAAATGTAGTAGAACCATAATAACTAAATCTCATCCACTAGATAAATAAATGATATAAAAGCAACTTTGAATTTGTCATGTATACAATCGTTGGGCGGAGACAAAGTCCACTACCAACTATCTCAAATAAAATGTACAAGAAGTGATCGAAAAAATAATGAGACGAACCAAGCGCAATCGTCTTCGAAAGAATAGAGAAGATCACGGCCTTGGCTAGAACACCTACAAAATCACAGAAGCACACACCTGGAGGGATAACCAGGTCCTCAGAGGGACGTAACAAGATACATAAAGAATATGCCATAATAAACTGAATATATAATATATCACAAACCGAAATAAGTGACAAGACGACAATAAGGTAATCTAACCGTACTATAGTGTTTATGTAGTTAAGAACAAACCTCCAACGCATGGGCACTCTGGCTCAGTAACAGAAATCTCAGGTATGGCCCGTCAGGATACCACGGACCTCAAAGCATAACATTCATCGAATGTCAGAGGCCAGCAGTAAATCAGTATCAAGATCCAGGACCGTATCTCCCGCGGAGATAACTGGCAATAGGGAAGTGCATACTTGGTCCATACGTTAAGGAACTGTTCTTCCCACCCAATGTCTAATAGAGTCACATCCATGACTCATATACCTCTACTAACTGCTAAGTCTCCTAACATGCCTCTATTAGCAGTTAGCCCTAACGCATGCGCATGGGGGATCAGCCCACCCGCAAGAACCTCTATATGCTACTCATCTCACACATCCTCTTGGTACAACTGTGTCAAGGTATATGCAATACACTACAAACGGTAGTCTCTTAACTCTAAGTCCACATGCAATCAAAGGATAATAACAAAGTACATCTAATATTACTGAGCAGACAGTAAATCAAGAACGGTAAGAACTGGAAATAAATGAACAGTGATATGTAATAAAATACAACTAAATATAAACAGTATAATGGCAAGGTATCTTGCCTGAGGTTATGCGCAAAGAGAATAATCCAGTAGCTCGAACAGACAAATAAATGAAGTAAGAAAAGCCAAATCCCGCAGATGACTCCGGATGCTGCAACAAACATCACGAACGAGTTTGGAATAAACGATATGCCTAGAAAACGCTGTCCTAAAGTTAAATTCTGGAACAGGGGCAAAATCATAATTTTGGGTCAAAACGATGTCCGCCATTGGACCCGCTTTGTACCAAAATGCGTACCAATATCTACGGTCTCTAAAGTCGTCAAACTATATGTCTACGGATTTGTTTTGATGAGACGAACCCAACGGTATGTCCAATTTTGGACTCCGATGGGCTGTGCACAAAATCACCCGTTGAGTGGAATTGTGGGCCCGCCAAAATAGCGTTTCGATCAACGGTCTCAGAATCGGACCAAACTTGCCTCACAGGACCAGAAAAATATTTTGAGTCAAATGGCGCAAGTTTCATCGCGATATGATGAGTGTGCACAAAGTTGTGACTTAATTTGCAAAGGGTCGATACGGGGTATCTCGACGGATCCGCATTGATCTCGTCGCGCACATGCAACAAAATCGGGTTCCGTCAGTTCCCACACGTCGACAAAATCCATACGCGCCTTTCGATGCATATAGTGCGCGACCACGTCGCCCGGTTTGTCGGGGCACATGCCGTATCGGGTGTTTTCCCACTTTTTGAAAACAGAATTTACAGTTTTTCGTGAAAATTTAACAACGTGTAACTTTCTACATACTACATGAAAAGTGAATCCAAAAGGTGCGTTACAATCTCGGTTAGGTTGTCTTTGACTGTCTTCAATTAGTTTTTACTAAAGTTTAATGGACAGCGAGAAAAGTGGCCGACAAGTTGGCGTTTCAAAACAGTTTTTAATAATTCAGAAAAGTGGTTTTTCTCCAACTTTGCCTCGATTTTTCGAGCAAGTTGGATGGCCATGTCAAAATCCACATGGGAGACCTTGAAGAGGGTCATATGGGCTTTCTACACGAATTTACGGATCTAAAAATGGATTTAAATTGGCGGAGAAATTGATCGGGAAAGTGGGATACATTGAAGTGGGAATCTGTTGTTGTTGTCGATGGTTCCCTTGTCTTCTTCGCGAGCACGGCTTCGCCATGGTGCGTCCGAGCTTCGCCGTGGAGTGGGGAGGAGGTAGGAGGTGGGAGAAATTTTTAGGGTTTAATTGTATATATATATATATATATATATATATATATATATATATATATATATATATATATATATATATATATAAAGGGGAAGGGGGTTCGGCTACAAAATGTTGCTACTAGGCGCGCATAAGGCATGCTGCTTGCGGCTTTACATTAAAGGTTGGGGTGCATGTGGTATTGCTGTTGCTTTATTGTGGTGGGCGCACATGCCTTAGCCGCTGCTGCTTGCAGCTTAGTCTTTGGGTTGGGGTGGTCGGGTGGGGCCGACCACCTACTTCCCTACTATTTTTTTTTCTTTTTCTAAATCTTTATATGAGATATATATATATATATATCTCTATATATCTATGTATATATCTAATATGTACACAATAATTTTTCCAACTTCCAAACAAATTTAATGTTATCTATTCCATATATATAATATATATAAAATATATGTACACATATATATATATTCAATTAACAATAAAATGTCAACTAATACTAATATTTAATAAAAACTTTTTATTTACTCATGACGAAATTATCATTGATAATAAATTAAAGTAATAAAATAATCAAATGATAAATTTTGGTGGACATGTATTATACCTCTTATCCGGTCCAAAAATTGTACGAATATCGTAAAATATTATTTAAATAATAAAATACCAATAATTGCACAAATACTTAAAAATTTTGAAATTGTACATGAAATTCTAAAATAATTTAGAATATATTTCTAAGTACATAAAATATGTCTACATGGCCACCTTGGTCACACCACATGCCTACATGGGCTTAAATTTTGGTTCGGGCCCAGTTCGGGCTGAATTGGACAAATCGGGTCATAAAAAAACAATATATAAAATAATATTTAATTAAAATACTTTAAATAAGTCAATTCATAATTTGGTCTGGTTTTTCTAGTTTGGACATCACCATGGCTAGGCTTCCCCCGGCATGGCTAGTACACTAGTCAAGGCACATTGCTACATCTTCCGTGCCAAAATTCATGGTAGTCTTGTGTTCCAAAATTCAAAAATGGCTAAGGTCATTTCTAATGAAATAAAAATCATAATATGCGTAAATTAATTTTTAAGTCTAATAAAATAATAAAAATAAAAAATAGGGGGTTTTACATCCTACCCAACTTACAAGAATTTCGTCCTCGAAATTTAGGATTAATAGGGTAGATAGGGTTGAGGGATAGGAAGAGTTCGTCAATACCAAAATACGATTAAATTTTGGAGGCGGCGATAAAAACGGCGTTCAACACCACCATGCAATAGAAAATTGTGGAGTCAATATATACAAAAATATATCATGGTTATGGAATTCAAATAAGGATTGCTAGTGAAGGTAACAAAATTTTGAACATCCAATTTTAGAGAACAGTAAGGAATTGAATAGACCAAAGAGAATAAATTAGACATTTGGAAGATATGGTTCCTTGAGAGATACTTGGATACTAATCATCTTGGTCGAGGGTTTGATTAATTGAACGATTAGAATCATTCTCGACTGCTCAAGAATAATTGGGAGGGCACGATAACAATTCTAGGGTTGAGAAATGAGGAGTAGTTAAAGGCGAGAATATAGCCACATGAGTAGGTCGGTGGCTATCTACACTTGTGTATAAATAACTGATAGGGCAACTAAAGATGATACCTTGAGTTATCTTAGCAAGTACAGTACCTTGTATTTCTAAAATAAGTGAAAGACAATAACAACAAAGGTTTCAAAGACGGTGTTATATATTGAGTACGAATTGCGGGGTTCATAGGCGGCAAAAATAATTCAAACGAGAATTGCCAAAGCTGTCGCGGATGAGACTCTAAGGCAAGTTTACTATGTCTCCATCCACGTAGAATAATATGTGATAAGCGAACCAAAGTGCAATAGGTTGATCAGACCATCATGCACCGGTTCTGATTAGACATATGTTATTGGGTGCACCCAAATAAAATATGTCATGATCAACCTTGATAATGAAATAAGCTTGCAAAACTGAAGCTATATTAGCAGCATGAGATAGTCAAAATATGAGCAAGAAAGGTACTGATGAAGGAATTTTAAATAGTCCAAGATCTTTTAAAATCAAGGCTCGCCCAAAGTTTGGGCCTATACAGTTGTCCTAGTGTTTCTTCATTTATGGCTTGGTAGCCTAGATAAGGTAGGGTCCTCTGAATTTATAGTCTAAGTGAACTTACCAACGTGGTTCACAAGGAAAAGGTTTGTTAGGTGATAAGGTATTCTACCCAACTTACAAGAGTTAAACTAGTAGTTTGATGGGACAATGAGTCAAGCAATCAAGATAAAGCACAAATTTAAGCATTTAAGGAATTAAGTAGAACAAAATCATATATCGGGTCGAAAGAATTGAGTCGAGGTTGAATCCCTATCCGTGGTCAAAAATATATCGGTATCATGGTAAAGATTATAGTTTGGCCATTTTGACCATAAGGTCATATCAAGAAATAGCGTACAAGGAGATGGGTTTTGGTGGGACATAATATATCTACATGAAGGTGGACTTGTTTAGGTCTTACATATAAAATTTGTTGGGAGAAAAAGTTTAGTGTTGTGCTCCAAATATCCAAGTCACGGTAAGGAACGCCAGAAGATCAAAAATAGAAAGTGGGAGTTCACGAGATGATAATTAATGCACAAAATAAAGAAGATCAAGTTAAAGCATGAAATAAAATTAATTAAAGAATCCACAAAAATAATTTAGGAACACAATTCCGGAGAGAAGATAGTCTCCTGGATGAATACAGTTAAGGAACCATTAAATCATTATTCAAATTGCAAGTGGGTTAGAAGGTCGCAATTAAAAGATCTAGAATTGAAGGAAGGTAGCTGGGTAGATGACTAACAACACTTGTGTATATACTACTATCATGGTCATGGGTGACATGGCAATTAGTGTGGAATACTCAGTAGGGTTATCTTGGGGCCTACCATTTAAAATTTTAACTCGAGTTTCCTCCAAAAAAGTTTCAAAAATAAACTTTCAAAAAAAACCACCAAAATTTGTATTCACTCTAAGTCGTTCAAATTCATCATAAAAAAAAAAATTTAAATCACTCTCATAAATCTCAAGCAAAATTTTATCACATTGCTACTAACCTTTTCCAAAATTAACGTTTAAATTCAACTATTTAACTCAAGAGTTCATAATTTACGAATCCATAAAAATTTCACAATCAATCAAAAATTTCACACTTTAAAATTTTTAAATAACTCACAATAAAACACTTAGCATATTTAAAAGCAAATTTCAAAAATTTAGCCTAATGCTCTCATCAATTTTAACTTCTATTCATGCTAAGTTATTCTAACAAAATCACAACTTCTAAATGGTAACTTCCTTTAATCAATCAAAATAACTTTCCATCACATCCTTCGAAATTCTTCCAAAAATTTTAATATTAGCAATCTCACATTAAACTAGATTTTCAAATAATCTTATCAGTCAAAAAATATATATATATTTTTTTTTACCAAATCTAAATAGATTTGTAATCCTCAATCATAGGACACCATTTAAAATAAAAATTTCTCAAAAATCGTTTTTATAACTTTTAAATATTTTAAACCAAAATTCACCATCAGTACTTCCACTTTAAAATTCAAAATTTACTAAACACGAAAATCGCAAGTTGTATAACTCAAATTTAAATAATTCCTATGACCATTTTTAAAAGCTAAGATCATTTTCAAACCAACTTTATAACCGTTCAAAGGTGTATAACCATACTCCAATGAATCATAAACATTAAAACTCGAAAATCAAATAAATTTTATATTTGTTCAAAGATGTATATCTATCACCCAAAAATTATAAATATCACAACTCGAAAAGCAAATCAATTTTATATTTGTTCAAAGATGTATAGCTATAACCCCATAATTCATAAATATCAAAACTCAAAAATCCAATCAATTTCTTAAATCAAGTATGAAATTCTATAAATCCTCTGGTGTTTACTATTTAGAAATCTTAAGATAAAAACCTTCCTTGGTAGTATCCTACTTTACAACTTACTAATCATTAATTCACACAAAAAAGCCCTTTTTTAACTCAATTAGTCTTAAATGTATTCCAATTGCCAATATAACCATTCTAGCCATGTGTTTGACCTATGAGAATATACTAGTGTAGTCATCTTCCTAGTTGATACTAAGCACGAAAATATGAATCGACGGAAGAAAGAAATCAAGCAAGATGCAGTTCAAGGAAGTCGAACGAGAGTTCGAAATTTGAAGCCAAGGGGAGAGGTCAAGTTGTATGGATGAGATTCCTAGATTCTAATCCTATGTTGCAGGCTCACATCGGTACAATTACGTAACCGAAATGACAAACTTGACCTGCATGGGCCACCACAAATACATATAATGCCCCAGTCTCAAAATACTTAGGACTAGGTACCTATCCATGCCAGCTGCATACATACGAAGTATACTCCAATATATGAAAACTCGTATGTATACATAAGCTGTAAAATGCAGTAGAACCATAATAACTAAATCTTATCCACTAGATAAATAAATGATATAAAAGCAACTTTAAATTTGTCATATATACAATCGTTGGGCGAAGACAAAGTCCACTACCAACTATCTCAAATAAAATGTACAAGAAGTGATCGATAAAATAATGAGACGAACCAAGCGCAATCGTCTTCGAAAGAATGGAGAAGATCACGGCCTTGGCTAGAACACCTACAAAATCACAGAAGCACACACCTGGAGGGATAACCAGGTCCTCAGAGGGACGTAACAAGATACATAAAGAACATGCCATAATAAACTGAATATATAATATGTCACAAACCGAAATAAGTGACAAGACGATAATAAGGTAATCTAACCGTAATACAGTGTTTATGCAGTTAAGAACAAACCTCCAACGCTTGGGCACTCTGGCTCAGTAACAGTAATCTCAGGTATGGCCTATCAGGATACCAGGGACCTCAAAGCATAACATTCATCGAATGTCAGAGGCCAGCAGTAAATCAGTATCAGGATCCAAGACCGTATCTCCCGCGAAGATAATCGGCAATAGGGAAGTACATACTTGGCCCATACGTTAAGGAACTGTTCTTCCCACCCAATGTCTAATAGAGTCACATCCATGACTCATATACCTCTACTAACTGCTAAGTCTCCTAACATGCCTCTAGTAGCAGTTAGCCCTAACGCATGCGCATGGGAAATCAACCCACCCGCAAGAACCTCTACATGCTACTCATCTCACACATCCTCGTGGTACAACTGTGTCAAGGTATATGCAATACACTACAAACGGTAGTCTCTTAACTCTAAGTCCACACGTAATCAAAGGATAATAACAAAGTATATCTAATATCACTGAGCAGATAGTAAATCAAGAACGATAAGAATTGGAAATAAATGAACAGTGATATGTAATAAAATGTAACTGAATATAAACAGTATAATGGCAAGGTATCTTGCCTGAGGTTATGCGCAAAGAGAATAATCCAGTAGCTCGAACAAACAAATAAACGAAGTAAGAAAAGCCAAATCCCGCAGATGACTCCGGATGCTACAACAAATATCACGAACGAGTTTACAATAAAAGATATGCCTAGGAAACGTCTGTCCAAAAGTTAAATTCTGGAACAGGGGCAAAATCATAATTTCGGGTCAAAACGATGTCCGCCGTTGGACCCGCTTTGTACCGAAATGCATGCCAATATCTACGGTCTCTAAAGTCGTCAAACTACATGTCTACGGATTTGTTTTGATGAGACGTACCCAACGGTATGTCCAATTTTGGATTCCGGTGGGCTGTGCACAAAATCGCCCGTTGAATAGAATTATGGGCCCGCCAAAATAGCGTCCCGATCAACGGTCTCAGAATCGGACCAAACTTGCCTCGCAGGACCAAAAAAATATTTTGAGTCAAATGGCGCAAGTTTCATCGCGATATGATGAGTGTGCACAAAGTTGTGACTTAATTTGCAAAGCGTCGTTACGGGGTATCTCGACGGATACGCATTGATCTCATCGCGCACATGCAACGAAATCGGATTCCGTCAGTTTCTACACGTCGACAACATCCATACGCGCCTTTCGATGCATATAGTGCACGACCACGTCATCCGGTTTGTCGGGGCACACGCCGTATCGGGTGTTTTTCCACTTTTTGAAAACAGAATTTACAGTTTTTCGTGAAACTTTAACAACGTGCAACTTTCTACATACTACATGAAAAGTGAATCCAAAAGGTGCGTTACAATCCCGGTTAGGTTGTCTTTGACTGTCTTCAATTAGTTTTTACGAAAGTTTAATGGATAGCGAGAAAAGTGGCCGACAAGTTGGTGTTTCAAAACAGTTTTTAATAATTCAGAAAAGTAGTTTTTCTCCAACTTCGCCTCGATTTTTCGAGCAAGTTGGATGGCCATGTCAAAATCCACCGGAGGGATCTTGAAGAGGGTCATGTGGGCTTTCTACACGAATTTACGGATCTAAAAACGGATTTAAATTGGTGGAGAAATTGATCGGGAAAGTGGGATACCTTAAAGTGGGAATCTGTTGTTGTTGTCGATGGTTCCTTTGTCTTCTTCGCGAGCACGGCTTCGCCATGGTGCGTCCGAGCTTCGCCGTGGAGTGGAGAGGAGTTAGGAAAAGGAGAAATTTTTAGGGTTTAATTGTATATTTTTTTTTAATTGTATATATATATATATATATATAAAAAGGGGAAGGGGGTTCGGCTACAAAGTGTTGCTACCAGGCGCGCATAAGGCATGCTGCTTGCGGCTTATACATTAAAGGTTGGGGTGCATGTGGTATTGCTGTTGCTTTATTGTGGTGGGCGCACATGCCTTAGCCGCTGCTGCTTGCAGCTTAGTCTTTGGGTTGGGGTGGTCGGGTGGGGCTGACCACCCACTTCCCTACTATTTTTTTTTCTTTTTCTAAATCTTTATATGAGATATATATATCTCTCTATATATCTATGTATATATCCAATATGTACACAATAATTTTTCCAACTTCCAAACAGATTTAATGTTATCTATTCCATATATATAATATATAAAAAATATATGTACACATATATATATTCAATTAACAATAAAATGTCAACTAATACTAATATTTAATAAAAACTTTTTATTTACTCATGACAAAATTATCATTGATAATAAATTAAAGTAATAAAATAATCAAATGATAAATTTTGGTGGACATATATTATACCTCTTATCCGGTCCAAAAATTGTACGAATATCGTAAAATATTATTTAAATAATAAAATACCAATAATTGCACAAATACTTAGAAAATTTGAAATTGTACATGAAATTCTAAAATAATTTAGAAAATATTTCTAAGTACATAAAATATGTCAACATGGCCACCTTGGTCACACCACATGTCTACATGGGCTTAAATTTTGGTTCGGGCCCAGTTCGGGCTGAATTGGACAAACCGGGTCATAAAAAACAATATATAAAATAATATTTAATTAAAATACTTTAAATAAGTCAATTCATAATTTGGTCTGGTTTTCCTAGTTTGGACATCACCATGGCTAGGCTTTCCCCGGCATGGCTAGTACACTAGTCAAGGCACACTGCTACATCTTCCGTGCCAAAATTCATGGTAGTCTTGTGTTCCAAAATTCAACAATGGCTAAGGTCATTTCTTATAAAATAAAAATCATAATATGCGTAAATTAATTTTTAAGTCTAATAAAATAATAAAAATAAAAAATAGGGGGTTTTACAGCCGTTCCAATTCGAAGACAAAACATAATCACATTGTTGGACCGAGACTTATTCTGTGTCAAGAATAATCTGTATATTGAACAGAGTTATATTACAGAGTCAAGTTCCCAGCAGAGGGATTGGAGAAGTCCATTCATTGATTATGCGGTTCATGGGATTTTACCTGAAGATCCAAAAGAAGCTGCATCAATCAAGAGACGATCATTTCGATTTTATTATGATTCGTCTTTACATATGCTATACCGTCGTTCATATGATAGACTTTTGCTGCGCTGTCTCTCAGAAAGTGAAGCTAAACAAACACTTTGTGAAGCTCATGATGGTGTTTTTGGTGCTCATCAAACAGGTCCGAAATTACAAGACCGCATTCGAAGAATGGGATATTATTGGCCATCCATGATAGCAGATACTGTAGATTATGCCAGACGATGTAAAGCATGTCAGATTTATGCTAATTTTATTCATCAACCGTCTGAATTCTTGTATCCTACGGCAGCTTCTTGGTCCTTTGAAGCTTGGGGTATGGATATTATTGGTCTGATTAATCCTCCTTCTGTCAAGGGACATCGGTTTATATTGGCTATAACAGATTACTTTTCTAAATGGGCGGAAGCGGTTCCTCTTGTTGAAGTGAAAACATCTAATGTGATTAGCTTCATCAAACACCATGTCATTTATCGCTTCGGAATTCCTCGACGGATAATTCATGACAATGGACCACAGTTTGCCAGTCAGGCATTTTATCGGTTTTGTAATAAGAATCGAATTCAAAATCTGGCTTCTACGGCTTATAATCCAGCTGCTAATGGTTTAGCCGAAGCTTTCAACAAGACGATCATCAAACTTCTCAAAAAGTTTGTCTCTTCTAATAAACGTGATTGGAATGAGAAACTTGAAGAATGTTTATGGGCTTATCGAACGACAGTCCGAACTCCTACTGATTTTACACCATTTTCATTGGCCTACGGATGTGAGGTTGTTCTTCCACTGGAAATCCAGATTCTATCTCTTCGAATAGACATTGCTAATGAGCTAACCACAGAGAACAATGATCGCTTATGACTCCAAGAACTTGAAGGATTGGACGAGAAGCGTCTTCAAGCTCAACAGCATATTGAACTATATCAAGTCCGTATATCTTAAACTTTCAATCGTAAAGTTAAAGAGAGGGTATTCAAAGTCGGTAAACTAGTATTAGCTGTTCGAAGACCGATGGTGATGACTCATAAGAGCAAAGGGAAATTCCAAGCAAAATGGGAAGGCCCTTATGTAATCGAAATCGTGTTTTCCAGTGGTGCCTATCGGTTATCTAAGCCCAATGGAGATTTACTCATGATGCCGATCAATGGCAAATTTCTTAAGAAGTACTATGTAAAAAAACACAGAATGAAAATAAAATCTTTTTTATTTTTTTCAGAACAAAGGATTAAGGATGACGACCACTGCCTTCCTTATTGAATACATAGTCAGCCAATGCATCGAAGACATCATTGCCTGAGTTTATAAAAAACTTGCAGGCAGCCATCCTCAGCGCTTCTTCTTCAGGAGTTTTTTCTGGCTCTGTTAAGAACGCAAAAATGTCTTACGGTGGCTTGGGCGTAGAAGAGCCTTCGCCTACTCCGGTTGGACCCGACACAATTGGCTCAATAGGGTGCATCTCGGTGACGTCTTCAACCTTCATGGTGACTTCAGTCTTTTGCAGCACGTCCTTTGAAGACATTTCCAATAGAAGAGTGGAAATAAGGATGAAACTTTACAAAAAAGTTCTCACCTATTTATAGGAGAGATCTATTAATGAACCGGTCTTGAAAATTGAAATAACCTTTTTATTCCCGAAAGGACCTATCCATTCATTATATCAGATTCATCAATTTAATTATGGAATTGAATTGATCTGTCTTTTTCCCGAAAGAAACGTTGGTTCATTCATTCTTTCATCGATATTGGCATGACATATGTCTTCTTTCCCAGCTACCAATGTTTGGTTAAGCTGGTTACTTGTCTCTTCGGAGAGAAATTTTAATCTTTTATCTTACCAATTGGTATAAAAAGTTGGATTTATTATTTATCACGTTCTTATGACCTCTGAATAAATATTAAATCTACTTCTTTTCCTATCTATCATGTCCATTTGGCCTCTGAATAGAGATTAATCTATTTTTTCTTTGAGTTGTTACGATCTATCATGTCCTTATTACCTCTGATAGTATTGTATATTCTGAAACAGAAAATGAGATTTCATTTATATCTATATTACCTCTGGATAGATACAAATTATTGAGTATAGAAGACTTGTCATTTCCATTCTCACTTTATCATCATAAAAGTCTATTACATTTCTTAGACTTTCTTACAAATCATAATGGAAATCTATTACATCTTGGATTTTTATTCTATACGACAACGATGACCTAATGGAGATCTATTACTTCTTTGGATCTTCTTCATCGGATTCATTATTGGTGGCAATTCTTTGCCGTCTGAGCCTCAATAGCGACAAGAACAGTAGGAATTAACTCTGGTCTTCTCTCTCAGACGAGAGAAGAACCCTAGAGTATGGCAGCCCGAAGACGCGTTGCTGCTAATACAACTGGTGGAGAAATGATGGCCCTTCAGAAGAGATAGGAATGTATCCAGCATTGGGATACGATTCCTAGTTCTGCCGTAAAAGGAACTCTACTACCCAATTTCTCGGGTTAGAGTTGACTCCACCATCCAACTCTCCGTGTATAAAGGCTCTTCCTACCATCTGAGGAAGACCCTTCTATCCCACGAAGAGTTCTGAGTTGTCTGATTTGTGCGTCAAAAATGCATGAGCTCCCTGATGTGTGTATCAGAAGAATGCTCCCCACAGCATCTATATCGCCAATGCCAGTTCTGGAAAAGTTCTTTAACCAAGCTTCTGCAGAAAACAGTGCAAAAAGAGAAACTAATCAATAAAAGTGTTATCATTATCAGGCGCAAACTGGCCCATCAAAGACGGGCATACTCTGTTTTGTTAAAGACAGATGCTCGTACACTTTGTTTAGACAAATATTTGTCTTCAAAAGGCGCACCTTATTTATCAAGGAGTTTGCGCTCATTTTTCAAGCGATTATACACAAAAAAGCTACTGTTTCATGATGGGCTTACCATCAAGATCAAATAGTTCGGCCCTAAGAGTTATTGAATCAACGTCTGGTGACATGAGGCATAGGAGAACTATATCAGAAAGCATCGCCATTATCAATCTCTTGTTGGAGAATGGAATCTTGCAAAAAGCTATCGGAGAAGAAGAAGAATAAAGGAATGAGAATGCATTCTTTAACTCAGCTATTTATAAAGGTTCAAATGAGCAGATGGCGTAAGTCTATTTCGGAAAATATCCTAATAAGAAGCATTCATAACCACAGAACAGCTGCCACGTGTTGTTTTGTTTCTCTTGGGAATGAGCGAACATGGAAACAGTCAAAAACGGTGTAGAATGATCCTATATCAATGCATCACAAGAATAAAGGTGGAAATAACACCAGGATTTTTATTTGATAAAGAGTAGGCCCCTACAGATAAGTTGAGTGTTATAATACATAGATGACACTCTTACACAAAACATTATTTCTTCTTCTCTCCTTCGTTGGGCTGACGAAGGGAGGCGCCTAACTCATGTACATTGTGGATTCCAAAACGACGCATTAAATTGAGGAATGCTTCAGCATCACCTGATCCTTCGTAGGCAGTTGAGGGACCACCATTTATACGATCGAAGATCGCTGGAGTCAGTCCAAAGCACTCCATAAAGTTGCACGCTCGCAGCGATTGATCGACCTCTGCCTCTAGGTCAAGCTTTGAGCCTTGAGCCTTTTCCTTGTCAGCCTCTATTTCTTTCTTCGGTGCCATGACAATATGAAGATGAGAAGTGAGAATGAAAAGCTTTTTCTTATATATACAATCAATCAACCCTTCATATTCCCTATAGGAAATTGAACATTATCAATGCAACTCGGGGAGACGAAGAGGCGTTCGAATGTTTCGAGAAAAAATTCATTATGACGGTGAGTATTGACCGGCGCCATTTCTTGACTTTTCATATTCAAAGTATTTCGAAATTTTTGAAGTCTTTTCATTCCGAAAACTTTGAAGGGGGTCTTGTAGGAGCGTAAAAAGTGCTTTATTTGACTAATTCAAAGGAATTGAGGACTTTACGCCAGTAATTCTCTATGAGAGCTATTTTTACGCCAGGATTTTTGTTGTTTTACGCCAAGCTAATCTGTACGCTAGCTATCCTCTACGCTGGCTACTTTACGCTGGGAAGCTGTCAGATCATGCATTTAATACAAGTGATAATGACTCTGACATAATGATTTGCTGACAACATGCAACACAGAAGTCGAGAAGATCGAATTTTTACCAAGCTCGATACTTGTCGTATGGTGTGCAAAAAAGGCTACTTTACGCTCAATAATTACTTCTTCTTACGCACGATAGTTATGTGAGCTTTTACGCTCAAGGCTATTGTGGGCGTAAAGTCTATTTGGGCTAAATTTTACGCTCAAGGCTATTTTAGCCACTTTACGCTGAGAAGTTTTAATTGTGTTGTTTTTACGCCAGTTGCTACTTTACGCTCGGAGCATATTTTGGGACGTTTTTACGCCCGATCCTTCCTGACTACTTTAGACCGTGGTTTATCCACGTGGCTTTCATGCCACATTTATTGAGGAACGTGTATACGTGCTCCCTATTTTTTTGGAATAATGGGACGCGTGTCAACATATTCATAGGGTGACTTCTATCGTGGGTGACAGTTACCAGTGTACAAAACCCAATTTTGTTGCTTTTTACGCACAATGGGTTAAGTCTATAAATAGACTTATTTTTTTCATAACAAGGGCATTAGGAGCAGAGAGACAAGAGAGAATACAGAAATCAGAGCTCAGAGACTTTGATTTTTGAGAGCATTCTTCTTCAACTTTTCTTCCAGAACAGAGTGATGCAAAGCAGGAAAGCATTCGACCTCGCCATCAGTGCCCAAGTGCGTCGATACCTTTCTGGTGACTTAGTTCTTCCGACTGTTCATCTTCTAGCAGTGATCTTCATCATCATCGTATGGTCCAAGGAACAAAGTGATCGCCTTCAGATCAGACTTCCATAGCAATACTTCCCAGAATAATTTGTACTTCTTGTACTCTTTCTCATTTTATTTTCAAAGGCCAAATTTTAGGCATTTTTGTTAAGTGAAACAACGTCCTTCTGAATACCTGGTTATCTTTCCAGGGCTAGACGATTTTCCACAGGAGTACGGAGCGGCGCTGGAGCTATCTTACATCGATGACGAGGCATCTCCTGTTGACTTCTTGTCTATTGCTTACTGAGACATTTTGTAGACATTTTTACATCTCTTTACTTTCTATTTGCGGAGGTTGGTCTCCGATCTTATGAGACTATTTTATAGCTATTTGGAGTGAGTATGTTCACCCGGCTATCTTTTGATACACTCATTTATATTCTAGACTTTATTATCTTCTGTGTTGAGCTGTGGGGAGATTAGATTATATTATTCTGGCATGTGATTATTTTATTTACAGCTTATGTGCATGTATGAGGATTCCATATATTGGAGTATTCTTCGTACATGTGCAGCTGGCATGTTCACGTACTTGGTCCTATGTATTTTGGGACTGGGGCGTTACAGACGATGAGTTCCCTCGGGTCGAACTCTCTTATCATTACATGATGGGTTGGTTGGCATTCCACCATCCTGGTTTGATAGTCTCAGCACTATCGATGGTAATGAGGAAGGGGATGCGATACTACGTAATTATCACCGAGCAAAATGGCTCCATCAGGGCATCTCCATCTGTAGGTGGATATTTGGTCGTTTAGACGGATATGATTTCAACAGTATTTCGCCTACGTACAAGGGTTACCTCGCAGATGATGAATTAATTGACCAAGGTGAAACGGATAATAATCTGACTCTCGGTGCCTTCCATTGGCGGTAGTCCATCCGTCCTTCCCATTTATAGTACCAAAACTAGAACCGGGTGTACCTGGAGCCTTATCTGCCGAGTCGATTCACGTGGCAATTCGACTATAGCCCGACAATGATGGGCAACCTGAGCTCCTGCCTCGGTTATGAAGGAAGTCTACTGGACGGCGCCCGGGCAAGGTGCTATTATAATGCTAGGTGTACCGGACCGAAGTTTACAATTCCCGCAATGCACGAAGAGACTCGCATCTTATCTTTTATCGTGAGGTTTCACTGTATTTCCAATAACTTGTTATCGGACTACGAACAAGAACGAAGCTTGCTGGAGGGGATGAAGTATGAGACACCTCAATCAGCCCTAGAGCACCTTCAAGGGCTCGTATCGTCGGAGAGTAGATCCATAAACGGCTCCAGTTCATCACGGAAGGGAAGGGAGGAGGAAGCACCCCTGAGTAACTCGCTGAAGCGTTAAGGTCCTTCGGGGGTGAGCCCTCCCCTTGTCAAGAGAACAAAAAAGGTTGTACCTTTGTGGTGCGGACCCTCCAACAGTCTTTATTGGAACAGAGCGCTATACCTGTTGTCCCCTTCGTAGGTACACCTTAGCATTTTCTCTTCGGGTTTCCATTCTTTATGTTTATCACTTTTTTGCTTATGTAGGCAAAAAAAACGATGAAGTCTACATGGCATGAGAAACTCAGGGAACTTCTTGAAGAACCTGTCCCAGAGATGTCTCAAGTCATAAGGACCGAGAGGGAGACTGTAGCTACTGAAACTACTGACTCGGATGACGTCTCTCCTCCTTATCCTTTTGAGTATGAGACTCGGGGTTTTTTAGAGAAATTGGCTTTGCCTCAGCGAGAAACTTTCATGGGGCCGACTATGTACGTGCCCGTGGAGATACCCGGGGTCGATCTGGCGGTAGCCGAGGGCAGGACTTTGGAGTCTGTACTCGTGACAGTCCAAGTGGCCGTGGTTACTGAAGGCGTTACTTAGGATCCCTCAACCTTACCTCCCCCTATGCCGAAGAAAGGGTTGAGGATAATCCCGATGCGCTGGGAGACGAGGAAGATCGTGCGACCGAAGAGAAGCCCCTGGTGAACATCAGGGATTCATCCCGATAGTTGGTTGAAGAGACCATAGAAGGGTTGACGGCGGAGGCTGTCGCAGCATTAGCTGGCCGAGCGATTGAAGGGCCGATAAAAATGACTATCAAACAGTTGGTCGATGGGGTTATACTAAAAGCGGCCGAGGAGGCGATTGAGGAGTTGGCTAATATGGTCCTTGGGGAAACGACCGAGGAGACTAATACAAAACAAGTTGATGTGGTCGCTGACAAGCCGATTATTGAGGCTCCGGTTGAGGTGGCTACTGAGATGGGGTTCGATGGAGCTGCTGATGAGCCCGTCGATGAAACCATTAAAAGCCCGATTAAGGAGACTGTGGAAGAATCGGTCAAGAAGACCGTTGAAGAACTGGTTGTTGAAGAGCCCTCCAATGCAGTCACTACAGAACTGCTCGAAGAGGTTGCCATCGAGCCGCTGCTACGGACTTGGTCGAGAAGACTGCTAATGAGCCGGCTGCTGAACCACCGGTTAAGAAGACCACTAAGGAGTTAGTCGTAGCGACCGTCGAGACGTCGGTCACTGAGATTGTTCAAGCTCCAATTCACACAGCTCCAGTTGTAAAAAAATTTAAAGAACCGGCGAGGGAACCTGTTGAGGAGCCGGCCATGCGTCAGACAGCGTCGGCACGTACCGTCCCTACCCCTCCTGTGGCCTCCATTCCAGTCATGGCACTACATACTCTAGCTGTAATACCTAGTCATGTACTGGCTGCTGCTGCCGCTCCGGGACCTTCTATTATGGCATCTCCGATGACCCCAATGGGTCTGGCTGACAATGCCTACTATGCCAACCTCATCCTGGGCACCATTCTTCATTCTTTAAAATACGGCATAGAGGGTGTCATGCGGGACAACCAATCACTTAGACTGGCTCGGTCCGCAGTAAGGGCCCAACTGGTGGTATTACGCGACTATCCAGAGTATAAAGTGAAGGCAGACGCGATAGAGGCTATCCTGGCAGAATTAGAAGCCACCATCTCGGAGCTTCAAGATCTTGAACATAGCATTTCATCTCTGGAAGACGCAAAATTAGAGAATATGGCCTATGAAATTTCCCAGCACGAGCAGAGATGTCAGGCTCTGACCCATAGACTTGTCGAGGTTGAGGCCAAAATTGAAGAAGTGACCGAAGCCGAAGAGGTTCAGGTCTGCCGTCGTACAGCCTTAGAGGACAGTATGAGACCCTCCGGGAACAGATTCAGCAGCTAGAAGAGGCATTAGCCTTTGCCGAGAGTGAGTTGGAGAAGTCCAGGGACCAGTAGGAGGTCCTTTGTCAACAGTCCGAGACCCTAGTTTGGGAGAGGGAAAGCATTGGCGTTCGTCAAGCAGAGTTGGACCTTGTACGCCAGAACTTGTCCCAGCTCGAGGATGAGGCCGCTCGACGTCAAGAGGTAGAGCGTCGAGCTAAAGAGTTAGTTGGGCCCTAAGTTGCTCTTTTGAGGAGTCGACTGAAAGAACTCCTGCATCGGTCGTCACAATGCTGATATCCTTTTGTCTTTTTGTCTATCTCTTTTCGAGAGACCCTTTTATAGAAAAAAAACCTTTATATTTTATGAATGCAAATTTTTAGTTTTGTCTTTTTGCTTGTCCATTTGATGTGAACATTCTTGTACAATAAATTCCCTCAGAGGTAGTATGACATGAGGGGATGGAGGTAACTCCGCTGGGGATAGGGTGTTTACTCAGAGGTTATATGGACATGGTAAACACAAAATTTTTGTGGTAGAATTTTTCTTACTCAGAGGTTATATGGACATGGCAAGGATAGATTCTACGGATGTATAGAACGACTCAGAGGTAATATGTACATGAAAGGTTCTATAGATAGTTATGACAATCATGGGGTTTGTCATAAAAGAAAGGTCTACTCAGAGGTAATATGGACATGGTAGGCATGAATTTTATTGGGGTGTAGAATAACAACTCAGAGGTGATATGGACGTGAAATGCTTCTCTGCTGGGGAAATAAAGAGGGGATGAATTTGTTAAATAGGATTCAAAAACACCCACGGGGGATGTAGAAATATATGCCGATTTAGACCTTAGACATAGTACTTCTTTAGAAATTTACCATTGATTGGCATCATCAGTAAATTGCCGTTAGGTTTGGCCAGCCGGTAAGCACCATTGGAGTAGACCGTCTCTACGATGAATGGTCCTTCCCACTTGGGCTCGAACTTTCCAATCGTCTTGTGAGTCATCCCCATCGATCTTCGAACTAATAAGACGAGGTCACCCACTTGAAATGTTCTTTTCCGGACCTTTTTATTGAAGGCCCCGAAAAATTGAGCTTGATAGAGTTCGATACGTTGTTGAGCCAGCAGACGCTTCTCGTCCAATGCCTCCAACTCTTGTAGCCGACGGCATTGATTGTCTTCATCAGTCAGTTGGTTGGTGACAGCTACCCATAAAGATGGGATCTGGATCTCCAGAGGGAGCACTGCCTTGCTGCCGTAGATAAGAGAGAATGGTGTATTGCCCGTGGGTGTTCGAACAGTTGTACGGTAAGCCTACAGACATTCGCCAAGTTTCTTATTCCAGTCGCATTATTAGAAGATATGACTTTCTTGAGCAGCTTGATTATAGTCTTATTGAATGCTTCAGCTAGTCTGTTTGTTGTAGGATTGTAAGCCGTTGATGCTACATTCTGTATCTGATTCTTATCGCATAATCGATGGAACGCGTAGCTCACAAACTGGATACCATTGTCATAGATAATCCTTCTGGGAACTCCGAAGTGGTATATGATGTGATGCTTAACAAAGCTGATCACGTTCAAGATTTCCACCTCAGCCAGCGGTACTACTTTTGCCCACTTGGAAAAGTAGTCGGTGATGGCGAGGATGAACCGGTGTCCTTTGGAGGACGGTAGGCTGATCGGCCCAATAATATCCATTCTCCATGCTTCAAATAGCCAGGCGGCCGCCACGGGATATAGGAACTCAGAAGGTTGGTGGATGATGTCAGCATGAAACTGATATACCTGACACTTCTTTGCTTAATCTACGGCATATGCCATCGTGGTGGGCCAGTAGTAACCCATGCGACATAGTCGATTCTGTAACTTAGGACCAAGCTGGTGAGCCCTACAGGTACCATCGTGTGCCTCTCGGAGTGCGTCTTGTGCTTCGGTCTTAGATAGACACCGCAGGAGACGTATGAATGATGATACAATATTTTGGTAGATGTGTGATAGAAGAACCAGAGTGAGCGTCTTTTGACAGAAGAAGCTTCTTCCGGGTCTTCAGGTAGGATCTCGTAGACTGTATAGTCTATAAACGGGAATTGCCAATCCTGAACGTCCATATTAGTGTTGGCCTGTATAGAGTAGCTTAGGCACGTATGCAGGTTGTTCTTTAGGAAAACTAGCTTTTGACCCATCAATGTGACGGAGTATTGGGTTCCAACAGGAGTTGCCAGAGAAACAGCAAGACCAGCTAGTACATCGGCCTCCAAGTTTTACAATCGAAGTACATGTTCTATGAAGAACCCTATGAAGGTAGAAATGATATCGATTGATGCCTGGTGGTAAGAAATCAGATCTTTATGCCGAACCTCATACTGCCCTCGAACCTGGTTGATAATCAACTTCGAGTCACCGTAGGCCTCATGTGGTCAACCCCCAACTGTTTAGCGAGCTGGAGCTCGATAATGAGAGTATTGTACTCAGCGATATTAGTGGTGCATGACTCCATGAGGGAATATGCACGATGGATGACTAAGCCGTCGGGAGTGATGAGAACGACTCTGACCCCCACGATGATCTTACCTTTAGGCCCTATTCTTAAAGCACCGTCAAAGAACATACGTCAAATAGGATTGTCTGAGACTGCATTGGACTCCAGGACTTTATTCGGGATATCTTCGTAGAGTTTTAACGTCTCCGGTACAGGATGTGCTAACAAGAAATTGACCAATGCTTGTCCTTTAATTGCCTTTTATGGGACAAAGACCATGTCATAAGGCGTCAAGAGGATTGCCCATGTAGCTAGCTGCGAATTGAGCGCCCCTGGCTTGGTCATGAGGACTATGAGGGGATTGACTCTGGAGACGACGTGAATCGTCTGCCCAGCCACATAATGGCACATCTTTTGGATGGCGAAGACTAGAGTGAGGTATTCTTTCTCAACACGATTATACCGATGTTCGGCACCAATCATGGTCCTGCTAAGATAGTAGATTGCATGTTCGTGGCCTTCGTTGCTTCTCTGGGCTAGCAAAGCACCAAAAAAATAGTCCATAGCTCGGACGTATAGTAGAAAGGGTCTCCCCACGACCGGTGCTACCAGTACTAGGCGACTAGTAAGGTACATCTTGATGTCGTCGAATGCGCGCTGCATTCTTTGGTCCAGACATACGAAACCCCTTTCTTCATCAGTTTAGTGAAGGGTTGGCATCGTCTAGAAAGATTTGCTATGAATCTTCTGATGTATACCAAGCACCCTTATAGGCCTCGAAGCTCATGGAGATTCATTAGGGGAGCCATGTCCAAGATTGCCTTAGTCTTTTCAGGGTCAATATGAATACCCTTGGTCGTGACAATAAAGCCCAAGAACTTGCCACTAAAAACCGCCAAGAAAGACTTTGTTGGGTTCATCTTTAGTCGATGTGTCCGCATCAAGTCGAACACCGCCCTCAAGTCATCCAGATGGCTAGATTTCCTTCTGCTTTTCACGGTAATGTCATCAATATGACTCTCTACCATTTTTTGGATGTGTTTGCGGAATATAGTACTCATAGCCCGCTTGTATGTTGCTCCCGTATCACTGTGTAATAGTATATCTCTTTTGGAGTGCAGAATAAAGTATGATTTTCATCTTCAAGAAATATCTTGATCTGGTTGTAGCCTGAGAACCTGTCCATGAAGGATATACGCTCGAAGCCACAAGTATTATCGATCATCACGTCAGTAATCGAGAGGGGAAACTCGTCTTTTGGATAGGCCAAATTGAGATCCCTGAAGACTATATAGATTTGAATCTTCTCGTTCTTCTTAGTGAATGGGACGATATTGGCCACCCAATCTGGGTGTTGCTCTTCGCAAATGAAGCCACTTTTTATGGGTTTGTCGACTTCTTTCTCGATAACATCCATGATATTGGGGCGGAAGCAACATTGTTGCTATTTGACAAGTTTAGCGTCTGGCAGGATGTTGAGTCGGTGTATTACGACTTGCAGGTCTAAACCCGACATGTCTTTATAGCTCCAAGCAAAGACATCGATGTACTATCGGATCAGCTGTATCAGAGATTCTGTCTTCTCCAATTAAGCTTTTCCTAATGAAGATGGGTTTAGGGGAAGCCTCATCTCCTAGCTCGACTTGGACGACATCATCTTCAGTGGGAGGTTCTCGTCGTTCGAAGTATCATTCCCATTAGGATACCAGGCATTGGGCCCAGGGTTCATCCTCGAAGAATTCGAGTATTTGGTATCCATCCTCGACTTGGGGATCTGTAAAGACCATATTAACGGACATTATCTTCTTGAAGGCTCGACCGATACTGGAATCAGTGTCCCAGGTTGAGGAATTGGAGGAGTGTGAATGCATCATAGCCTCTGTCTCTGAGCTCTCTGAAGGTGTTGTGGGTGTAGCATAACCCAACTCCCGACGAGTACGCTGATAGTAATTTTGGGACTTCCCTTTGGAGCACGAAGTCGTAAGGAAAGACATCGGCCTTTGCCATAGTTCAGTCCTCTGTCGCTATTTAAGTCGTAACCCATCTTCTGAATAAGGTGTTTGGAGTGAGCAGTGTAATGGTAGAGTTGCATCTTGTCGTTATCGAGTTTTGGTTCTGCCGGAGTCAGCCGCTGAGGGTGCTCCAATCGACCGAAGATGATGGGTTCCTCTTTTTTCTTCCTTGCTGGAACCAGAAAGTAGGCGCCCAAGGAAAAGACAACTCAGCTTACAAGGTTAACGGCTGTCACTTGTGTTTACAACATATACAGAGCGTTATCTAAGAAATACTTAGTGTTCCAGTATGCACAAGAGTAATTCAAAGACAAATTTCTCTTAATAAAATACAAAATTTTATCCCGAGGGATTACATCATCAAAAGAATGCGTCTCAGCATTGGAGCATATGCAGTCTCCCAACTCCTCATCCGTGAGAACTAGGGCTGCCATGGAAGAAGGTGGAGGAGGCTTCCGCTTCAACTTGACTACTAAGGGGGCTAGAGTCGGAGGTTCCTCCGACCTTAGAGTTATTTTTGAGGCCCTTTGGGAGAGCCTTATTTGTATAGGCTCCTGGCTAGCAGCTGATGTCGTCAGGGGCGAACGAGCAGGAGCCTTTCCTCGAAGTTTGATGACAAGAGGTGTTGATGTTTAGGGAGTCTTTCCCTCAATCGTACCCTCAGTAGTTCTTCGGCCATAGCTGCACTTTCTGGTGTAGTATCTGCCTCGTCGTCGACATCATTTGCAACATCATCCCATGGGACTGATTTGTATAGATCAGCATCCGTACAGTATGCTTCGAGTCCTCAAAATGGGTCAATATCAATGAATTCGGTATTGATAGTCCTGTCGCTGGCCACATACTTCTTGCGTTGATGGAGAGTAGAAGGCACGATCAAGTATTCATGAATCCATGGTCGTCCTAACAGCATATTGTAGTTTATATCTGCATCAATGACATAACAAGTCACATCCATCTGGAGGTCGCCTATCTGGCATTTCAGTCAGATCTTGTCCAAGGGCTCGCTTTTTCCAGCGTTGAAACCACTGATTGTAGTATTTGACGCGGCCAGTTGATGCATAGGAATCCCTAAGTTTTGGAGAAGACTCTGGGTGATGATGCTGAGTGAGGAGCCATGGTCGATGTGGATGCGATCAACCTTGATGGCACCAATATATCCTCTATAGTACAGGGGTCTATTGTGTCGATTGTTCTTCAGCAATATATCCTGTTGGATGAAGGTGATGTTAGGAATCACTTTGACCACACTATAACAATATGGGCATACAGCAGGATCCTCCTTGGGCGGTTGCACCTAGGTGAGGAAGGAGTCAGCATTCTGCAGAGCTTTGCTAAGGGAGTCTTGAGTCTCTTTGGAGAGGAGGAGCTCGAAGAGTGACAGCCGAGATAGAGTATTGGCAAGCTATGCCAATATGTCGAAGTTGTAGAGCTTGATCAGCCCTCCTGCCGAGTCTTTTCTTAGAGGTTTGTCAAAGTGAACCTCTTTCTGCCTCTGCTTATCTGCTGTAGGGGTTTGAAATAGGCCTGCTTCTGATGTATCAGGTGCGGTGGCCATAACAGGTGGATGTATTTCCTCCTCTGGAACCTGATTATCTTCTCGTTGGTGAGCCGAGTGAGTAGTAACCAGAGTGTCGTCAGCCGATATAGAAACCATACGACATGATTTGACTTTCTTCTCCTTGCCAGAGTACGCTGTAGGCGTCATCATGTCTGGGGCAAGATCAGGATGGATCTACATAACTTTACCTCATGGAGTTGTAAGTGGGATAAGGCCTTGAGCATTGTCATGGGCCGGTAGAAGATTGACTACTTCCATTGTCGTCCTTGGGATGGGGACGACACCGTCTTGAGCCTCTGTCCTCGAAATACTTCCGAACTTGAGGGCGACCAAGTTGGCAGGGACTGTCTTTTCCTCGTAGTCGAGTGAGATGACCTTGGCATCAATGAGGCATTCGATCTACCTTTTCATCACGTAGCAGTCGCGTGTTGAATGGTAAACATACTAGTGATAGTGGCAGTATTTTGGACTGTCTACCTTTCCCACTTCATCCGGGCGCTTAGGAGACGGGAGTTGAAGTTTGTCACCCTTCATCAACATATCGAAGAGTTCTAGTGTATCTTCGTCGTTGAAGGAGTAGGTTTCTTTCGGCCTCGGTGTTGCGGTCGACTTTTGGTTCATTGAAACTGAACCTTTGGAGATGTTGACGGTCATGGCTTGCTTCCCTTTACCGTCCTTGGGGGCGGGGTTATTGCTAGATGAATGCTTCCCTTTGTCTTCGAGTGAGGGAAAACTCAATCCCATCAGTTGCACGTCCCGGGCCTTTCTCTCGGCTACATTTTCCTCTGTGACGAAGGATGTCCACTCTATGCAAGGAGCACTATGCCAAAATTTAATTGCAGGAAGCATATTCTTGCGACACGAATCCATAAGCATAGGTTCGCGTATACCAGGTGGTAGCCTCAGAGCTGCCTGGCAGAAGCGCTCAATGTAAGCGCGTATAGGCTCTTTCTGGACAATGTCCATAAGAGTAGACAACGTCATGTCCATTCCTCCTTCATAGAATCGAGCAAGAAAGAGACGCTTTAAATCGTTGAACGATGAAATGCAATTGTCGGGGAGACTACAAAACCATTCGTAGGCTACCCCCTGCAATGCCCCTACGAATATGTTTGTGAGAAGAGCATCGTCTTTTGGCAGATGCCCAGAGGCAAAATACCTTAGGTATCGGCGAGGAGACTCCTTTGCGTTAAATGGCACAAGGGTCTGCGGCTTGTACTTGGGAGAATATATCATATTATCATATTCGGTAGTATATGATTGCCGAATTCCCATCTTTTGGAGTGATTCTTGTTTTTCTCAGGCGTCATAGCGAGCATACAATTCTTTGAGGGCCTGCTGTATGTCATTCGACATTACGGGTCCCGTTGTTGATGGAGTAGATGACAGCGGCACTGCTTGACTCAAGATGGGAGATGCATTAGGCCCGTCGTTCGTCCCCGGGTCTTAGTTTGTAGTAGCAAGGACATTGGATGTCAATTTCTCCTTGATCTCCAAGACCACTGAAGTCAAGGCCTACATAGTCTCGTTTAAAGTATTCAGGCCTGTCTCCAGGGCCTCTATACGTTTTTGATGACTGGATCCTTCGATGCCTTTCGTGTATTCTCCTTCAGCCATGGAAACGGATATCATGTGCGGGTAGATAGAAGGGATGGTGGATCTTTCACTCTCCGGTTCAGACGCCTGAGTCCCATCGTCTCGAGGGTAAACAAGTAGATTGTAGTCATCCTCAGATTTTTTATAATTGCTACCCCCAACTTTTTGGCTGCTTGCGCCCACGGAGGCATCTATGTCATACAATCCTTCATTGGGTTGGAACGAGGGATTGTCATGAACGGTAGAGGGTTGGCTACCAGCTAATATTGTAGCTGAAGCGACTTCTCCTTGCGACAGGATCCAGATTTGGCGTGCGTGTGTTGGAACACACCCGTGCTTGGCACTGCCGGTTTATTGCCTTCCAGCCGACCCTTGAATTTGTTGGCCGAGGCGGGAGGGTTCTTGGCAAGCTTTTTAAGAGATGGAGAACCTTACGAGCATTGCATGAAGTAACGAGGAGTTCATCTTCTTCTTCACTCGATAATTTTTTTATCGAGTCTCTGATGTACAGATGCCAGCAGTCGCTGTCTTTGGAAAACAGACTGCCTCTTCGGTGGCGATGCTACTGTTTGGCAACATCAATGGTTGATGGTGATCCGAGTGCAGGTATGCCTTAGGCCAAACAATTTGCAAGTAGTGGAGTCCTCCTTCGTCTTGCGCTTGTGTGAGATTGCCTTGCACAGATCAGAGACCTCCACTTCTACAATCATCTCGTGCATACTGGGAAGCTGCATGCATGAATACAGACGTGAAGGTGGCTTCCCTCTCCTCAGTCCTTGTGCGTGAGATACGCTTAGGTCCTGATTAGAGGGTTGTTGGTGAGGCAGACTCACTCCATGCTCACAACAATATTGCTTGCACGAGTCTATCTCCATAGTATATACCCCTGGCTTGAATCAGGCGCATAAGCGCTCAAGTGACAGCGCGGTTTTACTAGTCGGGGCATCGAAGCACTCGAACCAGTTTTGTATAGCTTTCCATCGACTGCGTGCGTGACTATCAACATGGGACTTTGGTCAGCTGTTGGCGTAGCACATTGATCATGCAAGGCATGTGCTGTCTTAAATTTCTTCCTACTACCCCTAGAAGGTGCATAGTATTTAGAGTCCAACTGAGTGGTTGGCATAGCACTTTGGTCACGCAAGGTGTGTGCTGCCTTGGATTTCTTCGCGCCATCCCTAGAAGGTACTTGGCGTTCAAAATCCAACATAATGGTCGGCGTAACACATTGGTCGCACAAGGCACGTGTTGTCTCTTCATGCTACCTCTAAAATGTGTGTAACGTTCAAAGTCCAATATAGCCTTACTCGATAAGTAGGCAATTCTGTCAAAAACAGATTTTTCTCGCCTGAGCAGCTGCCTTTTTGCGCGGGTGGGTAACTGCGCTTCCTTCAGCACTGTGCCTTCGTTAGTTCTGCAACGAGAGAGCTGCACTCCTTGCTACACTTTTCAGAAGCGGGGACTGAATAAAGCGGCACGGCAGTAGCAGTTGCAGTCATCTTTGGGGCTTCGTCGTTCAGGGGTTCTGGAGCGCAGTCCCCTCCGTCTTACTGCTCGTCGTAGCAGCCTTCGGCACCCAGGTATGCCGAGTCTTCTTCGATTTTACGAACTATTTTAAAGGACTCGACTTCTCTTCATAGAGGAGATCTTCAAAAGCTTGTTGGTCGAAACGTACTGCCGACATCTTTTGAGAAGATCCCAGCAAGTTGTCGTCAGATTGCGTCACCACCTTCTAGTTGGAGGAGAAGAAAGTCCCCAGCAGAGTCGCCATCATGTTCGCCATGACAAAAGGTTATACGAACTTTTTTGTATATTAAACGTTTAAAAGAGTATAATTGATTCCTAAACAGGAGATCTATATACAAAATTTCTGGAGAAATGTGACGGTAGAGATCGAGCACTGCAGCGGCTCCTTTACTCCATCGACGATCAAACGACGAGTTGAACTTGCTCTGACTTTCTGGTGCTTGTGAGTGGAATTATGGGTTGCCAATCAAGAAGACACCGAAGTTGCCGAAGATTTTGAAGCCTCTTGATCGAAGGAAAACTCCTTCTATTTATAGGCGAGCACATATACGATATACATAAGGGTTTTTTTGACGTGCATGAGTGCTGTTCATAGAGATATAAGAGAATCTTGTTGTGACAGCACGGTGATGGCTACTGCTGAGCTGATACACGGCGGACACTAGGATTCTCTTCCATCAAGATCTCGGGTAGTTATCAACATAACTGAATAAACGACACATGGCGAGCGTTTATTGTTCGATAATGTTGATCGGATGAACCCAAGTAGATTTTGTTCCTATCCTTGAAGTCGAATTTTGTCCTTATCTTAGGGGCCTCAGTTTAAACAAATTGATTGGATATTACCCTCGTCCATAGGAACAAACTCTATTCTTATCTTTGGGAGTGGTGGTTAAACAAACCGATAGAATATTGCCCCTATCAACAGAACTAAACTCTGCTCTTATCCTAGGTGCGACGGTTTAAACAAACCGATTGGATCATATCTGAAAAGATATATAGATACCAGAGTTGCCATATAGAACAGTGCCACCTTACCGAGCTGTACGTTTATACAAGCTGCGCGTCTGATAAGGTCTTGAGATCACTACCCTTTTGGGGTAATGAGGAGACTGCTTTGACGGCAACGGAGTCACTGCGCTTCATGCGACAAGGAGACTGTGCTTTGGTGGCAAAGGATTCACTACGCTTTCAGGCGACGAGGAGACTGTGCTTTAGGCAACGGAGTCACTGTGCTTTAGGGCAACGAGTAGACTGTGCTTCAGGCAACGGAGTCACTGTGATTTAGGGCGACGAGTAGACTGAGCTTCAGGCAACAAAGTCACTACGCTTTTGGCGACGAGGAGACTGTGCTTTAGGCAACGGAGTCACTGTGCTTTAGGGCGACGAGTAGACTATGCTTTAGGCAACGGAGTCACTGTTCTTTAAGCGACGAGGAGACTATGCTTTAGGCAATGGAGTCACTGTGCTTTAGGGCGATGAGTAGACTGTGCTTCAGGCAACGGAGTCACTGTGCTTTAGACAACGAGAAGACTATGCTTTAGGTAACGGAGTCACTGCGCTTTAGTAGAACGAGAAGATTGTGCTTTAGGCAACAAGGTGTCAGATGGAGCCATTGAATGGGCTGCACTTCTGGATCGGATGTAAGGAGTTATGCTTCTGAAGGGGCTACACTTTTGAGTTGAAGTGAGGGTGATGCGCTTCTGGTTGAACCGAAGAGGCTGTGCTTCTGGGTTGAACCGAAGTGGCTGCGCTTCTGAGTTGAAGGAGCTAATTTTGTCGAAGTCATTTTCTGTAAGAATAATTAATAACTGCTCTCGAACAGATGCGTCAAAATTCTCTCTTAATTACCGCTATTTGGGGGGCTCAAGAAGCGGTAACTTAGTCAAATGAATCTATTTAATGAGATTCATAGTACCGAGTCCTAGGTTCACCCCATTACTCTGAAGTCTTTTGACCGACTGCCACGCGGCACGTGGGTTGGACCACACGGACTATATAAAGATAAGCTTTTCGGTTAACACTTTGATCACAGTTTCTTTATCATTTCTGTGTCATGCTCGACCCCGACTTAGCTTCGAACGGCCATTGACCTTGCACAAGTCGGCTGTTGGTTGTAGATCTCTTCGTTCAAAGAAGCTGAGACTTTGTAGAAGGACAACTACTGAGTTTCGAGATGCTCTTGAGCGTTTGGTATAAGGAGTTTGAACCTGAACAACATTTTGGAGGTCTTTGAGATCCAAGCTATCATGTTTGGATTGATTGCCAACCCGAAGAGCCACACGTTGTGCTCTGCCCCACTCAATAATGGCTTTATTAACCATATTGGGGTAGGGCTGCACACCCTGTTATGCTGGAAGGGCCGCGGGCGGTGTTGCGAGCAGGAGCTATGTTCTTCGTTTGGGCCAAAAGCTGCTTCATTAGCCATATTGGAGTTACTTCGCGTCTGACTAGGAAGTGGCTCGCTCTGACGAGGAAGTAATTCGCTCTGACACTGCCGCACGTTTTGGAGGGGGCTGCGCACTTTCTGAAGACTGCACGCTTGTAGACTTTAGGTGTTTAGTATTTATATGTAATCAAGAAGAATCTGTAATAGATCTCTGTAGACATAATTTTAATAAAGAACTTCTTTTTATGCACTGCTTCTCTTGTTTCTCTGAGTTGATGTGCACAGCCATTTTAGTACTTCATGTGCTTCTGTGAAACATGAACGCCTCCTGCGCTTTCGTAGATGCTGCACTTTTTCATGCTTCTACATAGGAGTCCAGGGGAGTGGTAGAGGCCTTCGATCGGTTGTTTTACTCTTCTTATGTCCAGTCTCTTCAAGACATTGTGGACGTTATTGATGACTCCAGCCGCTCTTTCCTACATTTTTAGGATTTTTTTGTTAGGCCCTCGTGGCCATATTTTATAACCCTACGTTCTTCCATCAATAAAATTTTCTCTTTTTACTACATAATGTTTGGTTGATAATTCAGGACTAACTGCTTGGTTGTGCATAATATCACTGCTTGACCTACACCTTTTTCTGTCTAGAGAAATATTTGGTGGTGGACCTGCTACCCAGGGCGTACCTAAGACTAGGTACGGGTGACAAGGTAGGATAGGAAGTACTATCAGGGACTATGCGAGTATGATAGTGGAATCAGGGAATATCTTGCTCAGAGGTGATATGAACATGGCAAGTACTTCCCTTTGTAGTTGTTGTTCGGAACACCAGGATCGAAACAACGAGTGATATGATAGATATCATTCAGAGGTAATATGGACATGACAAATAGGTACCCTGGTTCGAAAAATAATTCGGAGGTAATATAGACATGATTATTTCCTGGAAGATGACTAATTGGTTAGTTCAGAGGTAATACGGACGTGAATTAGGGTTTGAGTCGTCTCTCTCCTTGCTAGGAAGGAGCGATATTGGAAGGAAGGGCACCTTCGACCCAATTGGAGATCAAAGGTGAGATGCCCTAGAGGCAATGAGGCCCAAAAGGGTAGTTGTAGTTCAAGCAGAGGAGAAGTTCTCTCTGGCACAGCGTATAAAGAGACTGGCACATGTTATGAGTTGGTTACTGCGGCTGAGTTTTCATCACATGAATCGGTTGTTGATACGAAAATCCAAGGTAGGGGAGTATTCTTGGGATGGGGAGAATGCACACCATCGTGTTGGAGATGGAGGTCCTACGGCTAGCTGAGGTTCAGACGTAGTATTTATTCAAGAATTTTTTATTGATGGGCATCATCAACAAATCCACATTATGCTTTGTGAGCTTGTACGCCATTGGAGTACATCGATTCCATAATGAAAGGACCCTACCATTTGGCTTAGAATTTCCCCGTTGTTTGTTTATGAGTCATGGCCATCGGCCTTCTGACCACTAGGACGAAGTCGCCAACATGGAACGTCCTCTCATTCACCTTTTTGTTGAAAGCTCTGACAATACGTGCTTGGTATAGCTCAATACATTGTTGAGCTAGGAGGCACTTTTCATCTAGTGCTTCCAATTCGTGTAGTCACAATCGATGATTATCTTCGACGGTCAATTGGTTGTACAGGGCGAGCCGAAAGAAAGGAATCTAGACTTCCAAGTGGAGAAAAATCTCACTTCCGTAGACTAAAGAGAATGGAGTACTACAGTTCGAAGTTAAGACGGTTGTTCGATACATCCAGATATATTCACCCTATAAACCCCCAAAAATTTTAAAGATATTTTTTATTATTTATATGATTTAAATAGAAATTTTTGAATTTTATAAATATTTTTATCAAATAATTATTATTAGTATATATGGCCTTAGTCATGGTTAAATTTTGAGGTACATGACAACTAGGAATTTTGGCATGGTTAGTATAGTCGTGTATTTTGACTAGCATATTAGCCACGATAGAGAAGGCCTAGCCATAATTAGGTTCTATCTAGGAAAATAAGTCAAAGATGTGACTTAACCCCTATAAATAGTTTAAATTATTAATTATAAATACTTTTTGTCTTTTTAGGGGACCCAGTTGTGCTAAACTAGTCGAAATTAACCCGACCCAAACCCAAACTCATGTAGTCATGTAATGCGTCCAAAGATATCCATGTAGATATATATTGTATATATTTATATTGGTATTTATTTTAATGGTCTAATAATTATATTTTTTTATAAATAGTTGTTATATATAATATAAATGTTATTTGATATTTTGATATTAAACGGGTATTTATTATGGAAAATTTTCCTAAAATACAAGTACAATCCTATTTATTATTTTCTAGTTAATGTGTATATATAAGTTGAGTATATACATAGATGAATAAGTATTATATTATTATTTGAAATTTTATTATAAAGTTAAAAATCTATATCAACAAAATTTTGGTATAATATTATATATATATATATATATATATATATATATATATATATATATATATAAGAATTTTGGATTTATGCAATACAAGAGAAAGTAAACCGATTTGAACGGAATCAGGTTTGGGAACTCGTTCCCAGACCTAATGATCATCCGATCATTGGTACCAAGTGGGTGTTCTGAAATAAATTAGATGAGAATGGTTCAGTCACACGCAACAAAGCACGCCTAGTAGCTCAAGGCTATAATAAGAAGAGGGCATTGACTACAATGAGACATATGCTCCAGTTGCTAGACTAGAATCCATTTGTATGCTTTATACTTTTGCAAGTTTTCATGGTTTTAAACTTTTTCAAATGGATGTAAAAAGTGCTTTTCTAAATTGTTTTATAAAAGAAGAAGTTTTTGTAAAATAACCTCCGGGCTTTGAAGATTTCAAAAATCCTGACCACGTATTCAAGCTTCGTAAGGCTCTCTACAGTCTCAAACAAGCACCCCGTGCATGATATGAGTGCCTTACTTCCTTCTTACTTGAACACGGTTTTTCAAAATGGAAGGTTGACTCTACTCTTTTTATAAAATCTTTGGATAAGAATATTTTATTAGTGCAAATATACGTAGATGACATAATCTTCGAATTAACAAATGAGATGTTATGTAACGAGTTTGCTAAATATATGCAGAGTGATTTCGAAATGAGCATGATGGGAGAACTAACATTCTTCCTTGGGCTATAAATCAAGCAAAGTTCACAAGGGATATTCATCAATCAAGCAAAGTATACAAAAGACCTGCTGAAGAAGTTCGATATGGATAACGTTAAACCAATTGGAACTTCTATGGCAACGTCTACAAATCTTGACATATATGAAAGTGGTCTACCAATTGAAGTGCGTAAGTACAGATGTATGATTGGTAGTTTATTATACCTAACTGCTAGTCGACCAGACAGTATATTTTTATTATGCTTATGTGCTAGATATCAGGCTTTTTCTAAAGAATCACATATAAGCGTCGTTAAGCGTATCCTCCTATAGAAGCTTAAAAAGTATAAACATCATCACACGCTACTCATAATTGGCGCCAGCACTCAAATAGTCAAATGGCGCCAGACAGCAGATGGCACGTGACATCAATTGGCGCTGGACTTCAAATGGCGCTGGCTGACACGTGGCAAGCTTCCTCGAGAAGCTGAAACATTTTTCATTATGACTGACAGCATGTTAGTCGAGAAAAATCCGTTTCGAATCCCGAACGCGCTGCGCTCGTGGAGATTGTGTCAAATTTGTCATAATGATTGACAGCTGCCTCGCACCATTCACAGTTGGCACGAAGTAATCAATGAATTACGCAGGGTGCAATAAAATAACAAATAGCGCTCGGTGCCATTCGACAGTGGCGCTATCCGATCAAATTATCCAGAAGCAGTTAGATGATATGGCACGCATGCCACTAATCTCGAAGAACGTGTACGTAACACAGCCCACGACCAAGCGTATCTCCATCCAGAATGCCACGCATCTGTAAAACCCATAAATTTCTACTATTTTTTATTTTAATTTGGGTACTGACGTTTTTAATTTATTTTTATTTTGTATTTGTACGTCGCGTAGTCGCATTGTACGTCGTGCGCAAAATTTTATTTTTCGTAATTGCTAGACGAGTGCGAATATGTGCGAGCGTACATATTTTTAGAAAAATATTTTTTCTATTTTTTATAGTTTCAAAATAATATATAGTAATTACTTTTATTTACTTTTGTGAAAAAATCGCATCGAGATTTCAAAAACATTATTTAATTTTATCATTATAAAAAGGCGTAAGCTATAATTTATGTATAAATTAATTTTTGAAATTATTTATTATCTTAAATTATTTAAAAGGTATTTTTGAAGTAGTTCCTATTAATATTTAAATTGATTTTCAAAATTTATTTATATTAGTATTTTATTATTCAAAAAGATATTTAAAAATATTTATTATTTTGAAATTATTATTATTAGTATTTTTGGAAAATATATTTTGAAATTATTGTGGCAATTTAAATCTTTTATTAGATTTTATGGATTTGATTTTAAATAGTTTAAAATTAAGGATAGAATTTATATTTAATTTGGGTTTGATTATCTAGATTTAAATTAATTTAGATTTGGATTTGAATTCATTGTATTGATTTAAATTTAATAATTGAATTATCTAAATTGGGTTTAAATATTCCTAATCCTTATCCAACTGGGAATTTCCATATCCTATAAAAGGCAGGTACTCATCCATAAATTGCTATCATTCACAAATTTTCCACAAAGTGTACGTACATCGTGTCGGTGTCCATCTCTTCCGTGTCAGCCATAACGGCCTCGGGTCCGACCCTGGTTGTCTTTCCAATATTTTCTATCCGTTATATTTATATCAGGGACGACCCTCGTCGTGTCCGACAAACCCGGACCTCGACTCCATCCTCGTGTCACACACGACACGACAAACATCTCGACCCTCTAAACTCTAAACCAACTCATCCAGGCCTCGCCTCAACACCTCTGCATCCCTCCCGGCACCACAAATCGCCATCGCCACCATAAGCTGTCTCCCCAAACTCCGTCCCGACCGCCAAACCTTCACTTGCTCGCAACCATCACCACCCAAACCCTACTCTTGTGTCTGACACAGGACACCAGGAAATAAATCCTAACTCTAACCGACACCTGCCCTCGCCGACTAGGCCAGTCCCCGGCAATCTACCAGACCTTCAGCAAAATCTGGCCATCGAACAAACTATCCTAACCTATCTCTGACCGACAAACACGACCAGACCACCAGCACAACCCCGTCCATCGCACCCAACCACCAGGACTGCCACCGCGGCCACGGCCACTGGCCGAAAACCCGACCTCCACAGCCACCCGACACCACCTCTTTCCCGACTAAACCCAAAACCAACACCTCCAAGCCACCGCCACCGCCACGGCACGCACAACGCCACCACCGGCGTAATCACCACCACCAAAAAAGAAGAAAGAATAAAGAAAACCCAAAACCCACTTACCGCCGCCGCCGCCGTGACCCCCGTCCTGCCATCGGCGGTGCCGCCTTGAGCGCGCTACCGTCGAGCGGCCCCGTGCTCGCCTCAAGCACCGAAAGTCACCATCCCCGAAGCGCCGCCCGACGTCACCAGTTCCCGTCGAGCCCACCGCTGGTTGCGAGCCCAGCGCGTGTCCCCACGAGCCGGCGGACCACCTGCGCCTTCCCCACCATACACACGAGCATGCCGCCAGCACGCAGCTCTCCTGCAGCGCCGACCGCCCCGCTTCCCTCAGCCTCTCCACCTCTCTCTCTCTCTTTCCCCCTCTCTCCAACTATTCTTCCTTTCTTTCTTTCGTTTTTTTTCTCTTTCTTTTATTTTTTATTTTTTTTATTTTTCTCTCACTACTGTGACCCCTCTCCTTCGAGAGGAGTGCATACACAGTACAAATTATTTTTTATTTTTTTATTTTTTTACTATTTTTATTTTATAATATCTCTATTATTATCAGTATTATTATTATTGTTATTATTATTATTATTGTTATTATTATTATGTTATTTCTGATTTACAGCATATGTATTTTATAGTAATAGTTATTTTTACTGTTAATATTATATGTACATATGTACACTATGTATTATTATTGTCATTATTATTAATATTATTTTATATATATTTTTATTATTGACTAAGAATTATGGTTAATTTAGTTATTATTAGAAAGCTTTCAAAAATATATATACCCATTTATACAAATATTATATTTGGCTTGGCCTTTACTTTAAAATATAGTTTTAGAATCCTAGATAAATTCTTGAGATTTTTAATATTTATTTAGAAATATTTTGACCCGCAAATCCAATGATGTTTTTACTCAAATTAGGTTTGCCTTAAATTATTATTTTTTTGTATTTATCTAAAACTATGTTTGAAAATATAGATTTAGATAAAATATTATTTAACGAGACTTAGAGTTTAGCCCAAAATGATTTCGATTTTTCAATGTATTTTTCCTAAAAGTTTATTTACTAATGAAATCTAGTTTCCAAATATTGTAGATATTTTCTAAAATCATATATATTATTTATCGAATTCCTTTAATTATCCTTCTGTCCGAGACCAATCCCATCCTTCCTATTTCCTCGCCAATTCAAGCCTACCTTATGTCGAACCTAACTAATTTGACCCTTCTGGACCCAATAGAACTATCCGTTCCACCATCAGAGGTCACCTTGCATAGTTGTTACACCAAAGTCACAGTTCGTGCCACATTGAGCATTGCAGTACACCAGACGTCCTACCAGGCAAGCCACCTTGCCATTTGCTGTTTATTTATTTTAGCTCATATTTCATGCATTATTCATTATTTTCTTTATGCAAAATAAACTGTGATACATGGAATAACCTGTTAGAACTTACTGTTCATTTATATTTCCTGCTATGTATTAGTTTTCTTACACATTAAACCTAGATTTAAGGGACCACCTTTGTGTGTTGCATTCATTGGCCTTGACACGTTGTACCACGAAGTTGTGTGTCGCATGTAGAACACGGACGTACGTGATTGGTTGGCCACCAGTACGTACAAGCCGTACGATAGGAATAACTGCTAATAGAATTGCATGCTAGTTTGACTTAGCAATTATAGTGGTTTACTGTTATGGATACATCATAGTAGGCATTGGGCGGGGAGGACAATTCCTTAGCGTATGGGCTTCGATGCACTTTTCCTTTTGTAACCCGTGAGCTCCGCCGGAGACGCGGGTCAGATTATCCATGATTACTGACGGCCACTGACGTTCTGCGGAACGTTATGCTCTCACTGATTGGGCCTCTGGTGCCCCAAGGGGGGACTACGCTGATCCTATTTAGCCAGGGCCCATGCGTAGGAAGGATTGTTCTTAACTACATTTCACTTAGACTGGCTAGGCTACCTTATCCATTAGGTATGAGTACTTTTGGTTTGGGTACTTGTATCTGACCGTGGCTTGGAACAATAACTTATCGCGGATTAGTTCGTCACATCTTGTCCTTGTTTGGTTGTAGGTGTGACTTACTACTCCGATGAGAAGGTATTGAACCTTGTTGGGGTCCGGATACCATATTGGATTCATAGCATGGAAAGATACGTCACCGTAAATTAGTTTACCAACTCCTGTCCTTGTTTGGTTGGGGGGATGGTAAGCTAGTTCAATAGATGTGTATTGGACCGTGTTATAATTTAATTGACTTATTTATTTGAGCAATATTTATTCAGTTTATATGGCATGATATTATGTGTCTTGTTACGTCCCTCTGAGGACCTGGTTATCTCGCCAGGTGTGTGCTCTTGTCTTTCGCAGGTGTTCTAGCCGTGGCCATGATCGTCACTATTTCTTCGAGGATGATTACACTTTGATCGTCTTCGCTTCGCTCGCCAAACTCTTTCTTTTATTATGTATTTCTTTTCATAGTTGGTTGTGGATTTGTCTCCGCCCAACTACATGTACCAATGACAATTCATAGTTGATTATATGATATCTTTTATTCATTTATTTTGTGTGGATGAGATTAGTTATGGTTCTACTGCATTTTACAGCTTATGTATTCATACGAGGTTTTCATATATTGGAGTGTACTTCATATGTATACAGCTGACATGTCTACATTTCTAGTCCTACGCATTTTGGGACTGGGACGTTACATATTTTTGTGGTGGCCCATGCAGGTCAAGATAAATTGTTTGGTTACTTTACCGTACCAAGCAAGCCTGCGAATAGGATTAGAAGTCTAGGATCTCATCCATATACTTGACCTTTTTTCTCGATTCCATATTCGACCGACTCATCGATTGCATCTTGCTTGATTTCTTCTATCATTATTCTTATCTTTCCTTCGTGCTTGCTAGAGATTGACCCTACTAGTAGATGTCCAAACACCCTTAGCTTAAATTTTTAAGTTGGATAGAATACCCCACGACCTAACACACCCTTGACCATTAAGGAGAATACAAATAGGATTATCTAGACTATAAGGACTAGAGGAATTTAACCCATTTGGTCAACCAAACCTTGGGCAATAAATCGTAGACTAATCGTATAGGAATAAACAAGACTTAGATCCTTACGACTCTTAGACTATTCATATTGGTTCTTATTTCATATACCCTCGTGCCTATGTTTTACTATCTAGACTAATGATGCTAATATAGCCTAGTATTTGCAAGCTAATTCTTTATCAAGCTTGATCAAGGCATATGCTATTGAGCGGCCGCTCACTAACATATTGTCTAATCAGAACCGGTGCATGATGGTCTGATCAACCGAGTGCACTTTGGTTCGCTTTTGTCTATTATTCTATGTAGATGGAACATAATTAAACTTGGCCTTTAGAACCCCATCCACGACAGCCTTGACAATTCCTTTGAAATTATCCTGTCGTCTTTGAACCACGAACTCGTATTCGATAATATCGTCTTTGAACTCCTTATTGCTTTCGTCTTCACTTATTCTAGAAGGACGAAGGCGTTGTGCTAGAACTTCCTCTAGCCTTCCTATCGATTATGACCATTACCACTCAATTTTGCTATGTCTTCATCCTAAACTCCTCGTCCTCATTCTCGGCCCTATATTTTCTACCATGACCTCTAATCGCTTATTTCAGGAATAAGCCTAATTCGCTCTCTTAAATCGTGCCCTCAACCTACTCTCAAAACCTATCTTTTAGGTCTCTCATTTTGATACCGTATTACTCCTTTGCATGTTATCATGACTAACTTTAACCTTCACCTTTTAATTGTTGCTTTAAAATCGTGACCCTCATTCATTACCCAGGACCATACCGTATTATTTTTCTATGATCTAGATCGCGATTTCTTACGGCATGATTTTGTTATTGATTGTTCCCCATCGATACCCCTTGTGTCTTCTCACCCCCTACTAATTCTTAATTTTGAGGACGAAATTCTTTTAAGTTGGGTAGGATGTAAAACCCCTAAATTTCTACTATTTTTTTAATTTTAATTTTGGTACTGGTTTTTTTAATTTATTTTTATTTAGTATTTGTACGTCGCGTAGTTGCATTGTACGTCGTGCGCAAAATTTTATTTTTCGTAATTGCTCGACGAGTGCGAATATGTGCGAGCGTACATATTTTTAGAAAAACATTTTTTCCATTTATTATAGTTTCAAAATAATATATAGTAATTTCTTCTATTTACTTTTGTGAAAAATGTCGCATCGAGATTTCAAAAACATTATTTAATTTTATCATTATAAAAAGGCGTAAGCTATAATTTATGTATAAATTAATTTTTGAAATTATTTATTATCTTAAATTATTTAAAAGGTATTTTTGAAGTAGTTCCTATAATATTTAAATTGATTTTCGAAATTTATTTATATTAATATTTTATTATTCAAAAAGATATTTAAAAATATTTATTATTTCAAAATTATTATTATTAGTATTTTTGGAAAATATATTTTGAAATTATTGTGGCAATTTAAATCTTTTATTAGATTTTATGGATTTCATTTTAAATATTTTAAAATTAAGGATAGAATTTATATTTAATTTGGGTTTGATTATCTTGATTTAAATTAATTTAGATTTGGATTTGAATTCATTGTATTGATTTAAATTTAATAATTGAATTATCTAAATTGGGTTTAAATATTCCTAATCCTTATCCAACTGGGAATTCCCACATCCTATAAAAGGCGGGTACTCATCCATAAATTGCTGTCATTCGCAAATTTTTCACAAAGTATACGTGCATCGTGTCGGTGTCCATCTCTTCCGTGTCAGCCGTGACGGCCTCGGGTCCGACCCCGGGTGTCTTTCCAATATTTTTTATCCGTTACATTTACATCAGGGACGACCCTCGTCGTGTCCGACAAACCCGAACCTTGACTCCATCCTCGTGTCACACACGACACGACAAACATCTCGACCCCCTAAACTCTAACCCAACTCACCTAGGCCTCGCCTCAACACCTCTGCATCCCTCCCGGCACCACAAATCGCTATCGCCACCATAAGCTGTCTCCCAAAACTCCGTCCCGACCGCTAAACCTTCACTTGCTCTCAACCATCACCACCCAAACCCTACTCTTGTGTCTGACACAGGACACCAGGAAATAAATTCTAACTCTAACCGACACCTGCCCTCAACGACTAGGCCAGTCCCCGGCAATCCACCAGACCTTCAGCAAAATTCGGCTATCGAACAAACTATCCTAACCCACCTCTGATCGACAAACACGACCAGACTACCAGCACAACCCCGTCCACCGCACCCAACCACCAGGACCGCCACCGCGGCCACGGCCACTGGCCAGAAACTCAACAGCCACAGCCACCCGACACCACCTCCTTCCCGACTAAACCCAAAACCAACACCTCCCAGCCACCGCCGCCGCCACGACACGCCCAACGCCACCACCGGCGTAATCACCACCACCAACAAAGAAGAAAGAATAAAGAAAACACAAAACCCACTTACCACCGCCGTCGCCGCGACCTCCGACCTGCCATCGGCGGTGCCGCCTTGTGCGCGCTACCGTCGAGCGGCCCCGTGCTCAGCTCAAGCACCGGAAGTCACCATCCCCGAAGCGCCGCCCGACGTCACCCGTTTCCGTCGAGCCCACCGCTGGCTGCGAGCCTAGCGCGTGTCCCCACGAGCCGACGGACCACCCGTGCCTTCCCCACCGTACGCTCGAGTACGCCGCCCGCACGCAGCTCTCCCGCAGCGCCGACCGCCCCGTTTCCCTCAGCCTCTCCGCCTCTCTCTCTCTTTACCCCTCTCTCCAACTCTTCTTCCTTTCTTTCTTTCGTTTTTTTTTCTCTTTCTTTTATTTTTTCTTTCTTTTATTTTTCGCTCACTATTGTGACACCTCTCCTTCGAGAGGAGTGCATACACAATACAAATTCTTTTTAATTTTTTACTTTTTTTATTTTATAATATCTCTATTATTATCAGTATTATTATTATTATTGTTATTATTATTATTATTATTATTGTTGTTATTATTATTATGTTATTTCTGATTTACAGCATATGTATTTATAGTAATAGTTATTTTTACTGTTAATATTATATGTACATATGTACACTATGTATTATTATTGTCATTATTATTAATATTATTTTATATATATTTTTATTATTGACTAAGAATTATGGTTAATTTAGTTATTATTAGAAAGCTTTCAAAAATATATATACCCATTTATACAAATATTATATTTGGCTTGGCCTTTATTTTAAAATATAGTTTTAGAACCCTAGATAAATTCTCGAGATTTTTAATATTTATTTAGAAATATTTTGACCCGCAAATCCAATGATATTTGGTTTGCCTTAAATAATTATTTTTTTGTATTTATCTAAAACTATGTTTGAAAATATAGATTTAGCTAAAATATTATTTAACGAGACTTAGAGTTTAGCCCAAAATGATTTCGATTTTTCAATGTATTATTCCTAAAAGTTTATTTTACTAATGAAATCTAGTTTCCAAATATTGTAGATATTTTCTAAAATCATATATATTATTTATCGAATTCCTTTAATTATCCTTCTGTCCGAGACCAATCCCATCATTCCTATTTCCTAGCCAATTCAAGCCTACCTTATGTCGAACCTAACTAATTTGACCCTTCTGGACCCAATGGAACTGTCCGTGCCATCATCGGAGGTCACCTTGCATAGTTGTTGCACCAAAGTCACAGTTCGTGCCACATTGAGCATTGCAGTACACCAGGCGTCCTACCAGGCAAGACACATTGCCATTTGCTGTTTATTTATTTTAGCTCATATTTTATTATTTTTTTTGTGCAAAATAAACTGTGATACATGGCATAACCTGTTAGAATTTACAGTTTATTTATATTTCCTGCTATGTATTAGTTTTCTTACACATTAAACCTAGATTTAAGGGACCACCTTTGTGTGTTACATTCATTGGCCTTGACACGTTGTACCACGAAGTTGTGTGTCGTATATAGAACACGGACGTGCGTGATTGGTTGGCCACCAGTACGTACAAGCCGTGCGATAGGAATAACCGCTAATAGAATTGCATGCTAGTTTGACTTAGCGGTTATAGAGGTTTACTGTTGTGGATACAACATAGTAGGCATTGGACGTGGAGGACAATTCCTTAGCGTATGGGCTTCGATGCACTTTCTCTTTTGTATCCCGTAAGCTCCGCCGGAGACGCGGATCAGAGTACCTATGATTACTGACGGCCACTGACGTTCTGCAGAACATTATGCTCTTACTAATTGGGCCTCTGGTGCCCCAAGGGGAGGACTACGCCGATCCTATTTAACCAGGGCCTATGCGTAGGAAGGATTGTTCTTAACTACATTTCACTTAGACTGGCTAGGCTACCTTATCCGTTAGGTATGAGTATTTTTAGTTTGGGTAATTGTATCTGACCGTGGCTTGGAACAATAACTTGTCGCAGATTAGTTTGTCACATCTTGTCCTTGTTTGGTTGTAGGTGTGACTTACTACTACGATGAGAAGGTATTGAACCTTGTTGGGGTCCGGATACCATATTGGATTCATAGCATGGAATGATACATCACCGTGAATTAGTTTACCATCTCATGTCCTTGTTTGGTTGGGGGGATGGTAAGCTAGTTCAATAGGTGTGTATTGGACCGTGTTATAATTCAATTGACTTATTTATTTGAGCAATATTTATTCAGTTTATATGGCATGATATTATGTGTCTTGTTACGTCCCTCTGGGGACCTGGTTATCTCGCCAGGTGTGTGCTCTTGTATTTCACAGGTGTTCTAGCCGTGGCCATAATCGTCACTATTTCTTCGAGGATGATTACACTTTGATCGTCTTCACTTCGCTCGCCAAACTCTTTCTTTTATTATGTATTTCTTTTCATAGTTGGTAGTGGATTTGTCTCCGCCCAACTACATGTACTAATGACAATTCATAGTTGATTATATGATATCTTTTATTCATTTATTTTGTGTGGATGAGATTAGTTATGGTTCTACTGCATTTTACAGCTTATGTATTCATACGAGGTTTCCATATATTGGAGTGTACTTCGTATGTATACAGCTGGCATGTCTATGTTCCTAGTCCTACGTATTTTGGGACTGAGGCGTTACAGCATCCAAGCAGTTAAACCAACCGTTCACGCGACTGGATGAATGGCACGCCAAATGTAGTGTGCCAATCAGGATAACTACTTAACAGTTATCTCTAAACTCTACAAATAGAGTTTCAAATCACTTCATAATGATCATAATCTCCTGAGCACTTGCTGCAGCACTCTCCAAAGGCTTTTTTCTTCGACATCGCATCGTCCAAGGGATAAAGTGATCATCTTCTGATCAGATTCCTACAGTTGTACTTCCCCAGAAATAAACTTCTACTCTTGTACACACTCTTCTCAGTTTGTAATCGAATAACTTTAGTTTTTACAAACAAAATGGTGACTCTGCTGGGGACGACTTTCTCCTCCGACGAGAATGTGACAACTCAATGCGATTTTGGGTCAGTCGACACGACGCAGAAGACTCTGGTCGTGAAAGTCGACCAAACTGCCTACGAAGCCATGATTGGCACAGGGGGTGCCAAGCGCACCACCACTGTTGCTGCCAAGAACAGGGCATGCGCTGATTGGACTCCAAAGTCTTCCAGTGCACCAATCACAACTTTTGGGCCAAGCTTAAAGAAAGCTCTGTAGCTACTTCCTCTTTTTCGCCAATTCTAAAATTGGTAGAGAGTGCTCCAATAACTCCCCTGGCACCAATCAGGGGACATTGCCACATGGCTACTTCCTCTTCCTCGCCAATTCTAAAATCGGTAGACGGTACGCCAGTCATGACCCTGGCGTCAATCAAGGGACAACGTCCTATGGCTACTTCATCTTCCTTCGCAGTTCCAAAATTGGTGGAGAGTGCACCAACCACTGCCTTGGCACAGAACAAAAGAAAATGTCTTATGGCCAATCCTCCTTCTTCCCAGTTCTAAACTTGGTGGAGAAGTTACATATCACTGCCCCTGCACAGAATAAAGGAAAGCGCCCTATAGCCTCTCCTTATCCTTCCCCAGTCCTGGACTCGGTGGAAAATCCATCTGATTGTGCCTCTGTGCTAATCAATACGAGAACGCTTCTGAGTATAAAGTCTATTTCTCTTGGCAGAGACAATCAAATCAATGCCAAGAAACTAGACTATACTCAAAGTCCATTTCCTGCTGCTCATCTACGCCGTGACAAACGTATTAGAATAATGTGCGTAGAACAACAAGGCGTCCTGCCCACTCCTCATGGCCAGCGCCAATCAAGCCAGAGCTAGGATCTTCCTACCATACGCATTTCAAGAACTAAACAGGGTAAAGTGAGGGTGTCTCAGACAGACAGCCAGGTTGCGTAGAACCCTGACATGCGCACTTACCCTAACCTGCGCAGAACAACATCAAGCCTGCATCAAGGGCAATCTGCGCCACCTACTAAGTTGCGCACAGAGAGAGTTTCTCAAATCAAGAATCCTCTCATCTATGCCAATGAGCTCAGTACTTCTCTGTATACACAGGGAACAAAGCATCTCAAGAACGAGCATCATGTTCCTAACATCATCAAGGAATATGTACCTATGACTTCTCCTTGTCCTGTCACTGTAATCGATCTCCGCAAACTTCTTGTACAAAAGCGGAAGGTCGCAGGACTATTTCGTCCATCTGTAACTCCATATCAGGAACATCACTGTAATCATCACGACGAAGTAGTGATCAAATATTGCTGTCAATCAGCAAAACAGTCTGTCTTCGACCGTTTGAACTACACTCGGACTCCAAATTTCATTATGGTGGATGAAGATGAGTTGCTATATGCTTCAGTTAACATGACGTCCTAAAGTACCGGGGGTAAAAAATGTCCAAGATGTAATGCATCTCACAATCCCAGTCAACAATGCCTTGATTGTATCCTAACTTCGGTAAAGGAGTCTACCAAAATACCATATCAAGAAGCCAAGACCTACTCGGTCAAAGGAATCTTCCCTCTCCTAATCTATCACCACCATATTCTAGAAAAAGGGTATTTTGGTAATTGGTAAATTTTTTATTAATTTAATATTATTTATTAATGATTCTTATTAGTGTTATTAGTTAGTGAAACCTTAGAACTACATTGGTTAGATGTTAGCCATGACCATAGAAACTTGGTTAGAGAGATTAGACAACCTAAGTTAGACTCTAATCTAGCTCGAATGACATTAGGAACTACAATTTCACTTAAAACACGGAGCTATATAGAGCATTCCCTTAAAGGGCCTTAAAATGACAAATAGGAGAGCCTTTTTGCATTTCACCCTAACCAAACCCTAGCCAAGCCCCCTTGGCCAGCCACATGAACATTTCCCTCCGTATTTATAGCCTTCATAGCCTTCTTCTTCCCCATTCATTATAAACCCTAACCTTAATTTGTGTTCTTCCCCAAATTGCCTCAAACATCCAAATTGAGTCCAAATTCCCTCAAACAAATTACAATATCTTCCTCTTGAAGAGAGGAAGCCTCTATTTCTAGGAGGGAGCCCATTGGAATAATTTGGCCATTAAAAGTGAAGGAGATCTCATTCTAGCTTTGTTCCTTGAGAATCCATCTCTTAAGTGGTCAGAACCGCTAAACATATTCAAATTTCCCATTTCTTATTGTAGATGCATTCATTTAGGGTTCCCACGACTTTAGGAAGAATTTGGGTCAAGTTTGGATTCGTTTGATATGCGTATCACGAGAGTATCGGATACGCACACCAAATGTTTGATGAAATGACTTTTAAGGATTTTAATGGTTTAAATTCAGTTCTTCCTATTATTTTGGGTTTGGATGGCCATGTTATATATATACTATGAATAGCTAGTGATGTTATAAAGGTTTGATAGATTATTAAGGACTTGGGGTTTGATATTAAGCTAGTAGTTCTTTGTGGATTCACTGTCCTGCTAACACCATAGTGTTCAGTCACATTTATTCGATGAGCAGTCCATTCTCTTATTGTTCAGACCATTCACTATGGATTTCCTATCTTATAACCTCTGTACATTGCACTGTACCCTTAGGAATTGGTTCAGACCTTACATATATGCCCTGCCATCCCATGCTCTGCCTTTCGAATGATCCACTACTGCATACAAGAGTATCAGTCATATAACTGATATGCAAGTGTGCAACTAAGGGGAATCATTCATGAATTAACATAGGATTTGTATCAAGTGTGTGGTATATGTCTTTAGTTTTAGTTTCGAGTTCAATCCCCTGTCATTAGGATATCTATGCTAATCATTATCTTTGAATCAGTCCTTAGTGATGTGTCCTACACTTTGGGCAACTTGACCTGAGTTTAGTCCACTTCATTCCAATGGCAAATTCATACTATATTGAGATTCCACTCTATCATTGATGATCAGTCTAGATGAGATGTCCTAACATTCAATTTGTTTAGTCCAGTGCTTATTTCCGACCTTGTTTATGTGTCCTATATATATGATTATTTGGGTACCCTGGTTGTAATGCCATGCATTCCCCTTGATTCTTGGTCCAGTCCTCATACAATAGCTATGTTCTGACCACTCCATGATGCTTAGCCATCTGCACATATTTTGTCTGCCCAATCCTTATGTATCAAGTATATATTGAAAGGACCTGCCATATTCTTCCATTTTGATTCAATCAAGCCTTAGGATCTATCCTCTTAGCCTACCTTATGTCAGACCACTTGGGACTTGTGGGTAAATATGAGATTTAGGGGTGAGGCTCGAGTTAAGAATGTCCAGTATAGGAGTTCTTGTACTGTCCATCAATTGTTAAGCCCATGTTAGGTGTTAATCCCATTAGAGTTCAGTCCATTACATTGGTATAGTGATGTCCTGCTCCTAGCAATTAAGGTTTTAGCCTTATTTGATATGAAACTCTATTACTCAGTCCATTACTCCCATATACTGTACTTGTCATATAATATCCTTCTTACATTCACCCCTTTGATGCTCAGTTCTCTGTCCACTGAGCATTGCCTTGAGTATCAGTTGTGGCCCCATAGTATCAGTGATGAGTTTAGAAAGAGGCTTGGATATGGGTGTACTATATGAGAGTGTATAAGAGTACATGTGAAATCATGTGGGCTATACCATGGTATCAGATGTATAGGTATACGAGTGAAGCCATAGTTGCTTGGGTTGCATATTGACTATTCCACCTTGATGCTTGATGGTATCAGTACTTTAATTAGTTCAACCTTAAATTCAATTGTATCATGGATAGGTAGGAATAGCTAGGTGTTTAGATATTGTGTGTACAGCTTATTTGATTAGTCCCCGTCCTGCAACAGGGTAATGGCCAAGTAGAAATACCATATGTGTGGTTTAGACCTGCACTTGCCTATGTGACTTACTTGTATCATCTATGTTCAGCCTTTAAACATATTATTTTTTCCCTTTCGTTTGATCATTCCTCTTTTTAGTATCAACCAATTGAAATTGATTAGGCGTTTTAATCCCAGTCATGCTTGGGTATGAATCAGTAATTAGGACACTCCAATCTTTGGTTCAGTCATTTATTATGGAATTAAGTCCAATTATAGAAGTTCATTCTTCTAAGACTGCTTAGTTCAATTCACTTTCATGAGGTATCAGTTTCCATTAGTCATTGTATCAGACAGTTACTAGTATAGGGGCTTGGGTAGTAAGGTTAGGCTCTTTGGCAGCAAGGGAGCCCTACATATAGTGTAGGCCAGTACAGTGCACAAGTGTACTGTACTATAGTATATTTGGGGCTGCCAGGCTAAAGTGTGGCTTGGCCTTGCATAGCCAAGGCCGGCCTTGGTGCCACACGTTGGTAATAGTGTGTTTGGGAGTAAAGTGTGAGGAGGTGAGTATAGAGTAGGCTTGTCCCTGTGTTGGGATGCAATAGTAGGAAGTGGACACTGGCATGTATAGGTAGATGGGGATAAGGGGTTCAATTATAAGGATAATTAGATGCCCTGCCTCTAATTAATTCCATATCAGACCCATACCTCTGTTCTGTTCCTGGGTTTTCTTTGCTTACTACATACATTACCTGTCCCATTATGCCTATAGGAACCTTGTGTGTGCAGGTATGCAATAGATACCAGTTGGGGTGTCATATAAGAGAGTACATCCTTAGATATGAGTTCTGAGTTTTCATATGCATTCAACTATTCTATTTGTTTTGTACGAAGCTTTGGCATGCATAACCGTACCTGGGTACCAAAACCTGAACTAAGAGATTACCTCCACTTCTAGTCCAGCCCACTTGGGGTGTCTGGATCAGACCCAATTAGCTGACCCCCATGTGTTCTCTTGGTCATTTACTTAGCACAACTATAATTCATATATCTATATGTTATATATATATACATGTTATTAGTAGGCAGGTTATGTTAGATCCCCTTTGCGATATGGTATATGAGGTTGAGGGTGGGATAACAATGGATAGGTGATAATGTAGATACATGTATATATATATATATATATGTATTTAGCTTATAGGTATACATGGGGTATATTCATATAATTATATGTACATGGGATAAGGTAGCTTAATTCATATATTGGACTATAGTTGAGTATGATTTAGATTGAATTGGTTGATACCCAGTTGCCAAACATCTTGATAGTTATCATAGTCCAAACCCTAGATTAGGCCAATTGACCATGTTGACCAATTAGCTATAGTTGATTTAATTTGACTAAGTTGACTAATAGTGGACTTTTGACCTAGAGATAGCCTAGCAGCATGTAGTAATGCATTTTACATACACTGTTTACTATAGAACAATAAATAACCATGTATAACTCATATAGGTTTATGTGACACCACTTTGGACATCGATCCTCATTCATTGCTCTAGACGACAGACGAGTACATTCTCTGATAGTTCTTTCATTTATTTGATGATTACTGTGATTCAGTTCTAGTATAGTTTTATTTGATTCTTTGTCGCAACACGTATTGGTATTCTGGATTCATTTACTCGCAACACATGTATTTGACTTGTCTAGCCTCTATTATTTGAACCACTCACAAGAACCATCTACTCGAAACACCTATAAGTACTAAATGTTCAAATCATACAAGAACCATTACTACAAGCAACATAGTCGTCGTTGCTGGGCCCGGTGTACGACTTGTCGTATTCAACAAGAACCACCCTACAAGAAAGATAGCCGTCGCCGCTTGGCCGGAGGAGGTATGCTCGTTCAACTTCTATGATTCATGATTCATCAAATATAACTGTCTATAACTGCTTTACAGTGTTTGTCATTTATTTGGGATTTCTAGAGGAGGTGTGCTCGTTCCATCTTGACTGAATATATTTTTCAGATGATTGCCCGGAGGATACGTGTCCTGCCTACTATAGATCTTAGGAGGGGATAGCTGCCTTGGGTCCCATTTCTTAGGAGTGACCAAGAGACTAGTTTAGTGGACTTGTTTAGGATTCTCTATTTAGAGCTTGAATTGTAATAATTAGAGATTTTTACTTTGTATTTGAGATATGCTTCAAATATTATTTAGTTGTTATTTTTTGAGTCTTAGTAGTTATTCAGACTTCTGTGATATCTTATCGTACTTTAGACTGTGATTGAGTATTATCATATCTTATACTTGTCCTCCATTCGGAGTTGAGATCTATGACTGGTATATTATATATATTGTGTGAGTTGTTAGTTAGCGACAAAGAACAGCTGTGACTACTACTTTTTTAAAATGAGGGTAATTTTGAACTTTTGTAAAATTGATCATGTTAATTGTTAAATAATAGATTTAAATCATGTTAATAATAAATTGGTGAATTTTGATTATTTTAATACTATTTAATTTGGTGTATTGTGACTTTCGTCTTTTGCTAGTGAAACCTTAGAACTACTTAGCCTAGAGACTAACCATGACCATGGAGACCTAGCTAATGTGATTAGATTAGTTTACTACCACTTTTTAGACTAAGGATATTTTGATAATTTGTGAATTATTATTATCTTTGAATTTTATTTAATTAATAATGTGCCAAGTGTTATATTAGGTCTAACCCTAGAATTACTCAAATCTAGATGTTGATCATGAACCTAGAGGCTTAGTTAGTAGATTTGAACTAATTAACTAAGTTCTAAAGTATCTAGATATTATGTTAGGAGCAAGATATTTTGTAGAAACCCTAATTTGATTGGGACTTTACTAAAGAGGCTTGAGTTCAACTAAAGGAAGGCCTTTAATCTAAATTGGACCTAACCCTAACCCTAGGAACATGTATGGACAGCCAAGGAGGGATCACGTATATAAGTTCACATTAGCCCCCTCTTGCCTCTTTTATTGCAAACCCTAACTCTAATTTGTGTTCTTCCCCAAAATTGTCCCCTTTCATCAAATTACCTCCAAATTGGACCAAAACAATTGCAATACACTCTCCTAGTGTAGAGGAGGTTTCTATTGGCTAGCTTGTAAGGATTGGGAGCAATCTGACCATAGGAATTGGTGTGGGATCTATTCAAGGGCTTTTTCATTGAGATTCCAACTCTCAATAGGTAATGACCTCTAAACCTATTAATTTCCTGATTTCTCACCATAGATACATTCATTTAGGGTCCTCCTAGCCCTAGGCTAAGTTTGGTTAGAAGCCGAATCCATTTAGGGTACGTATCGGAGGAGTATCGGAGAGGTATTCAACGTATTCGATGAAATGCCTCTTCGAACTTTTTAATCTTGGTTTTCAAAATTAATTACATATTTTTCTAGCTAATTATGTGTAGATCATTTATCTTTGTGACAGAGTCAATTTAAGTTGTGTTTTTGTGTCGGAATTGGACACGGGGACACTCGCACACACCCTGTGCACTGTCCTGCTACCCGCGTGTCCAAACACGCTTGACACGACACAGTTTGAGCTGCCACTTGTTGGGTTGGTAGGGGCAATCACTGACACAAGGCTCACGAAGTTTGGTTTGATTTATTTGAGTATTTGTAGAGATATTCGACCTACAAGTGTCAGTCGATGCTGCATAGGCAGATGACACTAGGTTCATTTATGAGTTTGACACCCACTTCGACACTTGGATTTGGACACGATAGTTGACACTATGTGGACACAATGCATACCCTAACATGCTAGACACACTATCTGGACACACCATGACACATATACACGTGTACACTACTCGACACATATTGTACTACAGTATCATTTCTGATACATGTCTAATACACTACTGTCGCACACGTTTGACACTTTGTATTGGACACATCCTAGGACACTTGGACACCTCACCTAGACTCTGATATGTTGACACACTTGTGTCTGTACACAGGACACAGTATCACACCCTTCTTTCTAATTGCAGTCATATGTATATTTAGGTATTTACAAATGTATACATATATGGTGTCTGATATTATGTGAGTTCAGTTGAGTTGGTTTGGGGTTGCTCAGTAGAGGGTTTCCAGGTTATGGGTTATGTGGGGTTACGTCTGTGACAGGTAAGGTATGTAGGATTTAATATATGTATGGGTTAGCTATGACCAACTCTTTCTTTGTATAGGCTAACTAAGGTTCTGTTCTGCCCATCACTCATGTCATTACATTGCCTCCAAACACACACACCCTAATATGTTGACACTTGACACCTCACTAGGACACACACTATGATACTTTTACACACACACTGTGACACATATAGGATACTGCACTCTGATACTTAAGACTATTGACACATTCATTCACATGTCACTACATTAGTTTACATTTCCTTGACACTTGTTCCTGCTATTGCCCCTATTGCCTTGTCCTTTAAATTGTGTTGAGTTAAGGTTTAGTATCTTGTATCAGTATTAGGAATACTATGTTGTTTTAGTCATATCTTAGTTCTGTCCCAATATGATAATTGGTATCAGTCTTGGGTAGGGGAGTTCGCGCTTGATGGTAGATTAAATGATTCAGTTTTTCCATTGCTCCGTGTATACTTCATCTTTAGTTTAGATTATGTTCAGTCACTTGAGTATTAGGTTCTGTCCAGTCCACTATATTTGATCTATCCACATTTCATAAATTGTTCAAATCTTTATATTGTATGTTCAGTCATGTATCCTCATATTCAGCCCTTCTCTTCCCATGTTCAACCCCAATACACATTTGATGTTCTGTTCATTTTCCATTTTGATAGCAGTCCTTTATGTAATAACCAAATCATAATGTTTTGTATAGGTCTGCTGCATCATAGAGTTTCAGTCCCTACATGACCTAAGTTTAGACACTTGTTGATGCCCTGCACTACATTGCCTTATGGGTGTTCAACCATAGCATTAGGTTCAGTCCTAACATTTCCAGGTTCAGGCCATTCATTGTTCATAGCATGATTCCCCATAGCTCCTAAATAGAACATAAGTTCCTGAAGTTGTCGTGTCAAATATGAATGTACCTATTCATCCACATCTGTATTCTTCCAATTCAGGTATCAACTTATACATATCCCCATGCCTTGTCCTTAGAATCTAGTCTTCTGTGCTCGAGTGCATTCACTACATTGAGATGTCTGTCCATACTGGTTCAGTCTATTTGAGTGCAGCCACTGGACCAAATTTAGACCCTTAATTAAGTATCAATCTATGTTACCTACATGTACACCCCACTAATGATTGCATCATTTCACATGTCCCTTTTGGTTTCAGTCTTGAGTTATGGTTACAGCCATGCTAACTTCCTCATCTGTCCATACATATCTTGTTAACCTCTTTGAATCAGTTTAGTCTCTTGTTCAATTTACAGCTTGGGATATACATATGTATGTATATATATACAGATATAGTGGGATCATGCATGATGTACATTACTTTATAGTAGGGCATTTGAATTGAGGGCGAAGAATAAGGGGTAAAGTATTCTATATGATGTGTAGTGTATTTTAGAGTGGGACACTATATATCTATATATATGAGATATAGTTATATGTGATATGTTAATATATGAGGATGTGTGTGATACCTTAGGATAGTGTGGGTCCTATGGATTACATTTGATATATATGAATAAGAGGTTGTGAGGTTTTGCTAGAGGCATATATGTTAGATTACATGTTAGGTTGTATATATATATATATATTTTTTTTTCGTATATATATATATATATATATATATATATATATATATATATATATATATATATATATATATATATATATATATATATATATATATATATATATATATATTATTTTTTTTATGTACGTGAGGGCTTGATGTATATTTGTGAGTATATATATATATATATATATATATATATATATATATATATTTATTTATTTATTTTTTTCTATTTTATATATATATATATATATATATATATATATATGAATGGCTCTGGATAAAACAGTTGCACTATTGAAACAAAAATACTCCTATGTTGATTCATTTTGGAGACAGAAGGCTCGACTTCGGTGGGATATAGAGGGTGATCGCAATACGAAGTATTTCCATGAATGTGTAAACAGCAAGCAAAGGAAGCTTCATATTCATCATATCGTGGATGATGGTGGCAATACTATATCTGAGCTAAAGGATATGCAGATACTGGCTAATTCTTACTATGAAACGCAGTATCAAAGTACTCGTACTGTTGCAGATGAAGATCTTATGGCGGTTATTCCCCATATCTTGACCGAGGAGGAAAATGGTTGTTTGATCGCAAAGCCAACGAAGGAGAAAATCTTTACAACTATCAAAAGTCTTGATATCAATAGTGCAGGGGGTTCGGATGGGTTTACAGCTACCTTCTTCATTACTTGCTGGCACATTATTGAGGATGACATGCTTGAGGCTATAACCTTATTCATGGATGGGTTCGAGCTGCCACGGGCCTTTACGAGTACATCATTGGTGCTGATCCCTAAGCATAACAACCCCAGGTACATGTCGGACTACCACCCTATCAGTTTATGCACTGTTTTTAACAAAATAATCTCAAAGCTACTTGCTATTAGACTTGCTCCAATTCTACCTAGATTAATCTCCCCTCAGCAAAGTGGGTTTGTTAGGGGACGAGAGATTGTTGATAACATCCTTTTAGCTCAAGAGTTGCTGAGTTTAATGAACAAAAATAATAGGGGCGGGAATGTAGCCATTAAGTTGGATATGACCAAAGCATATGATAGACTTGATTGGTCATTTCTCATGCAAGTTATGAGAAGATTTGGTTTCCAGGAGCAATGGATTAGTATGGTGTTCAGGTTGATCAATAATGTGTGGTACTCTACTATTATAAATGGTGTCTCATCAGGTTTCTTTCAAGCTTTTAGGGGAGTACGGCAGGGCGATCCATTGTCTCCAGCCCTATTCATAATTGCAGCTGAGGTTTTATCGAGAAATTTAAACAAACTGGTGGATAATTCATCTTTTCATCATTACTATGTTCCAAGTGGTTGTCCGGCAATCACTCATTTGGCGTTTGCAGATGATGTTCTCTTATTTTCTGCTGGTGATGTTCGATCGGTTCAAGCTATTCATGGGATCCTTCAAAGATATGAAAGAGCATCGGGTCAGTGTATAAATGCAGCTAAATCCTCTATCTACTCAGCACCAGACTTTGAAAGGCATAATGAACTTCAAACTATTACAGGTTTTGATATCCACCATCCTTCTTTTACTTATCTGGGGTGCCCAATGGCCATTAGTATACGTACTACTATCCTTTATGATGAACTTCTTGCTAAGATTCGAAGAAGATTGGAAGGGTGGCAGCAGAAAATATTATCGTATGGGGGGAAGTTAACTCTTATAAAATCTGTTTTACTATCTATTCCAATGTATACTATTGCAGCTTGTAATCCTCCGAAGTTTGTCCTTAATAAGCTTGAGGATTTGTTTGTTCGGTTTTTCTGGGGCTCAACGGAAGGTGTTCAAAAACACATATGGTCAAGTTGGAATACTATGGCCAGGCCTATTGATGAAGCAGGATTAGGGTTACGAAGTCTTACAGAAACTATAGATGCATTCACGGCTAAGCTATGGTGGAAATTCAAAACATAAGACGGACTATGGCAGGATTTCCTAAAGGCTAGATACTGTAAATTTCAAAATCTAAATGAAGTAGGGGCCCCTCAAAAGTGCTCTCATGTTTGGAGAAGGCTTCTGAAAGGACGTGAATTGGCAAATCATTACATCGACCAATTGGATTCTGGAGACTGGATTTGGACGTCTACTGGGAGCGGCAAATTCTCGGTTTCTATAGCATGGAGGATTCTTCGCCATCCTACTCCTACGAGCCCACAGTTCAAACACATATGGAACCCTTGCATACCTTACAAGTGGCCAATATTAATGTGGAGATTACTGCATAACAAACTGTCGACGGATGACATTGTTCAACAGTTTGGCTTTTGCCTAGCCTCGAAATGTCACTGTTGTGTTGACTCTTCAGTTGAGACGGCGGCACATATCTTTGGGAAAGGTGATCTGGTGATACAAGTATGGCAAGCATTACAAGCAGATCTTCATGTCTCCTTACGACACATGACGCTAGCTCGATTGTGCAATATATGGTGGAGAAGGCCTAACATTCACCTCAAAGAGATTGTTGTGGCAGCGGTTTGTTGGGTGACATGGAAGAATCGGAATAAATGGCGATACGAGGAATATCAATATTCGGCGATTCAGCTAGTGTACGAGACAAGACGACATATCGGGAAAGCACTGAAGAAATGCACGCACAAGCCTTTGCTACCGAGTTCTTGGAATGATTTAGGTGTGGGATAGATGTATTACCATGTACTCGATCTGGTCTTTCATTCAATAAAATTTGGTAGTTGAAAAAAAAAAAAAAAAAAATATATATATATATATATATATATATATATATATATATATATATATATATATATATATATATATATATATATTTATGTACGTGAGGGCTTGATGTATATTTGTGAGTATATATATATATATATATATATATATATATATATATATATATATATATATATATATATATTAAAAAAAAAAAAAAAAAAATATATATATATATATATATATATATATATATATATATGTGTGTGTGTGTGTGTGTGTGTGTGTGTGTGTGTGTGTGTGTGTGTGTGTGTGTGTGTGTAGAGTGAGTGTATATATATGTTTAGGGCTTTTAGACTTGGTGTATTTATGCATTGTTATATATATTTGTGTTGTACCATATACTATGGTTTTTGAGTTAGGTTTAAGAGTTGGCCTAATCCAGGGTATTGACCTAGATTGACTAGCTAAGACCAATTGATTACCTTATTGACTAGTCTAGATTTGACCAAACCCTAGATGTTGACCTAGTTTGACTAAAGGATGACCAGAGTTGACCAAGAGTTGACTTTGACCTAGATTGGCATAGAATTATGTAGATTGTATTGTATATTTCAATTGTTATATAATTTGAACTCTTTATAACCTGTATTGCTCTAATAGGACTCTGTGACTCCAATTTAGACATCTATACATATCAGTTGTTCAAGTTATCAGGTGAGTACATTCTCTGATCGTTTCATTCATGATAGTATTTATATTGCCTGGTTTAGACTACTTTACTTAATGCTGTCATGTTGGTAACACGGATTGGTACTATATGGATCTTTTCATGAGATGTTATCTCCAGCGGGTGCATCGGGTATTTCATGTTCATGTACTTTATCATGTGCATCATGTACTTGTACTCGAATCTCTTCATGTATACTCGTGTGCTTTCATGTACTCTCATGTTCACATGTGCTTCATGTATAACTAACTATCATGTACGTAACGTAACTTGACTAGATCCTTGTGTATTGATTGGGGCAGGGGTGAGTAGAAGTGGTTATGTGATCAATTCCCAAGTAGTTTTGTCATGTACAACTCTGTAACTTAGACATGTACAATTCAAGCCGATTACATAACCATCTTGTGCTCTAAATCACTTATATTTACTTACAGTTCTTATTTTCTATACAACTTTCATGTACTCAGATTTGTCTATTTACACTGCTCATGTACATCTCTTTACAGCATCTCATGTACTTTACGCTATTCATGTACATCTCTCTATAGCGTTTCATGTATTTATGCTACTGCTCGTTCTATATTTCCTGTTATATTTTAGATCTGCTTCAGAGATATGTGCTCGTTCTCGTCCTGACAGGATAACGTTAAATTTTTTACAGATGATACATGCCCTACCTCTATGGATCCGAAGATGGTTTAGCTACCTTGGGTCCCGACTCTCATGAGTGATCGGGAGACTAGTTTAGTAGACTTGTTTACTTTCTGTTTAGAACTTGAATTGTAATAAGTAGAGATATTTGACTTTGTATTTGAGATTGTTTTGAGATATTATTATTTTAGTAGTTTATTTAAGTTGTTGTTGTTTTGAGTTTAGTATAGTTATTTAGACTTCTGTGTTATCTTATCGTGCTTTAGATTATGTTTGAGTATTATCCTATACTTGTCCTCCACTCGGAGTTGAGATCTACGACAGGTACATTATATATATTGCGTGAGTTGTTAGTTAGCAACCTAGAACAACGTTCTACCGCCGATTCTGCGGTGTAGGCTGGGTGCTGTTACACACTCGTGCCCCAATACCGGTTGCGGGTCATGACAACAGTGTTCTACCGCCGATTCTACGGTGTATGCTGGGCGCTGTTACGCACTCGTGCCCCTATACCGGGTGCGGGTCGTGACATGTTTTTAGTGGTGGCCCATGCAGGTCAAGATTCGCATTAGTGCGATGTCGTGGTAGTATGACGATTAGTTGCTCTGCTGTGCGCCTGCGATAGGAGACAAGGAATAGGCTTTAGAGGAGAGAATACTCAATCACAGCTACGACTACTTGAGAAGATTCCTGGGACGACCCTTGAGAATCTCATTATAAACTATCTCGAAATTCGATTCCAACTATTTCTGTCTACTTTCCTTGTTCGTTGTTGAATTTGATTCTTGGTGTTCATTATTGACTTGATTTTCTACCAAGATAAATCGTATGGGCTAGGTTGCCTCAGTTATTTCTGAATAGACGGGTATGGTTATCAGCCTTCAGAATAGATACCTATAGTTGGTACCCTATTATAGTGGAGGGAGATATCAGTGTGGATGTCACCTGAGTATCTTGAAGTAGTGAGAGGAGATAGGCCACATGTGGCACAGCACCTTGCCCTGCACCATCAAAGGGATATACCCCAGAGGGGCAGGTTTTTGCACTGACGGTCGAGGAGACCGATGCTACAGGTGACGTGTTAGTAGGCATGTTTCTTCTTGTCCTTCTTTTTCATCTTGTTGTGTGATTCCATTAGCACCTGTCAGGATATTTTGTGATGTGCTAGATAACGTAATGGCCCTGTTTGGGATTGTGAAATCACGACCAGTAGGATCAAGATTTTGCATGTTATTAGATAGAATTTTCTTGACTTTGATTGTTGGGGGTTTGACCTCGAAGGAGTACGACCATCTTAAATTTTGAGGACAAAATTTTTCTAGGGGGTAGATTTGTCACCACCACATTATAGAACAAGGATATTTTAGCAATTGGTAATTTTTTGATTAATTTAATATTATTTATTAATGATTTGTATTAGTGTCATTAGTTGGTGAAATCTTAGAACTACATTGGTTAGATGTTAGCCATGACCATAGAAACTTGGGAAAGATTAGACAACCTAAGTTAGACTCTAATCTAGCTAGAATGACATTAGGAACTACAATTTGACTTAAAACAAGGAGCTATATAGAGCCTTCCCTTAAAATGCGTTAAAATGATAAATAGGAGAGCCTTTTTGCATTTCACCCTAACTAAACCCTAGCCAAGCCACCTTGGCCGGCCACATGAACATTTCCCTCCCTATTTATAGCCTCCATAGCCTCCTTCTTCTCTCATTCATTACAAACCCTAACCCTAATTTATATTCTTCCCCAAATTGCCTCCAACATCCAAATTGAGTCCAAATTTTCTCAAACAAATTGCAATCTCTTTCCCTTGAAGAGAGGAAGCCTCTATTTACTAGGAGGGAGCCCATTGGAGCAATTTGGCCATTAGAAGTGAAGGAGATCTCATTCTAGCTTTGTTTCTTAAGAATCCATCTCTCAAGTGGTAAGAACCTCTAAACACATTCAAAATTCCCATTTCTTGTTGTAACTTACATATGAAATTTGTTGGAAGGAAAAGTTTAGTATTGTGTTCCAAATATCCAAGTCACGGTAAAGGACGCCAAAAGATCTAAATAGAAAGTGGGAGTTCATGAGGTGACAACTAATGCACAAAAATAAAGAAGATCAAGTTGAAGCATGAAATAAAATTAATTAAGAATCTAGTAAAATAATTTAGGGACACAGTTCCAGAGATAAGATAGTCTCCTAAATGAATACAGTTAAGGAACGATCAATTCATTATTCAAATTGCAAACGGTTAGTAGGTCACGAGGGAAGGTCGAGTGAGTCAATGTTAAGATACGGTCAAGTTTGGTAGATGACTAACAACACTTGTGTATATACTACTATCATGGTCATGAGTGACATGACATTTAGTACAGAATACTTCTAACTTATTAGGACTATCTTGGTGGCCTACCATTTAAATTTTTTAACTCAAGTTCCCTCCGAAAGTTTCTTAATAAAACTTTCAAAAATAAATCTACCATAATTTGTATTCACTATAAGCCGTCCAACTTAATCATGACTTAAAATTTAAATCCCTTCCATAAATCTCAAAGTAAACCTTTATCACGTTACTACTAACTTTTCCAAAATTTAACATTTTTATTCCAACTTTTAAAATCAAGAGTTCTTCAATCATGAATCTATATAAAAATAAACTTCCATAACAAATCATAACTTTAAAACTCTAAAAAAATTCAATTAACCCTCTAGATAAACTCTTAACATATTATAAAGCAATCTAAAATTTATCGCTCAATATTTTAACGCACTCATCAACCATAACTTCTATTTTTAAGTCATTCAAACATAATCACAACTTTTTAAATGGTAAATTCCTTTAATCAATCAAAATAACCTTTCATCCCATCATTAGTAACTTTTCCCAAAAATTGTAATATTAGCAATCCAACGTTGAACTCAATATCCAAATGATCTTATCAGTCATCAACTCATTTTTTTACCAAAATTCGGTATCAAAAATCACAACTTTTTAAGCCCAAAATCTAAATAGATTTGTAAATCTTAAATCAAAGGACACGATTTCAAATTTGAAATTTAATGATCATATAAATCGCAATTTGTACGACTCAATTTAAATAGTTTATACTGCCACTTTTTAAGATCTATATCTGCTCAAAGATGTATAACTATAACTGTAACTCATTAAGTCATAGATATCAAAACTCAAAAATCCAATCCATTTCTTAAATTAATGGTATATAGATTCTAGCTATTTTTCCTGCAGTATCACATAAAATTCTATCAATCCTCTAGTGATTACTACCTAGAAATCTTAAGATAAAAACTTTCTTTGGAAATATCTCAACTTACAAACTACTGATCCTTAAGTCACACTTTTAGTAAATGCCTTTATAACTTAGTTAAGGTCTCAATGTATTCCAAGTGTCAATGTAATCACTCTAGCCATATGTTTAACCAATGAGTATATACTAGTGTAGTCATCTTCCTAGCTGTCCCTAACCACGAAAAATAAAAATTTCGGTAGGACGGAATCAAGCAAGATGTAAATCAAGGAAGGCAAACGAGATTTTGGAATTTGAAGCCAAGGAAAGAGGTCAAGCTTGTGGATGAGATCCTAAACTCTAATCCTATGTACAGGCTCATAACGGTACAGTAACGTAACCGAAGTGATAAACTCGACCTGCATGGGCCACCACAAAAACATGTAATGCCCCAGTCCCAAAATACTGAGGACTAAGTACGTAGACATGCCAGCTGTATACATACGAAGTTGTAGAAGCATGGAAAAGAATAAAGAAAGATCCATGCGGCCAAGGAGCCCCATGCGGCTCAGAGAGTTCATGCGGCTCAAGTATTCATGCGGCTCGAACGTCTATGCGGCTCAAATAAGTTCTATGCAGCTCAGAGAGGAGCCACGTGGCCTGCAAACAACTCTTTCGTTTGTCCTTTACTGCATTAAATGCCTTGACGGCTGACAGCTCTGACAAGGTGACAGTTCTGACACAAAGATACCATTATGACTCCCTAATAATAAGGACTCCTAGGAAAACGAAGAAAATCTCTGACACAATCTCCCGAAACCCAGAAACCTTCATAAGGATTTGACACGTGGACAGTCGCATGCGGCTCACGAAGACTGTCCCCATGCGGCTCAAGCGAAGGCTGGCCCATGCGGCTCACGAAGATTGTCCCCATGCGGCTCAAATGAAGACTATCCCTATGCGGCTCACGAAGACTATCTTCATACGGCTCACGAAGACTATCTTCATGCGGTTCACGAAGAAGTCACCCATCATGCGGTCATCTACATTCATGCGGCTCAGATCATCACCATGCGGTTCAAATATTCAGGGGGCCACTCTCAAGCAGCCTTGACACGTGGCCAGCCTTATGCGGCTCAATGAGGAGCAACTTTCATGTGGCTCAGATTTCTGCAGTGGCTTACGGTTATGACACGTGGCATGATAGCAGGGCACGTGGCATCAAATTGATCAAAATCCCTCAACAAATCCTAATAAATTATTGGGATCAAATCAGATCATTTACAAACAAGCAAATTAATGACACGTGTCGAGAAATCCGAGGTTGGCATGACAAATCAGGAGGATTTATGTCAATCATCATTAATTACCCACAAAAGATTTGATGCAATCACATTTATTGCTCAAATCTCGTATATTCAAGATGAACGGCCCAGATCTAGTGATCCTTAGCCGCCGACTTTTAAGAAAGGGCAATCATTGCAAATCCTAATGAGGCCCTCCACTCTTATAAATAGCAAGGTGCCATTCCCTTGTGAATATACACACACACATACATACACAGAGAGAGATATACAGAGCGACATATACAGAGAGAGACATAGAGAGCTAGAGATCCAGTGGGAGAATATACAGAGCTTGAAAGGAGAGCATTTCTTTATCAACGCCAAGCAGTTCTTCTCCAGAGCCAAGGCTGCATCCGATCGTCTAAGGAGTAAGGCAGAGCTGCCGTCGCTTTTCCGAGCCTCTATTATCACCCTCCAGAATCTAAAATAAACAATTGTACTTAGATTGCTGTACCTAGGTTTTCGTCCCTAGGCTTTCTTTGTACAAGCGAGTTTGTATTGTGAAGTAAAAGTCCAATCCTCCGATAATTGTTCTGTTCTTTTATATTTCATGGCAAATACGATGGCGACTCTGCTGGGGACAAACTTCTCCACGGCTGAGGAGTTGGTGACGCAATCGGATGCAGCCAAACTTGGCTCCACGTAACAGAAGATAGTCGTCTGCTTCGACCAACAGGCGTTTGAAGAAATGCTCTCTGAGGGAAGCGCTGGCCCGGTCCAGAAGCGAACCCGTACAAAGAAAGCTCACAGCGAGTGGAGACCAAAATCATTTGCTCCTCCCCAAGCTTTGGACGGAGTACTCTCTGCTACCCAAGGCGGCGAAGGCGACTCTCATACGGCTCCACTTCAAGCCATAGAGAACTCTGCTGTCCCCAAGTCCGACAGAGGAAAGCACTACGATGCTGGACTTGCAGGGACAAAGAGCGACTTTATGCACCCCAAGAAGAAGCCGAACACTCATGTGGCCAAGTCTGCCAGCCGCATGCAGGATGCTCATGCGGTTGAATCTGCCAGCCGCATGAAGGAGGTCTATGCGGCCAGATCATCCAGCCGCATGAAGAAAACTCATGCGGCCGAGACTCCCAGCCGCATAAAGAAAGCTTATGTGGCTACGCCTGCCAGCCGCATAAAGATTATTGATGACAGCCGTATAACGCCTACTCCACGTGGCTCTGTCTTCGACCGCCTCTCCTATGGTCCTGATCTCTCGTGCTCCCAAGAAGATATGTCTGACTCTCTCAGCATCACTTAGACTCTTCCTACTATGTGCCCTTACGCACTAGAGCGAAGAAGTCTAGGGCAGTGCGAGCTTGGCAAGCTCGATCCGCTGATCCGACCTCTGACCATCCGAGCGTCCCGCATACTATTATACGGGCCTCAGATGGAAAGTTGTACAGAACCACTCGAGTCCAGCCCCCGGCGGCAAACGGACAGAGAGGTTCCCAAAAGTCTTCCGAAATCCAGGGAGCAAACATGGTCGATCCAGACCCATCTGACTTGCATAAGGCCATCCTCCACAAACGCAAGAAAAGAGAAGGTGCATCGGGGTGCAAAGAGTCTTCCACGGACGTTACTGCACCCAAGTCATCGTCAACTGCTGTTACAATAACGCGACGATACGAGAAGACCGGCAGTCTGTCTTCCAAAGACTGCAACAACCATGTTCAGAGGATGAGGCACTTTCTGTCATCTCCTGCAACTCTGTTCAGAAAGTCTCCGCCGATGGGAGAGGGAAGAAGACAAATGTTTCCAGCCCAAAGATTTCAACCACTATGACTAAGAGACTGTTGTCTAAGCGAGTGCCCAACACCGGAGTTTTCTAAGGTACCCGTTCTAAGACGAAATCTGCTACAGTGGGAGATTCATCGTCCACACCACTGGGGGTTGCTAGGACTGGGGGTAGCACTCCTCCAAACCTCCACGACAATCCGATGTTCTAAGAAGACGAGCTGGAGGAAACAACTCTCGCCACAGATGCAGCAAACCTCGACGTCCCCGAGGACGTCCACAACTCCCAAGACGAGGCGAACTCGAAAACTGGGGTACTGTTCCTTCTGAGTCCGAACCAGAGGAAGACATTCCCATGTACCCCGATGACTTCTCACTACAGGGGTATGATTCAGAGGGTGCTTCCTCCACCGTTCCGTCTATCTCTCTTCATGAAAAGACGGTGTTCATGACGGACAGCAGCCAAGTTGGTTCCAGTGATCGCCAACACATCGACACTCTGGAGGCCATACTGCATACCTTGGTCAATTCTATAGAAGAGATCAAAGCGGCCCTTCCAACTCTGCAAGGAGGGACGCCTGGCCAAACAAGTACGGGTCCCGCGATCAATGCGGACTCGAATTCAGCGGCACCGAATCCGGGCAACAATCCTCCTGAAGTAACGGCCTCCACCGCTGTGAATGAGGCCCGAGAAGCGAGAAGAGAGGTCCAGGAGCTCCGAGCCATGTTTCACGCTCGAGAAAACTCTCAAGACCTCAGAATACGGCAACCGTACCCTGCTGCATGGAGGGATGTCCCCTTCCCACCAAGATATAAGCCGTTCAATATCAATCCTTACGATGGAAAGACCTCCGCAAGTCGGTACATCACTTACTTCGAGGTCACCACCGACCATCTGCCCCATGACGATGCCATCCTCACACGATTATTCATTGGGGCATTGGAAGGAGTCGCCTTCGACTGGTATCGCAACCTGCCAGACAACAGCATCCACTCCTTCGCCGGCTTCAAGCGCATGTTCTTGGAGAGATTCTACGAAGTAGGGCAGGACATCATAATGTCCACCCTCATGGACGTCGTCCAAGGGGAGAAAGAGCTGATAAGGAACTATATCGAGCGGTTCCACCAAACCGTAATGTAGTTGCCGTCTGGAAATTCGGATTCCTCTTTGATTGAAATTTGCCAAAAGAGATTGCTCCCAACAATCAGTCTCTGGATGGACGAAAGTCAATTCAAGGACTGGAAGACGTTTATCATCAGTGCCACAAGTGCCGAAGAACGACTAAAGAAGGCTCGCCAACTGGGATTCCATATCTCAGAGGGAGAGGACAAGGGCAGGCGTCCCAACGCCAACACCAACAATGGGGGTAGCTCCACCAACAACCGGGACAACAAGGGCAAGCAGGCTATGGTGGCCGACACAGCACAAAAACCTGAGCCAAAACCGGCAGACAAGCAATGGCCACAAATGACCTACTCCTTTGAAGACGACCACGTCAAGCCCATCTTGAACATTCTCATACAAGGAGACAGAATTCAGCTTCCTCCACTAAGACGGGAACCTCGGTCGACAGAAATGGAGAACCAAAAGTACTGCCATTACCACCGCTACGTCCACCATGCTACACACGACTGCTACCAGCTAAAATAGTACATCCAAAATCTCATCGATTCGAACGCTCTGGCCATCGATTTCGAAGAGGTAACCGTGGCAGCCAATATGGTATCGGTACAATTCGGCAGCTTCCCTCTAACAGAGACTCAAGACGGTGTGGTCCCCATCCCTCTGGCGACAATAGAGATTGCTAATCTTCCACCTCCCCGAGATCAGGCTGCTGGTCTACGCCCCTCACCACATCACGAGAGGAGGTCATGTAGGTCCATCCAGACTTGGTATTAGAAGTGACTCAGCCCACACCATCTTCCATTTACAAGAAGAAGAGTGGAAAGTCAGGTCCTGCCGTACAATCTCGGCAGATATCGAAGAAGCTACAGTCGTCGTCACGCGGTCTGGGGCACAATCCCAACCCATGGCTGATAACTCAGCAGAAGATCATCAGCCCGCTACAACTGACGCTCCAGGACCTGCTCAGCCTCCGACGACCGACAAGCCTAGGCCGAAGGAGACTCGCTTTGACAAATCCTTCCGAAAAGTGGCACCGCAAGGGCTGGAGAAGCCCTACAACTTCGATATCTTGGCACAATTGGCCAATACACCGGCCAAGTTGCATTATACGAGCTTCTGAGACTCTCAAAGGATGTTCGCGCGGCTTTGAGCGATGCACTCCAAAATGCCGACGCGTATCTGGCTCAGGTCAACCTCACGGGAGAGAACCCGCCTGCAGATCTCCAAGATAGCGCTTGTACAGGAGCGATGCCCAACATTGTCTTCACTTCGCAGGACATTCTCATCAAAACCAACCTGCACGATCGCCCGCTATACTACACTGGATACATCGGCGACGTAAAGGTGGATCGGATGCACATTGATCCTGGCTCTTCCATAAGCATTATCCCGAAGGGTCTATTACATCATCTCCGCATCCCTATGTATCGCCTGACGCCTACAAGCACCGCCATCAGCGATTTTTATTCGGGCAGGAGCTACCCAATTGGGAAGATTCGTCTGAAGTGTCAAATTGGCGATCGCCAGTCGGAAGTCACCTGTTACGTCATAGATACAGACACTTCTTACAACATCTTCTTGGGGTGCCCCTGGATACACGATTATATGATTGTGCCTTCCATGCTGCACCAGTGCTTCAAGTATGTCGACAAATACGGCTTCGTGACGACAGAATTTGCTGACATCGATCCCTTCAAAGGGGTCGAATCCTACTACTCAGACTCCTGCCTGTACGAAAAGTCGAAGAGGCACCTTGGTGAAGAAGATGGGCAAGCTCGTACCGAGATGGCCATAGGATCAGAAGAACCTCTGACGATCCACCTCCAAGCTCGTAAACCTGGCAAGTCCGTACCCTTTACAGCCACTCTGCGTAAGGACGCAATCAGCCTCTCGGCATAAAAAGATCAAATGATAATCCGGCTGCCAAGGTCTGGCCAAGTGCCAAGGCCCACCACGGAGCCACTGACAATCAGACTGCCAAGAGTCGGCCAGCCACAAACGGAGAAGCTCAATCCCTCCGACAAGCCAATGACGATACACCTTCCCAAGAAGAGTCGTCACCCCGATGCAAGGCCTGGAACTTCTAGCAAACCAACCACTCCCCGCCCAGTATCGAGTACCAAACTAGAGGTCGCTAGTCTGCCAACAACTCCACGCTCTGCTCCACCAGCTGAACCTCTGACGATCAAGCTGCCCAGGTTGTCCTCTCAGTCTTCGTTTATACAGGGGGTAGCCGAAGAGGAACCGGAGCTAGCCAAGTATATGGCTGCCCACACTGATGTACCCTCCGTAGATGATGTAATCCCGCTAGAAAAGATACCTTACTTCATCAATAAAGGGCTATCTTTGAACTACCTCGAGCTTAACAAGCTTTGTACAATGTATGCTATGGAACATGGTATAGGCACTCACCTACACACACAGGTGACAAATGTGTACACCACAAACCAGCTTACTCCAGTGGAAGGCGCTTACCGCATAATCGAGGTAGGGGACCATCCAATCATCTTCGGCCGAAAGGACGATCCGCAACCCTTCACCATAGAAGAAGTCGACCTTGAATCAGATGCCGGGAGACTGCCTCTGTATCTTTATAGCCCCCAATCCAAATATCTCATACAAAAGTAGGGGTATGATCTGGAGACTACGCCAGGCTTGAACTACGGTACCGGACGATGATTACCTTTGAAGCCACCGGTCCCGGCTGGCAAACAACGGGACTACTATAGCAAAACTCGATGTGGATTAGGGTATGTAACACCCACGACGACCCCTGAGAGTTCAGATGAAGAATGTGACTGGCATTCACATTCAACCGGGTCACCAACTTCTGACTCAGATACCAGCATTGGAGATGTATTCAGACAAGTCCTGTCAGTCAACATGGCATTCGCCAACGCTTATAAAGAAGATGAAGACATTCCTGAAATCCTCGAGCTAGAGCCGTGGGCCCAACAGTTGGATGCACAATAGGAAAAGCAGTTCGAACAGAGGGAACCTCCTACTGAAGTTGAGGTCATACAAGTGGATCTCGGTAGCGAATCTTCTCCAAAAACAATCTTCGTCAGTAAAAGTCTGACAGACGAAGAGCGAGAATCACTACTGGAACTTGTCAAAGAATATATTGATGTGTTCGCCTGGAGCTATGAAGACATGCCAGGACTGAACCCTGAGGTTGCCCTTCACAAGCTCAACATTCGGCCAGATGCAAAGCCAGTCAAGCAACAACAATGACGCTTCCGCCCGGACATCATGGATGCGATCGAAGACGAAGTCAACAAACCGATAGCCAGCGGCTTCATACGTGAAGAGCAATATCTCGACTGGGTTGCCAACATAGTACCCGTCCTCAAGAAGAATGGAAAGATTCGAATCTGCATCGACTTCTGCAATCTGAACGAGGCATGCCCCAAAGATGAATTCCCCCTCCCTATCACAGACATCATGATCGACAACACATACGGCTTTGAACGTATGTCATTCATGGATGGCTTCTCGGGGTACAACCAAATCAAGATGTCTCCTGACGACGAAAAGCATACATCATTCCAAACATCGATTGGCACATACTGTTACACAGTCATGCCTTTCGGTTTGAAGAATGCCAGCACCATATATCAAAGAGCCATAAGTATCATCTTCAGAGACCACTTACGCAAGACGGTAGAGTGCTATGTTGATAACATTGCCGTCAAGAGTCGCTGTAAGGGTGACCATCTGCAGGATCTGAGGACGGTATTCGACCTGATGCGAGCGCACAATCTGAAAATAAATCCCACAAAATCCTTCCTGGGCATATCCAGCGGGAAGTTCTTGGGTTTCATCATCACCGCCCAGTGTATCCATGTAGACCCTGAGAAGACAAAGGCAATTATGGAGATGGGTCTCCCGAGAAATCTCCGTGAACTCAGAGGCCTTCAAGGGAGGCTAGCTTACATCAGGAGGTTCATTTCTAACCTCTCCGGGCGATGTCGACCATTCACCCATCTGATGAAGAAAGGCGTCTCATTCGTATGGGACGAAAAATGTCAGCGGACCTTTGACAGCATCAAAGAATATTTATCGAACCCTCCAGTCTTGGTGGCCCCGATTGCTGGAAAACCATTCCTGCTCTACGTACGCGCAATGGAGCATTCCCTTGGCGCCCTGCTAGCACAAAACAATGATGCAGGCCATGAACAAGCCATATATTACCTCAGCCGAATGATGATTGGGCCAGAGCACCGATACACCGCTGTGGAGAAGGAATGCCTCGCCCTGGTATTCGCCATTCAGAAGACGCGGCACTATGTCACTGGACAAACCATACATGTGATCTCATGAGTCAACCCTCTCAGAGTCCTCATGACTAAACCAGGGGCACTCAGCTCTCGCCTCGCTACTGGGCAATATTGCTGTCCCCTTATCATATGATCTTCGTCCCGCAAAAGACAGTTAAAGGTCAAGCCCTGGCAGACTTTTTGGCAGCCTACCCAGGCTCGGAGTCGTCCAGAATATATGAAGAAATCTCAGATGAGGTCGCTGACTCGCATGCAACCTCTCACGATGATATATGACGAATGTTCTTCGACGGTGCTTCGAGAACTGGACCCAAGGGCAACATCGTCGTCGGAGTCGGGGTGGTGCTGGTTTCTTCTTCCGGATTGGTAATCAATCGCGCTTACTCTCTTACAGAACCCTGCTCTAATAATGTGGTCGAGTACAACGCTTTGGTCATACGGCAATTCTCAGTAAATCGTCAATCAAATCCGGGGATCATACGAGGTTCGCCATGAAGACATGATCCCCTATCACCAAATAGCAATCAACATCATCTCGTCATTCGAGGGGTTCTTCATCGAACATGTTCCCAGACTCCGAAATATCGAAGCCGATACCTTAACAGGCCTGGCCGCTTCCCTAGCAGTGCCAAATCATACTCATCAATCGGTAGATGTGATAGGCCACGAACTGGTCTGCCCCAAGAACAATGTTCAATTCGTGGCGAGTTATTCTGCTCAGACGATCGACGATGTCCCAGATTGGAGACAACCATTCATTGACTTCGTCGTCTACGACATCCTGCCCGAGAACCCAAAGGAAGCCACTTCCATCAGAAGGCGTTCTCTCAGATTCTTCTACGATACAGAGACAAAAATACTGTATCGCCGATCCTATGATAGATTATTGCTTCGATGTCTGTCAAACGTAGAAGCCAAAGAAGCCATACGAGAAGCTCATGACAGTGTCTGTGGGGCCCATCAGCCTAGTCCTAAATTGTAAGACCGTCTTCGTCGAATGGGCTACTACTGGCCCACGATGGTAGCAGATGCGATAGACTATGCTAGAAAGTGCAAATCTTGCCAAGTCCATGCGGACTTCATCCACCAACCATCCGAATTTCGACGGTGGCCTCCTGGCCGTTCGATGCATGGGGAATGGATATCATCAGTCCGATTACTCCACCTTCCTCCCGAGGACATCGCTTCATACTCGCAATCACGGATTACTTCTCCAAATGGGCGGAAGCTGTCCCACTTGCAGAAGTAAAGACTTCAAACGTGATCGGCTTCCTTAAGCATCACGTCATCTATCGCTTTGGACTGTCCCGAAGGATCATCCACGATAATGGTCTGCAGTTTGTAAGATACGCCTTCTATCGGTTCTGCGACAAGCACCGCATCCAGAATATTGCTTCGACGCCATACAATCCAACAACGAATGGGTTGGCAGAAGCATTCAACAAAACCATCATCAAATTACTCAAGAAGTTTGTGTCGTCCAAGAAATGCGACTAGAACGAGAAGCTTGGTGAATGCCTATGGACGTACCGTACCACAGTCCGAACGGCCACAGGGAACACACCATTCTCCCTGGTGTACGGAAGTGAGACAGTTCTCCCATTGGAGACTCAAATACCCTCGCTCCGTGTCGCTCTCACTTATCAATTAACGACGGACGATAACTACCGTCGCCGACTACAAGAGTTGGAGGCCTTAGATGAAAAGAGCCTCCTGGCTCAGCAGCGAATCGAGCTATACCAAGCACGCATCTCTGGAGCCTTCAACAAGAAGGTTAAAATCAGAACATTCCAGGTGGGCGATCTCGTCCTGGCAGTCCGAAGGCCGATGGTCATGACTCACAAGACCGCCGGCAAGTTCTAGCCAAAATGGAAAGGTCCATTTATCATCGAGGCTGTATTCTCCAACGGTGCTTACCGCCTCGCAAAACAAAATGGAGACTTGCTCATGTTGCCCGTCAATGGTAAGTTCCTGAAGAAATATTATGTCTAAACGACATATTTCAGATTATCGAGTCATGTACCCGCTGGTGCCGCTGAACTCACATCCACCATATTCCAGATTATCGAGTCATGTATCCGCTGTGCCGCTGAACTCACATCCACTATATTCCAGATTATCGAGTCATGTACCCGCTGGTGCCACTGAACTCACATCCATAATATTCCAGATTATCGAGTCATGCACCCGCTGGTGCCGCTGAACTCATATCCACAACATTCCAGATTATCGAGTCATGTACCTGCAGGTGCCTCTGAACTCACATTCTGGTCACTCTTTCAGATAGTAAGTCATGTATGACCATACCTCTGAACTTTCTTCCTGAAAGAGATCCTCCCTCATGATCCACTACCTGCACTCCCAGTGCACAAAAAGGGTAACAGATCCACAAATTTCCAAAACGGCCATGTCCTCATTACCTCTGAGTCGTTTCACTTTCGCCAAAAATAAATCACCCCTTTACATAGAACTTCCATGTCCTCATTACCTCTGAGTCGTTCTATGTACCCTCCTTCATTGAGCCCACTCCTGTCATGTCCTCATTACCTCTGAATGGGAAGGCTCCGTCGAAGAAACCTTCATGCTTGCCATGTCCTCATTACCTCTGAGCAAGTATGATGATTCCCTTTCGACTTATTATCCGTACCCACAACCGGAGTACGCCAAGGATAATATGTCCATAAATATTCCCCGCTGGGTCCACTCCTGCTATGTCCTCATTACCTCTGAGCAGGAAGACTCTACGATAAAACCTCCGTACTTACCATGTCCTTATTACCTCTGAGTAAGTATGTTGGTCCTCTCTCGGCTTATTATCCGTATCCTGAACTAGGGTACGCCAAGGGTAATAGGCCCACAAATGTCCTCTATTGACCACAAATATCCTCCGTTGAGTCCACTCCTGCCATGTCCTCATTACCTCTGAGTAGGAAGACTCCACGGTAAAACCCTCATACTTACCATGTCCCCATTACCTCTGAGTAAGTATATTGGTTCCCTTCATCCTATTATCCGTATCCTAAGTCAGGGTACGCCAAGGATAATAGGCCCACAAAGGTCCTTTGCTAAGTATCTTAGTACAGGCCTATCATTCCTCATCATGCCCCGGGAGCCCAGCTGCTCCATGGCATTCTATCTCCCGATACCCCGAACACCCACGACCACCTTACTGTGGAACTGTTCTAGGTATCCCCAATCAAACTTGTTATCCGTACCTAAAGCCAAGGTATGCCAGGGGTAACGGGTCCACAAACAAGTCCCCCATGCGGGGAAAATACCGCCATAACACCACAAGCACAACAAGCAATACAAATGAAGGGTAGAATGGAAAGTACTCTTTATTTGAAAGTCGAAAAAACATTACATGTTTTGGGGATCACGTCCCTCTCAAAAAAAGAAGAAGAGGAAAACAGAAACAAAAAAAGGCCGACTATAGTTCGGCATTACACAACTCCAAAAGGCGGTTTCTCACCAAGGTAGTCCATCGCTCAAGCCGCTGCCTAGCTCGGCGCTCGGCCTCCTGGGACAACTGCTCTGCATCATTCAAGTACACATATGCCTGCCAATCATTTTTTATCTTCTTCAAAGCAAGTTCCAGGTTGGTAGAAGCTCTACTAAATTTGTCAGCCTCCTGAATAGCAACCTCTTTCTCAGTACGAGCAGATTCGAGCTCGAACTCCAGGAAGGCCAGCTTTCTCTGGAGCTCGAGAATCTGCTCCCGGGTGTCAGTTACCCCGCGGGAGGCAGTCGCTTCCCGAGTCACGCAATCTTCAGTACGACGGCTCCATTGATCGTACAACTGAGTCAGATCCCGGCGATCCTTCAATAACTGGCTTGAGCGATTCCCGAGCAATCCTTACCTTCTCTACCGCAATTGTGAGGAAAGTACGCTCTTGATCTATTGCCACTGATAGATCAGCTTGTCGTAGTACACGAAACTGGGCCACAAGACGATCGGCCTCTAACAGCTTAGGCTCCAGAAGCGCCGCTAGTCCCGTCCCACCGGAAAGTGTTATAAGGATATTAATTTGGCCACCGACGCATTGACGGGCCATAGCAAAGGGAGTCCCCCTCTCCACAGCTGCCTTAATCCCCCTCTTCAGGTGGCGGTGGAAACTGTCGACCACATCCTGGGACACTTCATCCAAAACTTCTATAGAGAATGGCGTCAAAGGGAGTGTGGCAGGAAGTACCGAAGGAGTAGCCTCAGAACTTGTTGTCCCTGCCACCAGGGAAACGAATTCTGTGCAAAAAGATGCATGAATGGCAGCTAGCTCCTCTTCCGTCGCCCGAAGAGCCTGGATACTTGGCAGAGCGGAAGGGTTAACTCCCGAAACCCTATTCGCAGAAGAGGGCACGAAAAGCGTCGTCCCTTGCCCCAGCTGTGCTATCACCAGGGCTCCCGAACTTGACCCAACTGGAGGTCCCTCAGTATAGGTTAGAAAAGAAGGAGGCACACGTGCTTCCATCAGATCCCCTCCGGTAAAGTCCGCCCCGACAATGTCCGTCACCGACGATAAATAGGTGGGACCTGCACGTCCAAAGCAATCATTAATCCACGAAGGACAGGATGATAGAGCAAATATGCCTCCTCACAAGTTAAGAAGCTGGTTTATCTTACCAGGGGAAGAGCACGGAGGCTGCAGCTCGTTCGAAGCTGGCATGGTCTCCCCACCCGCAGCTTCCAACTCAAATTCAACTGGTTTCTCTGCCCCAGCCAGCCCTGAAGGGGAGCCAGCCAGGTCAGTGTCATCCTGTTGAAATTCACATGTCTTAAGGACAGGTACAGTAAATATAACACCCAGTTTTCCAGATGAGAGTAAGTTTGAAATTTTGTAATTATAATTATTAATTAATGATATTTGATTCACATTAAGATTTTTAGTGATTTTTAATAATTTTTAAACTATTTAAGAATTGGTTTAAGTCATGACTTGTGATTTTGATGTGCTGCTAGTGAAACCTGAGAGACTGCATGACCTAGAGCCTAACCATGTCATTAGGATGTTTAATTATCATTTTTTTAGCCTAGGGGTAATTTGGTTATTTTGACTTATTTGAATTATTTGGTAATTTGTTGAATTGGTGAATTCTAGTTTGACTTTGACTTGTTGAGACCTAGTGGACTAGCCTAGAAGCTAACCCTAGCCATGGTGACCCTAGTCTAACTTGAGTTAACTTATTTTAGTCATTAGAGAATAGTTTTAGAATGAAGGGATTTGGTTTAGTAAATTTAAGTCATGGTTTGAGGTTTCATGAAATGACTTATGGCTTAACTATTTAATTGATCATGACTTAAGCCCATGGGCCATTTAGTGAACCCTAACCCTAATTATTGAACCTATGAACAGCCACATAGGGATCTCCACCCTATTTAAATACTTATTCATTAGGGCTTGCCTCTTTTTATCATTCCAACACTTGGAGAAAAGAGAGGTATTCTTCCCCCTTCCAAAAATTCCCATTTATTCATTTGATCTCCTTTTTCATCCTAGTCTTTTGCATTAGGTTCTAATTTTTGTATATTTAATATTTCTGGAGGTTAATCTCAGTTTTTGGCTCAATTGGAGCATTTGGCCATCAAGAGGAACACCCCCATTTGGAGCTTTTCTTATAATTTGCACCTATAGGTAAAACTCCTCAAATTGATTTAAATTTCAGTTTTTTTTCATGTAGGGCTAGATCTTGGAGTCCCCTAGGTGTCCCTAAAATTTGGGTGAATTTCGTGTCCGTTTGGTGTCCGTATCGGACACGTGTCATATGGTATGTTAGGTGTTCGATGAAATGCCTCAATGGATTGAATGTTATTATTTTTTGAAACAAATTATATATTTGGATAGCTCTTAATATGTAGATTATATATTTTTATGTCTGAGCACGAATCGGGTTGGTTTTTGTGTCCAAAATGGACACGCAAGTCGTGCACGACACTGCGCACTGGCCCTGTGCTGTGCCCTGCTGCTCGACCCTGATTGCGGACACGACACGCAATGGTTTGACACCAAAATTTATGGACATGTTCCCCTAGTAACTGATACGACACCTACAAAATTTCGTGGGTCCTTGTTTTGTGTGCACGGAGAAAATTGACCCGCACTGTTTTCCTCACTGTTGCACACACGCACAGACACTCGACTGATACGCACTATTTTCTTGGACACGACACAATGTGGACTCGTTGCAGGCTGTGGGACACGTTCCCCTACCCTGGGCGAACCCACGTGCATGAGCACGAGACACGCGTCGCTTTGTGTCGAGAGCACGAGGGCTCGACACCGCTCGACGATGCAGCTAGTGCACAGTGCACTCGTGGGGTATTCGAGTGTCTTGGACACGCCTGTGTCCACTGGGTTGGACACGAAGGCTTGGGTTGACACGTGTACACTCGACACTTAGTTTACCAACCTTTTGTTCATCATATTAATGAGTTTTAATGTTCGAATCCCAAACTACCCAATTGACTGATACAAGATACCAGTTTTCCAAATCTGGGAATTATTTCATGTTAGTTTTAACTGAATTTTTTTATGTTAATTCACATATTTAAACTATTACACAAGTGCAATAGATTACTGAGTTTTGGGTTATGGTTTGTGTTTGGAGAATTGGATTCGAAGGGTGTTTTAAACAGTAGATTAGACTGATATTACAGTCTGATACTGTTATCAATTTCCTGAACTTTTCATCCCTCTTCTAACTGATATTGAGGTTTAATTGTCATGTTTAAATCACCTACAAGTTTCCTAACTACTGCTAGGATAAATTTTCATATTAGTTTTGGTTTTTGCACTTAATATGGATTTTCATAGTTGGAATGATATAAAATTGTTGACTGATACATAATTTCAGCCCTTAAATTCTGATTTGGTTTTTCCCTTCTAAGATTGATTTTTATTTACTGATTTATTTCTATTTATGATGCCCCATATGTGTATTAGTTTACACTTGGGTGGATTCATGTGAGATGAGGTTCTCGTTTTGATCTTGAATGTTAATTCGACACATGGTTAACTGGGAATTGCTCACTGAAAATTCTGAATTGCAAGTGGCTAATTCCTGAGAATCATTTTCCATAAACACATTCCTATTTGCATATGCACACACCTATGCCTAAATCTTGAAAAAAACTGAGATTTGCCAACTAGTTGAACCCTCATCTGTCACAGATAAACACACACACAGATTGTTGATGAAACTAAAACTGAGAACAGCCCTTCAATTCACACACACCCTACACTCTTATTTTCAGATTTTTCATAGACTCACACCCCTCCACACATGTTATATCATACACACACTCAATGTATATTCACACACACACACACATCCTATTTGACACATTGGCTTGACACTTGCACCTCACTCTCACACACAATTGCCCACACACACACATGCATTACACCATTACTTGATTGTTTCTGTCATGCACTGTTTGAGATCGAATTGTGTTGGAGTAGGTTGTATGCCTCAGTGTGTGTCCTCCCCATATTTTGGATGGTGCTAGTGTCTAATTATCTGGGTCAAATAAGGTTCAGTTGTGACATTATTAGAGTGGCAGTAGGTTGAAGTTCAGTAGTGTGGTAGTATGTTGACAGTTAGCATGTAATAGATAGGTTGAAGTCTATGTGTAGGGGTTAGATGAAAGAAGAAGATTAAATGCAAGTTTAGGAAGAGAAGGGGGATGCAGCAATTGAGTGCATTATGATCCTATGGATGAGCCTTGTGTGTGAGGATAGGTAAATGAGGGCAAAATATTGTAGGATACATATATGTATAGGCATGGGATATCTATGAGAGTAGAGTGTGCCTAGGCAACTAGGTAGGAGTATATAGGTACAACCTATAGCAATATATGGATAGATGTGTGCATGGGCACAGGGTAATGGGTATATTGGTATGAGCTTATATCTATATATATATATATATATATATATATATATATATATATATATATATATATATATATATATATTTTGAAAAAAAAAAATATATATATATATATATATATATATATATATATATATATATATATATATATATATATATATATATTGTGGTGCATAGCATAATATATTAGCTAGAGGTATCTAATATTATCTAGGATAACTTGGTATGACCTAGTATAGACTAGAATACCTTGGTAAGGCAAGGTATGGATCCAAAAACCTAGGAATAATCTAGAATTGACTCAATTGACCAGGTTTGACTTAGAGTTGACTTTGACCTAGATTGGCCTAAGAAATCATGTAGATTGCATCATAGACTTCATTTGTCTTATTTTAAGCACATTATAACCTGTACTGTTCTATTTAGGATACTGTGACTCCGGTGCAGACATCTGATATTACACTACTCTTTTCAGAGTATCAGGCGAGTACATTCTCTGATAGTTCTCTTATTTATTTGCCAGTTACTGTATTTCAGTTCTATTTAGTTTTATGTGATTCTCTGATACCACACGTATGGATATTTCTGGATTCATGTATGCGACACACTTACTATATTATCTGGCCTCTATTACTGGAATCACTGGAATCATTCCGGAATCTATTTCTGGAATCATCATATTTTGGCTGGACTCATCTCGATTCTCGTGTCGAATTCTGGATTCATTTGTATTACGGGACATGGAAATATTGAGTAAGACATGTAGACATTCCCTAAATCTGGAATCTTCCAACTGGAATCTACTGGAAGCATAGCCATCTCTCGCCTGATCAGTGAGAGGTGTGCCTGATTACCCACAGCCGTTTACATGTCGATCTCGGTATTTTAAAACACACTATTAGATTAGCTGGACTCACCTGGATTCTTGATCACTACCTAGAATCATCTGGTATTGGATTCATCTTGTATTAGATTCATCCCGTACTAGATTTATAGTAGTTTACCCTTGTTTTACTTTTACTGCCTGGACTCATTATGTTACTTTAGTTCAGCTAGATTTATTTTACAATCTTCATTGCCATCATTCTTCTCTTGTTTTAGTTACTTACTTTCCTTGTATCTTATCTGTTCTCCATACCATCACCTGTATATAAACTGCCATATTCATCAATAAAACTGTCTATAATTGCTTTATAGTTCCCTGTCATTTACTTGAGTTTTCTTGATGAGTTGTACTCGTTCTTGTCCTGACTGGACCTGTTGAAAATTTTACAGATCATTGTCCTGAGGACACATGCCCTACTTATTACTGAGGAGATGGCTTAGCTACCTTTGGCCCCGACACTCAGGAGTGATTGGGAGATTAGCTAGTTGTTGTTTAGCTTTCTTGTTTAGAACTTGAGTTGTTTATAAGTTGAGATTGTAGTTGAGATTGTTTGAGATTATATTTTTAGTTGTTGGATTTTATTTCTGTTATTCAGCCTTTAGTTTTATCTTCTGTGGTATCTTATCGTTCTTAGACTGTGATTGAGATTCATTATATCTATACTTGTCCTCCGTTCGGAGTTAAGATTTGACAAGTACATTATATAATTGCGTGAGTTGTTGATTAGATAGTAACCTAGGACAGCGTTCTACCACCGACACTGCGGCATAGGCTGGGCGTTGTTACGTGCTCGTACCCTCACAGTGGGTGCGGGTCGTGACACATTTTTAGTGGTGGCCCACGCAGGTCGAGAGTCGCATTAGTGCGATATCGTGGTAGTACGGCGACTTAGTTGTACTGCCGCGAGCCTGCGATAGGATTGAGAGATAGGCTTTAACGGAGAGGTGCTCAATCACAGTTAGGAAAAATTTTGCTTCAATTCATGCCATCTATATATCTTACTGATTGTCTTCTTTGAAATAAACTGTCCTCCTTTGATTTTATCGATTCCTGCTCAGTATTGACTTCCTTTTCGATCTGTCTTCAGGATGGTAGAGACACGATCACATCGCTCTGGTACAGTAGTTGCTGCAGAGGGGTCTGCCACCTCTCACCTTCAGCAGCCAGCTCCTGGTACCGCAGCCCCAATCATGCCAGCTGGGGTGGGTGTTTCAGCAGCTTTCGGAGGAGCACCTCCATCAGTTGGGAGGCAGAGTTCGGTGCTTCTCGAGATCCTTCCACCGCAGCAGCCTCCACCTACGGGGATGGTAGATGCTGCTCATCTATTCTCTTTCATGGAGAGGATTCTGGCGTCTCACCAGCAGCAGCAGCAGCAGACTGCCGATTATCGTCAGGGGATTGACGAGGCCCACCAGCTGGTTCGTGCTACAGTAGAGATGGTGATTGCTCAGGAGGAGCAGCAGCAGCCTCGTCGGAAGGAGAAGGATATACAGGACTTCCAGAAGATGCATCCCAGAGAGTTCCTGGGCACTGAGGGCATTCATTATGCAGACGACTGGATAGAGCATATCGAGGAGATATTCAGGCTGGCAGAGATACCAGATCGACTCCATATCGAGGCGGCAGGAAGTCAGATGCAGGACTTAGCCCGTGCGTGGTACCAGACAGATCCCAGGGTGGGAGTTGAGGGCCAGACTTGGGCCCAGTTCAAGGAACTGTTCAAGGAGCAGTTCTTTCCCGATGTGGCCTTGGGAGGCATAGAGGCACAGTTTGAGGGTCTGGTTCAGGGAACCCAGACGGTAGCTGAGTACGCTGGGGAGTTTTGTCGATTGGCCCGGTTCATAGATGACTTGACTGAGAATACGAAGGCGAGAAAGTTCCGTCGAGGCTTGATTAGGGAGGTTCGGTCGCTGACTAAGAGCGACCGGAATGCTACCTTTGTAGAGATATTTTCTGGGGCTATGGCAGCGGAGGACGACCTAGGGTTGAAGTCGAAGAAGGGTCGTGACTTCCAGAGTGGTAGCAGCAGCGGAGGCCAGGCCAAGAGGCCTCATGTTCAGATTCAGCAGACCCGGGCACCAGTGATGGTTCAGCAGGTGCAGCATCAGTATCGGGGTCAGGACCCGAAGACGATCAGTTGTTCCTACTGTAGGAAGTTGGGACACACCAGGGAGCAGTATAGGAAGAGGCTGAAGGTTTGCTATTCCTGTGGGTCTGAAGCCCACCAGAAGATAGACTGTCCCTTTGCACCTCCTTTTGAGGGAGCTAGGCCACCTGTAGCTCAGCACCAGAGGGGTGGAGCTTTTGCGATGGCGGTCGAGGAGACCGACGCTGTAGGTGATGGGTTAGCAGGTTTGTCCTGCTCATTCTTCTTTTCTACTTCCCTGTGTGATTCCATTAGTACCTGCCAGGATATTATTTTGATTGCTAGATAGTGTAGCTACCCCGATCGAGACTGTAAAATCACGACCAGTAGGATTGTGTTGCTTCGACCTTGATTGCTGGGGGTTTGACCTAGTAGGGGTACGATCATTTTAATTTCGATGACGAAATTTTTCTAAGGTGGGTAGGATTGTAACACCCAATTTTCCAGATGAGGGTAATTTTGAAATTTTGTAATTATAATTATTAATTAATGATATTTGATTCACATTAAGATTTTTAGTGATTTTTAATAATTTTTAAACTATTTAAGAATTGGTTTAAGTCATGACTTGTGATTTTGATGTGCTGCTAGTAAAACCTGAGAGACTGCATGACCTAGAGCCTAACCATGTCATTAGGATGTTTAATTATCATTTTTTTAGCCTAGGAGTAATTTGGTCATTTTGACTTATTTGAATTATTTGGTGATTTGTTGAATTGGTGAATTCTAGTTTAATTTGACTTGTTGAGACCTAGTGGACTAGCCTAGAAGCTAACCCTAGCCATGGTGACCCTAGTCTAACTTGAGTTAACTTATTTTAGTCATTAGAGAATAGTTTTAGAATGAGGGGATTTGGTTTAGTGAATTTAAGTCATGGTTTGAGGTTTCATGAAATGACTTAGGGCTTAACTATTTAATTGATCATGACTTAAGCCCATGGGCCATTTAGTGAACCCTAACCCTAATTATTGAACCTATGAACAGCCACATAGGGATCCCCACCCTATTTAAACACTTATTCATTAGGGCTTGCCTCTTTTTATCATTCCAACACTTGGAGAAAAGAGAGGTATTCTTCCCCCTTCCAAAAATTCCCATTTATTCATTTGATCTCCTTTTTCATCCTAGTCTTTTGCATTAGGTTCTAATTTTTGTATATTTAATATTTCTGGAGGTTACTCTCAGTTTTGGGCTCAATTGGAGCATTTGGCCATCAAGAGGAACACCCCCCATTTGGAGCTTTTCTTGCAATTTGCACCTATAGGTAAAACTTCTCAAATTGATTTAAATTTTAGTTTTCTTTGCATGCAGGGCTAGATCTAGGAGTCCCCTAGGTGTCCCTGAAATTTGGGTGAATTTCGTGTCCGTTTGGTGTCCGTATCGGACACGTGTCATATGGTATGTTAGGTGTTCGATGAAATGCCTCAATGGATTGAATGTTATTATTTTCGAAACAAATTATATATTTGGATAGCTCTTAATATATAGATTATATATTTTTATGTCTGAGCAAGAATTGGGTTGGTTTTCGTGTCCAAAATGGATACGCAAGTCGTGTACGACACTACGCACTGGCCCTGTGCTGTGCCCTGCTGCTCGACCCTGATTGCGGACACAACACGCAATGGTTTGACACCAAACTTTGTGGACACATTCCCCTAGTGACTGACACGACACCTACAAAATTTCGTAGGTCCTTGTTTTGTGTGCACGGAGAAAATCGACCCGTACTGTTTTCCTCACTGTTGCACACACGCACAGACACTCGACTGATATGCACTGTTTTCTTGGACACGACACAATATGGACTCGTTGCAGGCTGTGGGACACGTTCCCCTACCCTGGGCGAACCCACGTGCACGAGCACGAGACACGTGTCACTTTGTGTCGAGAGCACGAGGGCTCGACACCGCTCGACGATGCAGCCAGTGCACAGTGCACTCGTGGGGTATTCGAGTGTCTTGGACACGCCTGTGTCCACTGGGTTGGACACGAAGGCTTAGGTTGACACGTGTACACTCGACACTTAGCTTACCAACCTTTTGTTCATCACATTAATGAGTTTTAATGTTCGAATCCCGAACTACCCAATTGACTGATACAAGATACCAGTTTTCCAAATCTGGGAATTATTCCCTGTTAGTTTTAACTGAATTTTTTTTATGTTAATTCACATATTTAAACTATTACACAAGTGCAATAGATTACTGAGTTTTGGGTTATGGTTTGTGTTAGGAGAATTGGATTCGAAGGGTGTTTTGAACAGTAGATTAGACTGATATTACAGTCTGATACTGTTATCAATTTCCTGAACTTTTCATCCCTCTTCTAACTGATATTGAGGTTCAATTGTCATGTTTAAATCACCTACAAGTGTCCTAACTACTGCTAGGATAAATTTTCATATTAGTTTTGGTTTTTGCACTTAATATGGATTTTCATAGTTGGAATGATATGAAATTGTTGACTGATACATGATTTCAGCCCTTAAATTCTGATTTGGTTTTTCCCTTCTAAGACTGATTTTTATTTGCTGATTTATTTCTATTTATGATGCCCCACATGTGTATTAGTTTACACTTGGGTGGATTCATGTGAGATGAGGCTTTCGTTTTGATCTTGAATGTTAATTCGACACATGGTTAACTGGGAATTGCTCACTGAAAATTCTGAATTACAAGGGGCTAATTCCTGAGAATCATTTTCCCTAAACACATTCCTATTTGCATATGCACACACCTATGCCTAAATCTTGAAAAAAACTGAGATTTGCTAACTAGTTGGACACTCATCTGTCACAGATAAACACACACACAGATTGTTGATGAAACTGAAACTGAGAACAGCCCTTCAATTCACACAAACCCTACACTCTTGTTTTCAGATTTTTCATAGACTCACACCCCTCCACACATGTTATATCACACACACACTCAATGTATATTCACACACACACACATCCTATTTGACACATTGGCTTGACACTTGCACCTTACTCTCACACACAATTGCCCACACACACACATGCATTACACCATTACTTGATTGTTCCTGTCATGCACTGTTTGAGATCGAATTGTGTTGGAGTAGGTTGTATGCCTCAGTGTGTGTCCTCCCCATATTTAGGATGGTGTTAGTATCTAATTATCTGGGTCAAACAAGGTTCAGTTGTGACATTGTTAGAGTGGCAGTAGGTTGAAGTTCAGTAGTGTGGTAGTATGTTGACAGTTAGCATATAATAGATAGGTTGAAGTCTATGTATAGGGGTTAGATGAAAGAAGAAGATTAAATGCAAGTTTAGGAAGAGAAGGGGGATGCAGCAATTGAGTGCATTATGATCCTATGGGTGAGCCTTGTGTGTGAGGATAGGTAAATGAGGGCAAAATATTGTAGGATACATATATGTATAGGCATGGGATATCTATGAGAGTAGAGTGTGCCTAGGCAACTAGGTAGGAGTATATAGGTACAACCTATAGCAATATATGGATAGATGTGTGCATGGGCACAGGGTAATGGGTATATTGGTATGAGCTTATATCTATATATATATATATTTTGGTGCATAGCATAATATATTAGCTAGAGGTATCTAATATTATCTAGGATAACTTGGTATGACCTAGTATAGCCTAGAATACCTTGGTAAGGCAAGGTATGGATCCAAAAACCTAGGAATGATCTAGAATTGACTCAGTTGACCAGGTTTGACTTAGAGTTGACTTTGACCTAGATTGGCCTAAGAAATCATGTAGATTGCATCATAGACTTCATTTGTCTTATTTTAAGCACATTATAACCTGTACTGTTCTATTTAGGACACTGTGACTCCGGTGCAGACATCTGACATTACACTACTCTTTTCAGAGTATCAGGCGAGTACATTCTCTGATAGTTCTCTCATTTATTTGCCAGTTACTGTATTTCAGTTCTATTTAGTTTTATGTGATTCTCTGATACCACACGTATGGATATTTCTGGATTCATGTATGCGACACACTCACCATATTATTTGGCCTCTATTATTGGAATCACTGGAATCATTCCGGAATCTATTTCTGGAATCATCATATTTTGGCTGGACTCATCTCGATTCTCGTTTCGAATTCTAGATTCATTTGTATTGCGGGGCGGGGAAATATTGAGTAAGACATGTAGACATACCCTAAATCTGGAATCTCTAACTGGAATCTACTGGAAGTATAGCCATCTCTCGCCTGATCAGTGAGAGGTGTGCCTGATTACCCACAGCCGTTTACATGTCGATCTCGGTATTTTAAAACACACTATTAGATTAGCTGGACTCACCTGGATTCTTGATCACTACCTAGAATCATCTGGTACTGGATTCATCTTGTATTAGATTCATCCCGTACTGGATTTATAGTAGTTTACACTTGTTTTACATTTACTGCCTGGACTCATTATGTTACTTTAGTTCAGCTAGATTTATTTTACAGTCTTCATTGCCATCATTCTTCTCTTGTTTTAGTTACTTACTTTCCTTGTATCTTATCTGTTCTCCATACCATCACCTGTATATAAACTGCCATATTCATCAATAAAACTGTCTACAATTGCTTTATAGTTCCCTGTCAATTACTTGGGTTTTCTTGATGAGTTGTACTCGTTCCTGTCCTGACTGGACCTATGAAAATTTTACAGATGATTGCCCTGAGGACACATGCCCTACTTATTACTGAGGAGATGGCTTAGCTACCTTTGGCCCCGACACTCAGGAGTGATTGGGAGATTAGCTAGTTGTTGTTTAGCTTTCATGTTTAGAACTTGAGTTGTTTATAAGTTGAGATTGTTTGAGATTATATTTTTAGTTGTTGGATTTTATTTCTGTTATTCAGCCTTTAGTTTTATCTTCTGTGGTATCTTTTCGTTCTTAGACTGTGATTGAGATTCATTATATCTATACTTGTCCTCCGTTCGGAGTTGAGATTTGACAAGTACATTATATAATTGCGTGAGTTGTTGATTAGATAGTAACCTAGGACAGCGTTCTACCGTCGACACTGCGGCGTAGGCTGGGCGTTGTTACGTGCTCGTACCCTCACAGTGGGTACGGGTCTTGATAGTAAAGCCCCCGTACCCATGGGTTGAGGTCTCAGCAAGGTGAGACTCCCCGGCCGCCTCCGGAAGAACCCCAGCAGAAGTGATGGCGGTGCACATATCATTGATCAAAGTGGACAAGGCCGGATCGACCCCAGTTGTCGAGTCCCGAGAAGCAGACTCCCCGGACGCCTACAAAGAGCAAAAAAAAAATGATTAGGCCATAACTTAGAAAAAGAAGGAAAAGGCAGTTGAAATTCCAATCACCTCAGAAACAGCGTCAACATCATCAATAAACAGCATGCGACGTCTTACTGCAGCCCGTTTCGTGGAATAGGTTCTGCCATCGTCAGTAGACAGACGCCTGCCTTGTTTGCGCGAAGCACCAGGCGCAGCAGGTGGATGATCCTCCACCTCTTCGTTCGGCACAGTAAGAGGCTGGTCCCCCACCTCCTCGTCCGGAGAGTGCGACGAGTCATCGGCGTCCTGCTCGTCATCCTCTTCGTCCGCCGTAGTGGACTCCGAGTCCGGCACAGGAACCCTATTCGCCCCTCTATTTCTCTTCCTGGAACCCTCGGGCTTCTCTGCCAAGCCGGTCCCGACAATGAAGCTGGTGTTCATGTCAAAGTTTACGGGAGATTTGCTCGCCGCAACATGATAAAGGTCCGCCATTTACAGAATATCCCCTTGCGTATTAGCGTCAGGGACCGAGAAGCTAGCCCAGGTATGAACAGCATTGTAATAATGCCACGCCCGGATGCCGTCAAGGACACTGCCCTCGAAGCCCAGGCAAGCACTAGGGCAGTCAAGGAATAGCTGACTATACCCGAATTGACGAGAAAACCTGCTAGGCAAATAAGGCTCCAAGTATACGTTATTTCGGTAACGATATACTAGGTGCGCGGGGCGAATGTTGTGCAGCCATAGAAGCATCTTCTCAGATAAGAGCTGGGCAGGTTCAATGCCATCAACGTGTACCCCCCTCACTTCTCTAGGGGTAAATTGAGGAAGAGACACAAAGAAGTCAGGCCCGTCAACTCTCGCCAACGCCCTCCGACAAGCTGGCATGGTGTCATACTCCCAAGATTGATGACGGTATCAGAAAAGGAAGGCGTCATCAGCAGTAACATCATCCTCTGTTCTGGGCCTCATTAACGACCGGTAATGTATCAATAACCACCCCATGAGATAATGGTATGGTAGCTCTATCCGCTCAAAGTCCAGCATCGTCTCGCGAGCAATAACTTTAGACAAAAAGGCGCGAAAGCCGTGGTGTATGCTACACACCATAGCCGGAAGAAGGGCCAGTCTGACTTTGAAGACCAGCTTCACAGCCGGGAGAATGAAGTGGCGGCTGATCCTTTCAGTAGAACCTGCCCCTCCCGAGACTACGCAATTCCGTAGCCATACCATCAAGAACCCAGCCAAGATTGCTTTCTCAGACATCTGCCGGGTACTGTAGTGGAAATAACTGAAGGAGTCAGTGCGACTCCCAAATCTATCGCGGGTGGACCTCGACCTTTTGGCATTCAACATCAGGTCCTTTACCTCCGCCTGGGTTTGGGGATCTCGAGAAGAAACCCGGCCGGAAGGACGTAATTTGAAAAGATACGCGACCCAGGCCGTAGTATGGGGGCGTTCCCTTATGAACTATTATTCTTCTTGATAGCAGTCTGGTGACAGATGCTATGGTGGCACAGCAGTTCCCGGTACACAGCGACGAAACCAGGAAATCGTCGATCCAGATCATCGAATTCCTCGTTCGTCGGGGTGTATACTTCAAAGGACTCGCCTCCCCACGGCAGCTTAGAAACAGCATGCATTTCATAGAGAGCAAGTTCCAACTCCCCTCCGGGCGCAAAGAAAGTCCCCGTACGCCGGCTATATATCTCCAAAAGGGCCATGAACAGCGGCTTGTTAATGGGCAATCCGTAACAGGTGCCCCGGATGGCGTAGTAAAGGTCAATCTCCCGAAGGAGTTCCTCATAGTTCCTCAGGATCCATGAGGAAAGATTGGCCCATGTAGGAATGGGGTTTATCCAATTCAGCAGCGACAACCTGCCCACAGGATAAGACCCCTTACGAGCGAGCTGATTCAGGAAGGTATCAGCTCGAGTAAAAGTGAAGTTGGGACCAGACACGTTTATAAAAGTACCAGGAATCAGCCCCATCACACTCCGACTGACTGACTCCCTACTTGTACATGCTGACCAAATACTTATATTATAGTGGATGTTGCCCACGAACATCCCCGGTTGGGTGGGAGTTAGAGAGCCCGCCATTTTCCTGCTCAACGGTACCATATTAAACCACGAGAGGAGAAAATGCCGTTCCATCTCGGGAATATGGATCTCCACCCCGTCCGCAGTAAAGTCCCAGTTCTCAGAAACGTCCAGCATTCGGGAGTTCTTTATGGATAAAGCATCTCCAAAGAGAAAAGCTGGTTTCAGATATTCTCCGTCCAGTTTCCCCGAATTCATCATAGTGCAAAGAAAGTGGAAAGACTGGTTGTTGATGGCAGCCACCCTCTACAAAGGCTCATTGGAGGAAAGTTGATCCATTACATATCGAATTAGGCCGTCAAGCCACACACCCACGGCAAATTGAGCTGAACCCACCAGAAGCTCTTCTGCCGGGTTGGTTGGGAGGTTCACTGGAAAAGGACAAAAGAAACAGGATTAAAAGATAGGTTAAAACGAAACCGCTTAAAGTTTCTCAAAAAAAAGTTTCTATGAGCCTATGCGGCTCGGATCAACGAAGCCTTATGCGGCCCAATTCAGTTGGGTTTCATGCGACACGGTTCCAATAGAGTCTATGCGGCTCCGGTCAACACAGCCTCATGCGGCCCAATTCAGTTGGGAGTTCCATGTGACACTGATTCAATAGCTTATGCGGCTCGGATTAAAACTTATGCGGTTCTATCTCGTAAAAGAGTTTATGCGGTACGACTCAGCAAAATTCTATGCGGGCCAGTTTGTCAGGAACATATGCGATTCCGCACAAAGGAGGTTCCATGCGGTTCAAATCCAGAAGCACTCCTACGGCTCAAATCTTTCTCATGCGGCTCAAAACATAGGGCATGCCCTATGCGGCTCGAATATGAGAGGGTTATGCGGCCCATACAATATATGCGGCTCCATCATGGTCGAGCTTGGGCGGTTCAATGAAAACGAAGGATGAAGGCTTGTGCATATGTTATGCAACAGAGCCATGGGTCCTTGGGGTTCAAAGTATTCAAATCCATTTCTTATCCTTGAAAGCAGGGTGGACATCAGGGTACACTTCGGGTACGACGGCCGACGAGGAAGCCGCTTTCATGCCCTTTGTAGCAGCAAAGGCGACCTTGGAAGAGTTGGGGGCCATTTTCGACGATCGGAGAAGGAAAGGAAGTAGAGACTGCAAGAGTTGGAGACGAAAGAGAAAGTAAAGAAATCTCTCCTACTGAACTCGTCCTTATTTATAAACAAAAGCAGGGCATTTCGATTCTCATGTATACACAAAAAACCGACCCTTCGGTTATCGAGACGAGCCGCCTAAAATGAAGGCCAAACTCCTGGGATCCTCCCCCGAAAAGTAGCATTGAAACTGACAGCAGATCAACAGCATTTAATGCAAAAGATCTTCGCACGTGGCAGGATGACGTGGCGAGGAGCTCATGCGGCCCGAAAGTCCCTGCGGCTGATTGACTAAATACAGCTGAAACATCCATGCGGCCGAGACATCCATGCGGCCGAGACATCTATGCGGCCAGGACATCATATGCGGCCAGGAGAATTTATATATGGCCATGCTTCTTGTTCAAAGTATTTCAATTTTGTAAATTAAAAACTTTGAAGGGGGTCTTGTAGAAGCATGAAAAAGAATAAAGAAAGATCCATGCGGCCAAGGAGCCCCATGCAGCTCAGAGAGTTCATGCGGCTCAAGTATTCATGCGGCTCGAGCGTCTATGCGGCTCAAACAAGTTCTATGCGGCTCAGAGAGGAGCCACGTGGCCTGCAAACAGCTCTTCCGTTTGTTCTTTACTGCATTAGATGCCTTGATGGCTGACAGCTCTGACATGGTGACAGTTCTGACACAAAGATACCATTATGACTCCCTCATAATGACGGACTCCTAGGGAAACGAAGAAAATCTCTGACACAATCTTTCGAAACCCAGAAACCTTCATAAGGATTTGACACATGGACAGTTACATGCGGCTCACGAAGACTGTCCCCATACGGCTCAAGCGAAGGCTGCCTCATGCGGCTCACGAAGATTGTCCCCATGCGACTCAAACGAAGACTATCTTTATGCGGCTCACGAAGACTATCTTCATGCGGTTCACGAAGAAGACACCCATCATGCGGCACCTTCATTCATGCGGCTCAGATCATCACCATACGGTTTAAATGTTCAGGGGGCCACTCTCAAGCAGCCTTGACACGTGGCCAGTCTTATGCGGCTCAATGAGGAGCAACTTTCCTGTGGCTCAGATTTCTGCAATGGCTTGCGGTTACGACACGTGGCATGATAGCAGGGCACGTGGCATCAAATTGATCGAAATCCCTCAACAAATCCTAATGAAATATTGGGATCAAATCAGATCATTTGTAAACAAGCAAATTAATGACACGTGTCGAGAAATCCGAGGTTGGCATGACAAATCAGGAGGATTTATGTCAATCATCATTAATTACCCACAAAAGATTTGATGCAATCACATTTATTGCTCAAATCTCGTATATTCAAGATGAACGGCCCAGATCCAGTAATCCTTAGCCACCGACTTTTAAGAATGGGCAATCATTGCAAACCCTAATGAGGCCCCCCACTCTTATAAATAGCAAGGTGCCATTCCCTTGTGAATATACACACACACATACATGCACAGAGAGAGATATACAGAGCGACATATACAGAGATAGACATAGAGAGCCAGAGATCCAGAGGGAGAATATACAGAGCTTGAAAGGAGAGCATTTCTTCATCAACGCCAAGCAGTTCTTCTCCAGAGCCAAGGCTGCATTCGATCATCCAAGGAGTAAGGCAGAGCTGCCGTCGCTTTCCCGAGCCTCTATCGTCACCCTCCAGAATCTAAAATAAACAATTGTACTTAGATTGATGTACCTAGGTTTTCGTCCCTAGGCTTTCTTTGTACAAGCGAGTTTGTATTGTGAAGTAAAAGTTCAGTCCTCCGATAATTGTTCTGTTCTTTTATATTTCATGGCAAACAGAAGTATACTCCAATGTACCCTCGTATGTATACATAAGCTGTAAAATACAGTAAAACCATGATTACTAAATCTCATCCATAAAAGTCAGAAGAATAATAATATAAATCAACTCAAGAATTTGTCACTTATACATGTAGTTGGGCAGAGACAAATCCACTATGAACTATTTTAAAAGAAAGAAATATACAAGAAAAGGATAGCTAAAATTGACAAGACAAACTAAGGGCAATCATCTTTGAAGGACTGGAGAAGATTATGGCCTTGGCTAGAACACCTACAAAAGTCACAAAGCACACACCTGGAGAGATAACCAGGTCCTCAGAGGGACGTAACAAGATACACAATATCATGCCATATAAACTGAATATAACTGCTCAATAATAATAAGTAAGATCGGATCATAACATGGTCCAATACCTCACCTTTTGGATTAGCGTACCATCCTTCCAACCAAACAAGGACAGGAGATGGCACACTAACCCACGATCAAGTATATTCCCAAGTCACAAATCCAATATGGTATCCGGACCCCAACAAGGTTCAATACCTTCTCATCGGAGTAGTAAGCCACACCTACAACCAAACAAGGGCAAGATGTGGTGAACTAATCTGCGACAAGTTATTGTTCCAAGCCACGGTCAGATACAAGTACCCAAACCAAGAGTACTCATACCTAACGGATAAGGGAGCCTAACCAATCTAAGTGAATGCAGTTTTAAGAACAGTTCATGGTCGCATGACTATCGGGTCAAGTCAGGAAAATACTAATGCAGTACAGTACCTCAGTAGCGAGTCACAACACCATATACTATTCCTCAGTATCGAGCGAGTCTATAGGATATAGTCTACCTATTGTTCCTCAGTAGTGAGCGAGTCTACGATAGATAGGGTGGTATTCAACTTTCAATCATGTTCTTCCTGCCCAATGCCAACTCATAACTGTTAAGTCTTCTAGCATGCAACTCTATTAGCAGTTATTTCCTAACGTACGGCTTATACGTACTGGTGGCCAGCCAATCATGCATGTCCGAGTCCTATATGTGACTCACAACAACGTGGTATAAATGTGTCAAGGCCTATGAATGCAACACACAAAGGGTGGTCCCTTAAATCTAAGTTCAGTGTATAAGAAAATAGTACATAGTAGGAAATAGAACTAAACAGTAAAAATTCTATCTACTTATGCCATGTATCACAGTTTATTTTACAGAAAATAAATAATGAATAATACATGAATATGAGCTAAAGTAAAATAATCAGCTAATGGCAAGGTATCTTGCCTGAGGTTGTGTGCAAAAAGACGACGTCCAATAGCTAGAACCATCAGAATAGCAAAGCGATGAAAGCCAAATCCCGCATACGTCCTCAGATGCTGAAATAAACACCACGAACGTGTTCAAAATATAAGATATGTCTAAAAAATGTCTATCCAAAAGTCTAATTCTGGAACAGGGGCAAAATCATAATTTCGGATCAAAATGATATCCATCGTTGGACCCGTTTTGCACCGAAATACGTGCCAAAATCTACGGTCTCTAAAGTCGTCAAACTACATGTCTACAGGTCCAATTTGAGGAGATAAACCCAATCGTATGTCCAATTTTGGATTCCGGTGAGCCGTGCACAAAATTGCCCGTTGGATCAGATCGTGGGGCCCACAAAACGGCGATCCGGTCAACGGTCTCAGAATCGGAACAAATATGGCTCGCAGGACAAGAAAAATATTTCGAGTCCAATAGCGCAAGTTCGTGTCAATCCGACGAGCGTGCACGAAGTTATGGCTAAGTTTGTAAAACGGAGATACGGGGGTATCTCAACGGATGCGCACTGATTTCATCGCGCACGCGCAACGAAATTGAGTTTCGTCAGTTCCCACACGTCGGCAACATCTGTATGCGTCTTTCGATGCATAAAGTATGTGATAACGTCGCCCGGTTTGTCGGAGCACGTGCCGTATCGAGCAAAATTTTAGAATTTTAATTACTTTTAAAGCAGTTTTTTGGTCGATTTTGACACTGAATAAAGTTGTGCATAATAAACGAAAAGTTAATCTAACAAGTGCGTTGCAATCTCGGTTATATTGTTGTTAACTATTTAAAATAAGTTTCTAAAAATTTCTAATGCACAGATCGAAAAGTGGCTTCGAAGTTGTCGTTTTACAACAGTTTTTTTAACAGTTTGGAAAACAGGTTTTTCGCTAACTTCGTCTCGATTTTTCAAGCAAGTTAGAGGGCCATGGCGAAATCCATCTGGGTGATCTAGAAGAGGGTCATGTGGGCTTTCTACACGAGTTTACGAGATTAAAAACGAACTAGAATTTACGGAGAAATTGTACGGTGAAGTTGGGTACCTTAATGTTCATTACTGCTATTGTTGTTGTTGTTACCGCTTCCGTCGTTGCGATCGCGAGGCCGGGCTGCGGCTGTGCGCACAGAGGAGTGTGTGGGGTGAGCGGAGGAGAGAGGAGGAGGAAAACGGAGAGAAGAAATTAGGGTTTAGGATTTAGAGTTTCCTAAAACATATATTGGTAAAGGGGGGTAGGCCAATTGTTGCTGCTGCTGTTTATAAAGGGGTCGGCCCCTCCCTCTTTGTTGCAGCTGCTGCTGCTTATTATTTGCTTGGGTGGTCGGTTTCCCACTTGTGGGGCCGACCACCAATAACTTTATATATATATATATATATATATATATATATATATATATATATATATATATATATATATATATATATATAGTTTTTTTTCTCTTCTTTTTCTTATCTTTTCAAATTAAATCTTCTTAAATATATATATATATATATATATATATATATATATATATATATATATATATATATATATATATATATATATATATATATATATATATATATATGTATATGTATATGTATATGTATATGTATATGTATATGTATATATCCATACATATACACCATAAATCTATATAAAATCCAAATGACAATTTAAATGTCACATATCCAAATATTTAATATATTTAAACCCATGTACTTATTTATATAAATTTAATTGCCAATAAATCAACTCAAAATAATAAATAATATCTTATTAGAATAAACATGTTTATCAAATCTCCACAAAATAACTTTAATAATAATAAAATAATAAAAATTGCCCCAAAGGGGTTATCTTTACCACACCCTTACTTGGGTCTAGAAAATTGTACCAATGTTGGAAAACATCATTAATAATAAAATATAAATTTTGTACCTCTAATTTAATAATTAGAAAATATTTCTCAAATTTTAAAATAATATTAAGAACATTTGCACACCCATAAAATATGCCTACAGGGTCGTCTTGGTCACTCCACAATTCTACTTGGGCCTGGGTTTGGTCCGAGTCCAGTTCGGACTGAATTGGACAAACCGGCTCATCTAAAAATCAATATATAAAATAATATCTTATTAAAATTATTTAAATAAGTCAATTCACAACTTGGCCTAGTTTTTCTAGTTTGGACATCACCATGGCTAGGCTTCCCCTGGCATGGCTAATATACTAGTCAAGGCACCCTGCTACAACTTTCGTGCTAAAAGTCATGGTCGTCTAGTGCTCCAAAACTCAACAATGGCTAAGATCATTTCTACTAATAAAAATCATAAATTGCATAAATTCATTTTTAAGTCTTTTTAAATAATAAAAAAAATTTAGGGGTTTTACAAGGAAGAATTTGGGTCAAGTTCGGATTCGTTTGGTGTGCGTATCACGAGAGTATTGGATACTCACACCAAGTGTTCGATGAAATGACACTTAAGGATTTTAATGGATTAAATTCAGTTCTTTCTGTTATTTTGGGTTTGGATGGCCATGTTATATATATATATATATATATATATATATATATATATATATATATATATATACAATGAATAGCTAGTGATGCTATAAGGGTTTGATAGATTATTAAGGACTTGGCGTTTGATTTTAAGCTAGTAGTTCTTTGTGGATACACTGTCCTGCTAATACCATAGTGTTCAGTCATATTTATTCGATGAGCAGTCCATTCTCTCATTGTTCAGACCATTCACTATGGATTTTCTATCTTATAACCTCTACACATTGCACTGTCCCCTTAGGAATTGGTTCATACCTTACTAATATACCCTGTCATCCCATGCTCTGCCTTTCGAATGATCCACTGCTGTATACAAGAGTATCAGTCATATAACTGATATGCAAGTGTGCAACTAAGGGGATTCATTCATGAATTAACATAAGATTTATATCAAGTGTGTGGTATCTGTCTTTCATTTAGTTTCGAGTTCAATCCCCTGTCAATAGGATATTTGTGCTAACCATTATTTTTGAATCAGTCCTTAGTGATGTGTCATACACTTTAGGCAACTCGACCTGAGTTTAGTCCACTTCGTTCCAGTGGAAAATTCATAATATATTGAGATGCCACTCTATCATTGATGATCAGTCTAGATGAGATGTCCTAACATTCAATTTGTTTAGTCCAGTGCTTAGTTCAGACCTTGTTTATGTGTCCTATATATAGGATTAGTTGGGTGCCCTAGTTGTAATGCCCTACATTACCCTTGATTCTTGGTCTAGTCCTCATCCAATAGCTATGTTCTGACCACTCCATGATGCTTAGCCATCTGCACATATTTTATCTACCCAATCCTTATGTATCAAGTATATATTGAAAGGACCTGCCATATTCTTCCATTTTGATTCAATCAAGCCTAAGGATCTATCCTCTTAGCCTACCTTGTGTCAAACCACTTGGGACTTGTGGGTCATATAAGATTTAGGGGTGAGGCTCGAGTTAAGAATGTCCAGTATAGCAGTTCCCGTACTGTCCATCAATTGTTAAGCCCATGTTAGGTGTTAATCCCATTAGAGTTCAGTCCATTACATTGGTATAGTGATGCCCTACTCCTAGCTGTTAAGGTTTTAGCCTTATTTGATTTGAAACTCTATTGCTCAGTCCATTACTCCCATGTATTGTAATTGTCATATAATGTCCTGCTCATATTCACCCCTTTGATGCTCAGTTCTCTGTCCACTGAGCATTGCCTTGAGTATTAGTTGTGGCCCCATAGTGTCAGTGATGAGTTTAGAAAGAGGCTTGGATATGGGTGTATCTGTGTGAGAGTGTATGAGAGTACATGTGAAATCATGTGGGCTATACCATGGTATCAGATGTATAGGTATACGAGTGAGGCCATAGTTGCTTGGGCTGCATATTGACTGTTCCACTTTGATGCTTGATGGTATCAGTACTTTAGTTAGTTCAACCTTTAATTCAATTGTATCATGGATAGATAGGAATAGCTAGGTGTTTATATATTGTGTGTACACTTATTTGATTAGTCCCTGTCCTGCTACAGGGCAATGGCCAAGTAGCAATGCCACATTTGTGGTTTAGACCTGCACTTGCCTATGTGACTTACTTGTATCATCTATGTTCAGCCTTTAAACATATTATTATGTTCCCTTTTGTTTAATCATTCCTTTTTTTAGTATCAACCATTTGAAATTGATTAGAGGTTTTAATCCCAGTCATGCTTGGGTACGTATCAGTAATTAGGACACTCCAATCTTTGGTTCAATCATTTATTATGAAAGTTAAGTCCAATTATAGAAGTTCATTCTTCTAAGACTGCTTGGTTCAGTTCACTTTCATGAGGTATCAGTTTCCATTACTCATTGTATCAAACAGTTACTAGTATATATAGGGGCTTGGGTAGTAAGGTTAGGCTCTTTGGGAGCAGGGGAGTCCTGCATATAGTGTAGGCCAGTGCAGTACACAAGTGCACTACACTGCAGTATATTTGGGGCTACCAGGCTAAAGTGTGGCTTGGCCTTGCACAGCCAAGGCTGGCCTTGGTGCCACACTTTTGTAATAGTATGTTTGGGAGTAAAGTGTGAGGAGGTGAGTATAGAGTCCCTGTGTTGGGATGCAACAGTAGGAAGTAGACATTAGCATGTACAGGTAGATGGGGATAAGGGGTTCAGTCATAAGGATAATTAGGTGCCCTGCCTCCAATTAATTCTAGATCAGACCCATACCTCTGTTCTGTTCCAGGTGTTTTCTTTGCTTACTGCATACATTACCTGTCCCTTTATGCCTACAAAAACCTTGTGTGTGCAGGAATGTAATAGATACCAGATGGGTTTCATGTAAGAGAGTACATCCTTAGATATGAGTTCTGAGTTTTCACATGCATTCTACTATTCTATTTGTTTTGTACTAAGCTTTGGCATGCATAACCGTACCTGGGTACCAAAACCTGAACTAAGGGATTACCTCCACTTTTGGTCCAGCCCATTTGGGGTGTCTGGATCAGACCCAATTAGCAGACCCCCGTGTGTTCTCTTGGTCAGTTACTTAGCACAACTATAATTCATATATCTATATGTTATATATATACATGTTATTAGTAGGCAGGTTATGTTAGATCCCCTTTGTGATATGGTATATGAGGTAGAGGGTGGGGTAACAATGGATAGGTGATAATGTAGATACATGTAGTATTTAGCTTATAGGTATACATGGGGTATATTCATATAATTATATGTACATGGGATAAGGTGGCTTAATTCATATATTTGACTATAGTTGAGTATGATTTAGCTTGAATTGGTTGATACCCAGTTGCCAAACATCTTGATATCTATCATAGTCCAAACCCTAGATTAGGCCAATTGACCATGTTGACAAATTATCTATAGTTGACTTAATTTGACTAAGTTGACTAATAGTGGACTTTTGACCTAGAGATAGCCTAGCAGCATGTAGTAATGCATTTTACATACACTGTTTACTCTAGAACAATAAATAACCATGTATAACTCGTATAGGTTTGTGTGACACCACTTTGGACATCGATCCTCATTCATTGCTCTGGACGACAGGCGAGTACATTGTCTGATAATTCTTTCATTTATTTGATGATTACTGTGATTCAGTTCTAGTATAGTTCTATTTGATTCTCTGTCACAATACGTATTGGTATTCTGGATTCATTTACTCGCAACACATGTATTTGACTTGTCTAGCTTCTATTACTTGAACCTCTCACAAGAACCATCTACTCGAAACACCTACAAGTACTAAATGTTCGAATCATACAAGAACCATCACTACAAGAAAGATAGTCGTCGTCGCTGGACTCGGTGTGCGATGTGCCGTATTCAACAAGAATCACCCTACAAGAAAGATAGTCATCGCCGCTTGGTCGAGCGTGCGATGTGCCGTATTACAAGAAAGATAGTTGTCATCATTTGGCCGAGCGTGCGATGTGTCGTATTTACTCATCTAAACAAGAAAGATAGCCGTCGCCGCTTGGCCGAGCGTGCGTTGTGTCGTATTTACTCGTCTAAACAAGAAAGATAGTCGTTGCCGCTTGGCCGAACGTGCGATGTACTGTATTTACTCGTCTAAACAATAAATATAGTCGTCGTATGCTTGCCAAGCATGCGGTGTGTCGTATTTACTTGCTACCCGTTTACATGACAAGAACAGTATTTCAAATACACTGGATTAGTATCGTGTCATAGAATCACATTATCTTATGTTTTACAGATTGGACTCGTATCACATTATTCTAGTTAGCTGTCTCTATTTACAGGCTTCATTGCCATGCTCTTCTGAATCATTGTATTCACTTACCTTGTTCCAAACTGTTTATTTCATTACCTATCTCAACTTCTATGATTCATCAAACATAACTGTCTATAACTTCTTTATAGTCTTTGTCATTTATTTGGGATTTCTAGCAGAGGTGTGCTCGTTCCATCCTGACTGGATATATTTTTCAGATGATTGCATGGAGGATACGTATCCTGCCTATTATGGATCTGAGGAGGGGATAGCTACCTTGGATCCCGATTCTCAGGAGTGACCAAGAGACTAGTTAAGTAGACTTGTTTAGAACTTGAATTGTAATAATTGGAGATTTTTACTTTGTATTTGAGATTTGTTTTAGATACTATTTAGTTGTTGTTTGTTGAGTCTTAACAGTTATTTAGACTTCTATGTTATCTTATCGTGCTTTAGACTGTGATTAAGTATTATCATATCTTATATGTGTCCTCCATTCGGACTTGAGATCTATGACAGGTATATTATATATATTATGTGAGATGTTAGTTGACGACCGAGAATAGTGTTCTATTACCGATTCTGCAGCGTAGGCTGGACGCTGTTACGCACTCGTACCCCTATACCGGGTGCGGGTCGTGACATAATCTTAGGGATGTCCTAAATCTGAGAAATCTTCTTGATTCTAACCAAGAAACAATCGGTCAAAGGAATCTTCCTTCCGACCAAGAAACAATCGGTCAAAGAAATCTTCCTTCCAACCTAGATACAATCGGTCAAAGGAATCTTCTTGATTTTGACCCAGATTTCTTCGATCAGAGGAATCTTCCCAGTCTTCATCCTGGCGGTAGTTCCCTGCATGACTTTGATGCCAATAGTGAGAGCTCTGAGAGGACTATCTTTTCCACCAGCTCATCATCGATAGCCAGAGAAGTGACTGCCTATGTTACTAATGAAGAACAAGATGCATCTAGCTCCGACAGTCAAGAACAGAGGATTACTGCATTAGAGACTAACATGAAAACCATAGCTGAAATGGTTACAAGTATGCATGTTGTGATCGTAGCACAATACATTGTTCCAATGGTTGCGAATCCAATTCCAACCCAAGAACACGTAGGAGCATCTAGTCCTGTCAACACTGGTCTGGGGGTGCAATCTTCCCACAATGCTACTATACCCGCTCAGGCTACTCCAAGTCAATCTGGTGCTGGGGTGGTGCTTATCATGCAGTTCTGCCTCCTAACACATCGAATCAGTCTACTGCTCTCTAAGCCTCGGGAGATCCCCTGGATACAGTAAAGCTTTTGCATAACCAGTTCAAATCCTTCAAGCAGAAGGACGGCCTGCAGAAGCTAGGGATCAAGCAACCTTACCCGGTAGAGTGGAAGGAAGTTCCATTTCCACCTAAGTACAAGCCACCGACTATCTTGTTGTTTCACGGCAGCACATCTCCAAGTTAGTATCTCAATCACGTCGAGGTAATGACTGATCAACTCCAACCAAACGATGCTCTACTCACTAGAGTATTCGTTGGGTGCTTGGCGGGTGCGGCCTATGACTGGTATCGTAGTTTGCCAGATGGTTGCATAACAACTTTTGTAGGATTCAAGCAAATATTCCTGGAACGATTCTATGAGGGAACAAACGACATGACTATGTCATCCCACATCAAAACCAAATAATGGCCTAATGGAACTACTAAATGTTTCATCGAGCGCTTCCATCGTAAGGCACTCAAAATGCCTCTGGGTACTCCAGATGCACTGACTATAGATACATACAAATCAAACTTGTTACCTATAATCAGTATATGGATTAGACCCACGCAATTCCAAGACTAGGCCTCCTTCATAATAAGTGCCAGGGCAGCCGAAGACAGTACTGACAAGTTTAAACAACTAGGCATCCAAATGCCTAATCTTGAAAAAGATGAACATTCTGCAACCAACAGCGATGGTGGTCAGAACAACTGCAAAGGCAATGAAGCTTTAGCCATCAATGTGAAAGGCAAAGAAGCTTTAGCCATCATTGTGGATCATTCAACACCTACCACGACGACACCCCCACAAAGAGCACCATGTCCTAAGGAGGAATATTCTTTTGACGAGGACGACATCATGAGCATATTCGATTATCTAATCAAAAGAAACAAACTTCAACTGCCCGAAGCGAAACGGCCAGATGAAGTAGGTAAGGTTGACAATCCTAAATACTGTGTCTATCACAGGTTCTGTAAAATCCCTAAATTTTGGAAAATATTTATTTAGTTTACTTAATATATTTCAATAATCTTAGTGGGCTTTTAAATTTATATTTGTTTAATAGTAGGTAGCAAGATAAATGCTACAGTATATACATGCATAGGAAATTTGTACAAAGATACGTGCTAGATACTTCACAGAAATACTTTACTAAATTTATTGTTAATTTAGTTCTAAAGGGATGTCATTCTCCTAAGTTTATAATATTTCCTTGAGTTTAAATTGCTTGTATCTAATTAAACTCCTTGCAAAGGTTGGCAAAAATATATATATATAAATAAATAAATGATAAATATACATATTATACAAAATGGATTTTGAATATTTCTAGATAAATTTTGTGCTTTTCATTTTAGTTAAGATTATTAGTTTGTATATAAATATGTATATATAAATAAATAAAAATAAAAGGAGTTTTATTAAATCAATAATAAAACCAAATATAGGTAAATAAATTAAACCAAGAATTTTAGTAGAAAAATGTTTTTTTAAAATTTATAATAATTAATTAAAATTTTATATTTTTATGCAATTTTTGTAGTTTATAAAAAAAGGATTTTATTTAGAAGAGTAAAGGAAAAGAAATAGACAATGAAAAGAAAATATATATATATATATATATATATATATATATATATATATATATATATATATATATATATATATATATATAAACTGTTCACCGAGCAAAACGCGACCCCACGAAATAAAATTAGCCAAACCTGAGAGCTCAGGCAAAACCTGCCCATATATACTCGTATATACGCGAGAGAGAGAGAGAGAGAGAGAGAGAGAGAGAGAGAAAGGAAATTCTCTCAAAACCCTAGTCGAATCCCTCGACCCCCGACCTCCTGACGTGCGAGTGTCCCTAGGGCTCTGTCGCGTGAGAGCACAACCGCCGCACGGTGGCCGGCCGGCCAGCATCACCGGCCATACGTGCGCATGGGTCGGAGCACAGCAGCAGCAGTAGCAACCATCAACCCAACTTCGTGGCGAGCCCTTGCGATGCTCGATCAAGCGTTTAGCGAACCGTCTTTTCTGGTATGTCGACAAACTATTCGACGTTGGTTTTCTTTAATTAGATATTTTTAAACGAACTAGATCGACCAAAAAAAATCGAAGCAAACATTGGCGAAACACTGTTTCATACGAATAGAATATTGAATCCCTGACACTGTTTTGGAAGACGAATATTCGTCGACCTATTGACTATTTTAGAAAACTACCTGAACCATATTGTAGTCAACCTGAACAGCATTAAAACCTATTTTGCAGTTTATAATTTTATCAAGTCTTTGAAAACTTATTCTTCTTTAAAAATTGAGAAAAAATGGGTTTTTAAACTAAATTTTTAGAAAATCTCCCGATACGACGTGCGTTCTGTCAAACCGGGCGACGTGGTCGCGAACCGAAAGCATCGAAATGTGCGTATCGACTTCGCGGACGTGTAGGCTTTGACGGAATTCAAATTGGTTGCGTGTGCGTGACGAATTTGACGCGTATCCGTCGAAATTCTCCGTATCGGCCTCTTTGCAAATTTTCTAATTACTTCATGCACGTTCGTCGGATCGACATGAAACTTATGCCAGCAGGACCGAATCATTTTTCTGGTCCTGTACGCCAAGTTTGGTCCGATTCTGAGAAGGTCGACTGGAACGCCTATTTAGCGGGCTCGTGACCCGCTCCAACGGGTGAAATTGTGCACAACCTGCCGGAATCCAACTTTGGACATACGGTTGGGTTCCTTTCCTTAAACTGGACACGAAGGCATGTAGTTTGACGACTTTAGTAACCGTAGGTTGTGGCACGTATTTCGGTGCAAAATGGGTCCAACGGCGGATATCGTTTTGACCCGAAATTACGATTTTGCCCGTGTTCCAGAATTGGACTTTTGGACAGGCATTTTTTAGAAATATTTTATATTTCGAAAATGTTCGTGGTGTTTATTTCAGCATCCGAGGACGTATGCGGGATTTGGCTTTCATCGTTTTACTATTCTGACGGTTCGAGTTATTGGACGTCGTACTTTTGCACACAACCTCAAGCAAGATACCTTGCCAAAATTTTATTATTTATAAATAGTCTGCATTTTAATTATTGCATATCACTATATATTTATTTCTAGTTTTTCTAGTTGTACAATTTATTTTACAGTGCCTAATTTACTGCATACTCAGTAATATTTGCTTTACTTTACTTATTATCCTTTGATTGCATATAGACTTAGAGTTAAGGGACTACCGTTTGTAGTGTATCGTATATACCTCGACACAGTTGTACCATGAGTATGTGTGAGATGAGTAGCATGTAGAGGTCCTTGCGTGTTGGCTGATCACCCGTGCGCATGTGTTAGGTCAAACTGCTAATAGAGGCATGTTAGGAGACTTAGCAGTTAGTAGAGGTACATGATCGCAGATGCAACTTGATAGGTACATTGGGTGGAGAGAATAATACCTGACGTATGGGCTTCTTTGCACTTTCCTGCTTACATGTGCTCTCCTTTGGAGATGCAGGCTCCAGGTGCCCTCTTACGTTTTCCAGAGCGTTATGGACGTAGCCCCTTGCACATGATGCCCTCTGACGATCTTCGGACGTTACGGACATAGGCCCCTGGTGCCCTATATGGGGACTATGCCAATCCTATTTACAGCCAGGGCTCATGCGTCGAAAGGGTTGTTTCTCAACTGCATGTTCACTTTAGTATGGTTAGGTTACCTTATTGAGGTCTTGTCACTTACTTTTATTTGTGGAATATTTTATATTCAGTTTATTATGGCATGTTCTTCCTGTATCTTATTATGTCCCTCTGAGGATCTGGTTATCTCTCCAGGTGTGTGCTCTGTGACTTGCAGGTGTTCTAGCCAAGGCCATGATCTTCTCCCTTCCTTCGAAGATGATTGCCCTTGGTTCGTCTTATCATTTTTATCTATCATTTCCTTGTATATTTATCTCTTTAAAATAGTTGGTAGTGGATTTATCTCCGCCAAACTAAATATATAAGTGACAAATTCTTGAGTTGATTTATATTATTATTCTTCTGATTTTGTGGATGAGATTTAGTAATCATGGTTTTACTGTATTTTACAGCTTATGTATACATACGGGAGTTCCATATATTGGAGTATACTTCGTATGTATACAGCTGGCATGTCTACGTACTTAGTCCTCAGTATTTTGGGACTAAGGCGTTACATGTTTTTGTGGTGGCCCATGCAGGTCGAGTTTATCATTTCGGTTACGTTACTGTACCGATGTGAGCCTGTAGATAGGATTAGAGTTTAGAATCTCATCCACAAGCTTGGCCTCCTCCCATTGAATTCTATTCTCGAACTCTCGTTTGATAGCTTGAATTGCCTCTTGTTTGATCCCTTTCTTCCATAATTTGTATCCTTCCTTCCATGCTTGATAAAGGTTAAGAAGATAAGTCATACTAGTTATACATGTTACATTGCTCAATCACCCTAGTAGTTGACTTTTATAAGTTGGGTAATATGACTACGGCCTACCACCCGTATTCTTGTAACCTAGTATTAAAGTGTAATAGGATGACAATAAATATATGCTAGTATAGGTAGCCTATAACTCATTGGTCAACCAAGGCCTGATACAAGAGACAGTGGAATGACTGTATGACCAGGAACACCGGACAAGACTTAGATCTTTGTAAAACTTGAATAATTAATTACTGCTTTTATCATCATCTCCCGTACTTATACTTTGCAATATCATAAATAATGTTGCTATTTATAGCCTAGTTTTGCAAGCTTATTCTTTATTGAGCTTGTTCAGGACATATGTAAACTGGAGACGCCCACCAGTATATTGTCTAATTAGAATCAATATATTACGGTCTGATCAACTATAGTGCACTTGGTTCGCTCTTCATATGATTATCCCATGTGGATTGAGATATAGAGGTATCTAGGATCTCATCCGCGACTGCATTGACAATTCCTCTTGAATTACACATTCGCCTTTGAATCACGTAATTGTATTCAATGACATCTTTCTTGAACTCTTTATTGCTTTTGTCTTTCACTGATTGGAAAGAAGAACGCTCGTATTTGATAGATAGATATAGAGTATCCCCATGGCCATGGTAGTTATATGCAAAAATGTAGCAACCATCGGCCAAGCTATGTAACTACAACCTTGTCTAAAGTTGCTCGTCCTTCCCTCGACCCTCATACTAATATCGTGACCTTCTAGTCATTTGTGTTGGCCCATTGGTCATATGGTCAAACTGATTTTAATAATTGATCAAACTCTGTCTCGATATATGGAGCTAGTCAGGATATCTCGGACTCTTGGACATGATCAAGAACGGCTATCTACTCAGTTCAAGACCGAAGCGTTGTTTGCCTATTCGAGTCTGTATTTCTTTGAGCAATGTAATCTTTTATTTTATTGAGTCTAGAAATACATTGTACACCGAGTCGTACTGGCAAATAGGCTATTCCAAAATGATTTCAAAAATATTTTAAAAATGTTCTTAGTTTTGAAAAACATTCGTATTTACAAAAGCTCCAAAAAGGTTTTCAAAATTCCCCAAAATCTATTTTGAAAAACCCTAACCAAACCCTGACAGAACTCGGCCAGAGTTCGGCCAGAGTTCGGCTAGAGTTCGGTTAGTGGCCGTTTTGATTTTTGAATTCCTTGGAACTTGGTCCTCCTGCAGTTGCGGATTTGACCGAGATTTGCTCATCGAGTTCTGCCCGAATTCTGCCAGAATTATGTCTTTGGAATTCCTATAAATAGAGAAGGATTTCAATCATTTTAACTCACTCATTCACTTTCAATCTTCTCTCTATTTAAAGCCTACTGTCTTCCAAAGAGTTTTTCTCGAGCTTTAATTTTCAGATCCCAAGCCAGTTACAATCCTCTAGTCGATTTGCCAGTACGGTGCGGTCTAGAAGTTTCTGAGTGATTGTAATCAGAAGGTGTTTGCCATAAAATATAAAAGAGCAGAACAATTTTATGGGAGGACTGGACTTTTACTTCACGTTACAAACTCGCTTGTACAAAGAAAGCCTAGGGACGAAAACCTAGGTACAGCAATCTAAGTAAAATTATTTATTTTTTATTCTGGGGGGTGACGGTAGAGGCACGGGAAAGCGACGGCAGCTCTGCCTTACTCCTTGGACGATCGGACGTAGCCTTGGCTCCTGTGACGAGATGCTTGGCGTTGACGAAGGAATGCTCTTCTTGCTCTCCTCGTATTGCTCTTCTGGCTTCTCTCTCTCTCTCTGGATTGATCTCTGTGTATTTTCTCTCTGATTATTAGGGGGAAGCCTCTCTTTTGCAAGGGAATGGCACCTTGCTATTTATAATAGTGGGGGGCATCATTAGGGTTTGCAATGATTGCCCATTCTCAAAGTGGCGGCGGCCTGGTAAATGATCAATCTGGGCCATTAATCTTGAGCGTGAAGGATCTAGGCCATTAATGAGGATTATGCCAAATCATGTCAGTAATTAATGTTGATTGCAATAAATTCCTATCATGATGATTTGCTGATGTCTACAAATCTAAATGAATCAATTTAATTCATTCTCTTGCCACGTGTCCCAAATTATTGGGATCTGATCCAAAATTTGATTATCTTTAGGACACGTGCCCTGTCATTATTGTTGAGCCGCATGAAGAGTGTTCATATTTGGGCCGCATGAAGGTCGTCATGACCGAGCCGCATGAAAGATTTCATGACCGAGCCGCATGAATAGTCTCTATACTCGAACCGCATGAAGGTTGTCATGACCGATCTGCATGAATATGTTCATGACCGAGCCACATGGGGGACCTTCATGGTTGAACCACATAGGTTTCTCTGCACTGGCCGCATGAACTCGTCTAGTCTGGCCGCATAGACTTGCCTCGAAGCTTGGTGGACAGTGCCACGTCTGCGAAGATTTTCTCCAGTTCCCTAGGAAGATAGTGCTCTTGTGTCAGTCATCATGATTACTTTATGTCAGGGTTGTCATCTGTCAGGTCTGTCAGCCGTCAGAGCATTAAATGCGTCCAGACGTTGGGCACAGCTGCTTTGAAGGCCACGTGGCCTCTCTCTGTGGGCCGCATGGAGTTTACTCGGGTTGCCTATGTGTTTGAGCCGCATGGGACTCCTGAGCCGTATGGGCCCTTCGAGCCGCATGAGGCTTCTGAGCCGCATGAAGCTCGTCTGATTTTGAGCCGCATGAAGCTTTCTGGGTTCTGTGCCGCATGAAGAATGTCTCATGATCGAGCCGCATGAAGGACGTCTCATGACCGAGCCGTATGAGGAATGTCTCATGACCGAGCCGTATGAAGGACGTCTCATGACCGAGCCGCATGAGGAATGTCTCATGACCGAGCCGCATGAAGGACGTCTCATGACTCGCATGAGGAATATCTCGATCAGCCCATGCACTCGCTTTGTGGACCCGGGTATCCCGAACACACGAGTGCGTAGGTATCATGTTTGCTCCCTGATGTGGGGCTAATAGAAACACTTGCCCTCGATCTTTGTTGGAAGACTCTTGAGAACCACTCTGTCCGTTTGCCGCCGAGGGCTGGACACGGGCGGCTCTGTACAACTTTCCATCAGAGGCCCGCTTAGCGGGACGCTCTTGATGGTCAGAGGTTGGGACAGCTGACTGAGTCCGATGAGCCCGCGCTGCCCTAGACTTCTTCTACTTAGCACCCGAAGGTGCGTAATAGGAAGCGCCCAAGTTTGGAAGGAGGGAAGAGAAGTTGGTGCCCTTTTCAAAGGAGGAAAGGGGGCTCTATTTATAAAATGGAGTGAGCCCTTTCTTCTTCTCCTTTCCGATGTGGGACTAAAAGCAATATTTTCCATGCTTCTACAGAAGGCTTGATAGAAGAATACCTCTTCATAATTAAAGTTGGACGAGTTCTTCGTATCAAAGCTCCCGTTGTAGAAGTTGCAAGGACTTCGTAAGAAAACTTGTGGTTTTGCCAATAGTGGATTCAACTGGTAGCAAGAGTTCTACCGACTGGACTAGTCCTCAACAGAGGGAAACCAGTATACATCGTTGTCTTTGCGTTTGCTTTCTTATCTCTGCCTTTACATTATTTAGTTATGATTATTATTCTGTGATCTTGCTGCTAATAATTTTTAATTAGCATTATTCCGCTGCCAACTCTATTCACCCCCTCTAGAGTATTGCGCTTTACGATTTCGTTCCTACAATTGGTATCAGAGCGGGTGTTACAGGTAAAGCAAGGTAAAATTACAATTATTTATTCATTTAATTAATTGTTATATAGATCACAGCACAACACATGGCAACTGTGAAATTCACAAGTGAAGGCCAAGCCACAAATAGACCTCCACTGTTTGATGGTACAAATTATACCTATTGGAAAACACGGATGAGTTTCTTCTTGAAATCTCTTGATTTTGATTTATGGTCTATTGTTATTGATGGCTATCAAAAGCCACCTCGTATTAATGTTGATGGAGTTTTAACTGAAAAACCCCATAACAGATATACAGAGGAAGAAAAGAAAAAGGCCAGTCTTGACGCACGTTCTATTAACGCTTTATTTTGTGCTTTAGACAGAACTGAATTTAACAGGGTGTCTATCTGCACAACTGCTAATGAAGTGTGGAAGCTTCTTGAAGTCACACATGAAGGCACGACTCAAGTCAAAGAATCAAAAGTCAGCAGACTTACTCAGGAGTACGAGGCGTTCAAGATGAAGCCCAACGAAACAGTTACTCAGATGTTCGAGAGATTCTTGGATATTCTAAATTATTTGTCCTCCCTAGGCAAAGATTACAGTAACCATGAAAAGATTCGCAAACTCCTGTGAGCACTTACAAAGAATTGGATTTCGAAGGCTACTGCAATCATTGAAGAAAACGACTTCACTACCATGACACTAGAAGTACTCATGGGTAAGCTACTCACTCATGAACTGGAGCTACAAGATTTTGAAGAGCCTGCACCAAAGGAGAAGACGATCGCTTTCAAGGCACAGCACAGAAAAGCTGCTGAAGGTGATTCAGACAGCAGTGAATTGATGCTGAAGATCAAGCACTCCTAGCAAGGAAATTCAAAAGATTCATGAGATATGAGAAGAAAGCCAAAGAAAACAATAGCAGCAACAACTGGTATCAAAATGATGCTGTCTGCTATGGCTGCAAGAAGAAAGGACACATAAAGAAGGATTGTCCTACAAACTCATCATCAAACAAGAAGAGCAACAGGTATGAGAAAGGGAACCTGAAGAGATCAACATAACGAAAGTATGCCAATACCAGCATATGGCATGAAAGTGAAGCCAGCGACTCAGAAGATGAACAATCAGAAGACGCTGCAAATGTATTCTTTATGTCATCCGATCAGGTACTCTCTGAACCTATAGTTGATACATATGATGACTTCACCTTTGAGCAATTAGGAGAAGCCTTCAGTGAACTGATAAGTGATTACAGGAAACTGCGTAGCAAATATCAGACCTCTAAGAAGGTACTCAAAGAGTACAAAGGTAAAATATGAAGACTTACCAACCTACTAGCTGAGGTTAAAGATAATGTTAGTGAGTCTGGTGAGCTTTCTTCTATTAAGCTCTTATTACACGAGACTACCAAGTCATCCGAAGAAAAAGACAAGGTTATTGACCAACTGAAAGAAGAACTTTCTAAAGAGAAGAAAAGTCTTCAAAGTGCACAAGTCAGAATGGAAGCACATACTTCTGACTATACTAAGTTATATGACACTTCCAAAAGATTGGAAATTAGGTTAGGAAAACAGCCTGAGACTGCTTCTTCCTACCCTAACACGTGTCACTTACCGAATAATCGGAACATTCCCAAACCAAACACTGTCAGACCTAACCATATCAAACCTTTACCCCCAAAAGGTTAAGCACAAACAGGATTATAGGTATGCTTTCTTCTATACTAGAAAACCTAAACCTACCAACCATGCACACCACTCAGCTTTCAATACTCAACATGCACAATGTCATTATTGTGGCCATACTGGTCATATTTCTCCTGCATGTAGATTCAGAAAGCTTGTTGATTTAAATATTTATGCATGGATACCAAAAGCTAACATCTCAGGACCCTATAAGAAATGGGTACCAAAAGTTTTATCTGCAAATTGTTTTGTAGGTGGAACACCTTTCACATGCTAAAAGCAAATGGATCCTCGACAGCGGTTGTTCACGGCATATGACCGATGACGCTACATTATTTGCAACACTGTCGAAGAAGAAGAAGATGGAAGGCTATGTCTCCTTCGGTAACAACTTGAAAGGGTATATCATTGGTATCGGTGATATTTGTAAGTCTCCCTATTCTGTGATTAAGGATGTCTGTCTGGTTACCGAGTTGAAACATAATCTACTCAGCATAAGTCATTTAGCTGATCATGGTTATGGCATCAACTTTGGAAAAGACAAATGTACTATAGTTGATAGCTCAACTGGTAGTACTATCTTTGAAGGTATCAGGGAAGACAACATATATGTTTTCTATTTGTTGGAAGAAACTAACATTTCAGGTAGATGCTTAATGGCTAAAAGTGATGAGAGTCATCTGTGGCATATGAGACTCGGTCACGCAAATATGAACACAATCTCAAGACTATCCACGAAGAAGCTAGTACGCGGTTTACCGGACATAACATTCAAGAAGGATTCGGTATGCAGCCAATATGAAAAGAACAAAGCTACCAGATCCACATTCAAGTCAGTAAATGCAGTATGTACTACTAGACCTCTATAATTGCTACATATGGACTTATTTGGTCCTAGCAGAGTTGCTAGCCTCGGAGGTAAGTTATATGCTTTTGTAATTATAGATGATTACTCTAGATACACGTGGGTATACTTTTTGACACACAAGAATGATGTATTATCTGAATTTGTCGCCTTTTGCAAGAAAGTACAGAATGAAAAAGGTTACATGATCACTCGTATTAGAAGCGATCATGGTGGCGAATTCGAGAATGCAGAGTTTGAGCAATTTTGTGACACACACGGTTTTGTACACGAGTTCTCCTACCCTAGGACTCCACAACAAAATGGAGTTGTGGAACGTAAGAACAGAACTCTATCCGAAATGGCCAGAGTAATGTTAAACCAGTTTAGTCTACCCAAATATTTCTGGGCTGAAGCTGTCAATACAGCTTGTTTTGTTCTCAATAGAGTTCTAATTCGACCCAAATCGAAGAAGACTCCATTTGAGTTATGGTTTGATAAAATTCCATCAGTTTCATATTTTAGAATATTTGGTTGTAAATGCTTTATTCTTAATACAAAAGATAATTTGGGAAAGTTTGACGAAAAGGCCGATGAAGGTATATTTTTAGGTTATGCGGCTAAGAGCAAAGGATACAGAGTCTTCAACAAACGAACTATGATCATCGAAAAATCAATCAACGTCACCTTTGATGAATTGAATCAAATGACTATCGATGACAATGACGAAGATCTAACTGTACCAAGTTCAACACCAGCTGATTCTCCAAGAGAAGAACCCGGAAGCAGCTACCTTCGGAGTCTGTCGAAAAGATTGAAATTTACGGCTGATCATCCAAAGGATTTGGTAATTGATGATATTACCAAAGGTGTAAGTACTCATACATCCAGTAGATATATTGTTTCTAGTGTTGCATTCATTTCACAGCTAGAACCCAAAACCATTGATGAAGCATATAGTGATCATTTTTGGTTAGATGCTATGCATGAGGAATTAAACCAATTTGAACGGAATCAAGTTTGGGAACTTGTTCCCAAGCCTATTGATCATCCGGTCATTAGCACCCGTTGGTTATTCCGAAATAAACTTAATGAGAATGGTTTAGTGACTCGTAATAAGGCTCGACTCATAGCTCAAGGATATAATCAGGAAGAAGGTATCGACTACGATGAGACTTATGCCCCAGTTGCGAGATTAGAATCCATTCGCATGTTATGTGTATTTACATGTTTTCATAATTTTAAATTATTTCAAATGGATGTCAAGAGTGCATTTTTAATTGGTTTTATAAAAGAAGAAGTTTTTGTAGCACAACCTCCAGGTTTCACAGATTTTAAAAACCCTGATCATGTTTTCAAGTTGAAGAAAGCTTTATACGGTTTGAAATAAGCCCCTCGTGCTTGGTATGATCGTCTAAGCTCTTTTCTACTTGATAACGATTTTTCAAAGGGCAAGGTTGACACTACACTTTTTATTAAGTCTTTGAATAATAATATCCTTTTAATACAAGTCTGTGTTGATGATATTATATTTGGATCTACTGATGAATCTCTTTGTCAAGAATTCTCTAAGTGTATGCAGAATGAGTTTGAGATGGGCATGATGGGAGAGCTGAAATTCTTTCTCGGACTGCAAATCAAACAAACTGACAATGGGACATTCATAAATCAAGCCAAATACACAAAAGATTTGCTAAAGAAGTTTGATCTGGACAATGTCAAACCTATTGGCACTCCGATGGCAACTTTAACAAAGCTTGATATTGATGAACAAGGTAAGCCTGTCGACACACGTAAGTATCGAGGTATGATCGATAGTTTACTTTATTTAACTGCTAGTCGTCCAGATATTATGTTTAGTGTTTGCCTGTGTACACGTTTTCAAGCTAATCCAAAGGAATCACATCTGTGCGCAGTTAAGCATATCTTTCAATACCTTAAGGGCACTTCTTCTGTTGGCTTATGGTATCCCAAAACCAAGTTCTTTGACCTTATTGGTTACTCGGATGTAGATTTTGCTAGATGTAAAGTTGATAGAAAAAGTACCAGCGGCACATGTCATTTCTTAGGCAAGGCTTTAGTCTCATGGTTTAGTAAAAAGCAAAATTCTGTAGCCCTATCAACATCAGAGGCTGAGTATATCGCCGCAGGACGTTGTTGTGCTCAGATTTTGTGGATGAAACAAACCTTGGAAGACTATGATTTATTTTTCACACACATTCCCATTTTTTGTGACAATACGAGCACAATTAATTTGACTAAGAATCCAGTATGTCACTTTCGTACTAAGTATATCGAGATCCGACATCATTTTCTTAGAGATCATCATCAGAATGGAGATATTGACCTTGTATACATAGACATGAGAATCAATTAGCTGACATCTTCATAAAACCTCTAGCAGAAGATCGTTTCAATTATTTACGTCGAGAATTAGGAATTTTGGACGTCAATAATGTTAATTAATTTTGTTTTATGATTATATTTCAATACGCAAAAACTGTGTTAGAGACAAGCCAATAAAGAGTCTGTCTGTCACCATAACTACGGTTGAAGCGAAGCGGTACTTAAGAGTTCCCCGGTGAACCTCCGCCAGCTGGGACAGTACTCCTACAGCTAATCTGAAACAGTCACTGTGTAACGAAATTTAATCTATAAAATAATATTAATTATATTAATTGAAGGTTGAAATTATTAATCTTTGAATAAAATTTTTGAAATGAGTCAATGAAAAAGAAAGTGGCCCAAACCAACTAACAGAACACCTAGGCAAATTCGGCCAGAGTTCGGACCGAATTCGGCCCGAGTTCGGTTAGTGGTATCTGGTTATATAACCAGAACTCGAGAGCCTCTTCTTCTTCATTGCTTCTAAAACCTCTTCTACAGCAACAGCAGCCGCGCGAAGCTCTCCAAACCCTAGTTCTTCACCACTTCGTTTCTCCCAATCTACGTGGTGAAATCCATCCAAATTTTGGATTCGTGCGGAGATCGTTGTCCTCTACAGCATACTTGAATCTCGGGAGGTATAACTCCGTATTTCTCCTCCTTTCAAATTTGTGCATATTTACTTTATTTGTACAATGCCTAAGGGATTTAACCCCTTTAAGAGGAAGAAGACGACCAATCCTAGTGAGGAAGGATCATCTTCACATCCACAGACGGATTCCCTCTTTTCTCTAGTTCAATCGAGCGATGGCGCGTTCGATGGATTTTATTTTCAAACCCTAGATCAAGCCCTTCTGTGGTATGGAGACTTCTCTATGAGATCTATATGCACAGGCGCTCCTATCAAATAGACTGTGTTTTCAGATCACCGCCCTTATTTTGAGGCATTAGGGTTACAACACTTTGCTAAACTTTGTTTCCCGGTAGCTACTAATGCCATTAGACTTTTCTATTGCAATATCGTACTAAACACGTTTGACGTAAGTACTCGTGTTGGCGGACTAGAAATCGAGTTCAATGATGTCCTCTTAGCAGAAATCCTTGGTATTTCTAACGAAGGTGCACCGCTTGATGATATCACTGAATTTGATTTCTCCGACGGCACGACACTTGCTAGTTTCAAAGCTGAACTCTGTGCCCCTGATCGAGTTCGCTCTGGAAAGTTTAAGGCAAATAACTTGAACTTGTTTAGTTATGAATTGCATCGCATCATCTACTCCACTCTCCTTTTGAAGTCTACTTCAAAGGATGATGTCACATCACTTGAGCTGTCTGCTATGTATCATATTCTTAAGGGGATTCCTTTTTCTGCCCCTAAGACTATTATCCAGATGATGGGACATTGTCGTACAAGAGATAGAAATCTCTCTTATGCGATGATTCTCCCACGTATCTTCCAGCATTTTGATATTGATCTACCAACTTGTACTCAAGACCCTGAGCCCAAGTTTCTTAAGCTATCTCGTCGTAGTACGACTGCTGCTACTCCTCCTACTGCTCCACCTCCTCTACCTACTCAGCAGTATGCCATGACCTTTGATGGCATACACCAGCATCTTTCTGAATTGCACGTCTCGATAACGGATATGGCCTGCGAACGTGAGTTCCGCGATGTCATTCGTTATCAGGCGATAGCAAATTCTCTAGCTGATCTCCGATTTGCTCAGACTGGACATTCTGCCGGTTCTATTCCTAGAGATCCAGCCTTTTCTGGTTACCGCTGTGAGGATGAGGCTGTTCATGCCTACTTTCAGCCCGATAACGCATATGATTGGTATCATTCTGCTCGTGCCCCACCTCGAGACTTTGTCGGTGAGTTTTACACTGGCGCCCCTCCTCACCCTTCTGGAGCTGGCACTTCTGGAGCTGGTCCTTCTGGACATGCCGGTCATGCTGCTGATGATGATGATGAGGATGATGAGGAGATGTGATGATGATGTATTAGCTATTTTTGAGACTTAGTTATTGTCTACTGTACACTTAGAAATGCTCCGACATTCCAAGTTTCTTTCTTTTAGCGTTTATTATCAGTTTTTTTTTGGACTTGTACTGGATATTTCTTGATGTCTCTTGAACATCATTTTATTTTTATGGGATGCGTAGTTTATCTTTCATATCAGTTTATTTATTTTTTATAGCATCTTTATCTGCTTCTATATTATAAACTGCCTGTAAAATAATTCCCTGTTATGTCTTGTATATTCTCACTGTATGAGATATTATTTTCTTGTGTTTCTTCACTGTTGTAGCTTATGCATTAATTGCGGGGGAGCCTATTTCTTCGTAATTATTTTGCTAAGTGACAACGGGGGAGAAAAAGGATCTAACATTTTGTTTTGAAAATAATACAGGGATTCAACAATTTTGAACAATTTTTGTGGTATATTATCTCAAAACAAAATGTTAGATCATTCATAGTTTGTCAATTATCAAAATGGAAGAGATTGTTGGCCCATTGGTCATATGGTCAAACTGATTTTAATAATTGATCAAACTCTGTCTCGATATATGGAGCTAGTCAGGATATCTCGGACTCTTGGACATGATCAAGAACGGCTATCTACTCAGTTCAAGACCGAAGCGTTGTTTGCCTGTTCGAGTCTGTATTTCTTTGAGCAATGTAATCTTTTATTTTATTGAGTCTAGAAATATATTGTACACCGAGTCGGGCTGGCAAATAGGCTATTCCAAAATGATTTCAAAAATGTTTTTAAAAATGTCCTTAGTTTTGAAAAACATTCGTATTTACAAAAGCTCCAAAAAGGTTTTCAAAATTCTCCAAAATCTATTTTGAAAAACCATAACCAAACCCTGACAGAATTCGGCCAGAGTTCGGCTAGAGTTCGGTTAGTGGCCGTTTTGATTTTTGAATTCCTTGGAACTTGGTCCTCCTGCAGTTGCAGATTTGACCGAGATTTGCTCATCGAGTTCTGCCCGAATTCTGCCCGAATTCTGCCAGAATTCTGTCTTTGGAACTCCTATAAATAGAGAAGGATTTCGATCATTTTAACTCACTCATTCACTTTCAATCTTCTCTCTATTTAAAGCCTACTGTCTTCTAAAGAGTTTTTCTCGAGCTCTAATTTTCAGATCCCAAGCCAGTTACAATCCTCCAGTCGATTTGCCAGTGCGGTGCGGTCTAGAAGTTTCTGAGTGATTGTAATCAGAAGGCTTGATAGAAGAATACCTCTTCACAATTGAAGTTGGACGAGTTCTTCGTATCAAAGCTCGCGTTGTACAAGTTGCAAGGACTTCGTAAGAAAACTTGCAGTTTTGCCAATAGTGGATTCAACTGGTAGCAAGAGTTCTACCGACTGGACTAGTCCTCAACAGAGGGAAACCAGTATACATCGTTGTCTTTGTGTTTGTTTTTTTATCTCTGTCTTTACATTATTTAGTTGTGATTATTATTCTGTGATCTTGCTGCTAATAATTTTTAATTAGCATTATTTCGCTGCCAACTCTATTCACCTCCCCCCTCTAGAGTATTGCGCTTTACGATTTTGTTCCTACAATTTGAGCTTGAAAAATAAGTAAGATCCTACCCTTGGGTAAACCACAAACCTAGGAGACTATCTAATCTCTAGAAATCAATTATTGTGAGTCTCCAAATATTTATCTTGATTCTTGGCTTAACTAGCAACCCGTATGCCTTAACTCAAACCTTACTTGACTAGGCCCCCACAGTTTAGACAGAGAAGAATAGACCAAAACAAGGACAAGCATTGCAAGGACTATGGTAGACACCCATTCCAAGATTAGAGATTCAGCATATGTTACTCTAGGTACAAAATTCTATTATCAAAGAAGTGACTTAGTATTAGAACAACCATTTACCAGCTTAGCCAAAATCTGTAGCATGACGCCCCGTCATTATGTTGTATTAGTAATCAACAAGTAATGCATGAGCACTACATTCAATACCTCTAGAACCCCTATGACTATAGTCTGACAGGTTTGACACAAATAGAAGTTCACGACTTAGTAGTTAGAGATCTTTCCCATGACGTGCTTTAGAGTTCGTTATCCCACCGATAGACTCTCGTACACCATGGACAAGCGGGTCATTCCATCTTATCGACTCAGGTACCCTGTGCGCGATCATTTCCATTTATTAGGACTCGGGGTACGATCCTGAAACTGATTCACAACTACCCTATCATGTTATCGATCACATCATGACTTATTATTACCAAAAGTCAAGGTACGATGTCGCAACTCATATATTCCTAACCTTATTATTCCTAAAACCATGTCCTAGTCTCTAGAGTGAATAGACTGTAAGCCATTTTTACTTTTAGGAATTAGGGGATCACCGATTGATTGAGGTAAATTGATTCTCACTAGGATGATAAATTAGTGACTCGTGAACTCCCACTTTCTTTTTAGATCTTTTGGTATCCTTTACCGTGACAATAATATTCGGAGCACAAGACCAGCGGTTACTTTCCAACAAATTGCACATACGAGACATAGACGACTCCACCTTCATGAAGATATATCGTGTCCCACCAAAACACGTCCCCTTGTACTTTATCTTTATGATATGACTTTTGAGTCAAAAAGGCCAGCTATAACCTCTACCATAATACCATCGTCCCTTCTGACTCCAATTAGAGATCCAACCTCGAATCAACCCTTTCGATCCAATATCTGGTTGTGATCTACTCGAAGCCCACTACGCACATGCCGCTAGTGTGTCGCTTAATTGAGTCTTCTTGTGCTACTTAAACACAAAAGTCACAGAAGACGTATTCTTGGGCTTTAGGAACCTGGTTAACCAACCTGACTGAAAAGTCTGCCCGACCACTTGACTTTGAACCTATATAAGATTACCCCAACCTACTAGGAATGACTCAAATTGATTTCATAATATCTCGTCCAATCAATATAGATTAAAATCTAAGATTCATACAATCGAAGATTGAAGTATAATTAGGGAACCCCTTTGAGACTCAGTTAAACCCACCCGTGCCTATCGCCATAATTGGAATATATATATATATATATATATATATATATATATATATATATATATATATATATATATATATATATATATATATATATATATATATATATATATATATATATCACACCTATGATATAGTCCCCACCTCTTGGCTCATTAATTCTTCTTCCATAAATTTCGTAACCATATCTCTTGGTAGCCCATGTTATACAATGAATGGAATCTCGTTGTACTAACATGTTCCTGGTTGTGCTTGACTAAGACCTCCCTTATTGTCTTGATGAAACACGGGCAATATATGAGCAATGTTAAATAAGTAATACTTAGGCTCCTCCTAGAGTCCATGACTACGGCCAGAAGTAACTCATATCCTCAACATC
>JANAVB010019197.1:266461-343961 GCA_029216955.1 Iris pallida | reverse complement strand
GTACCCTTGTCAACCGACAAAGGGGAGATCATGTGGATTAACCCGATTTGGTTGCTGACTTTGAGTCAAAGACACATGTTTTCCCTATGAAGTCCATAAAGGCGACCAAATACAAGTCGTGTCATATGACATCACTGGGTGATCATTTTCTACCTTTGGATGCTACCTTTATCCCAGCGGCCGCTTCGCCTTCTTCTGCCGAAGTAGTGACACCAAAACCAAAAATCAATTATCGGCCAGCATTCCATCTATACAGTCAACAGTCCCACGAACTGATAACAAAGATGGGATATGATCTACAGAAAGCCCCTGGCTTAAATGATGGGAAAGGGTCTCCTATACCCCTTTTCCTACGTCTTCAACACAATCAGTCCCGTATTGGACTGGGATTTTAGACAAATTCATCTTGTTTTTAAAAGAAGTCTTCCAGAGGCAAGACTAGGATAAAGAACTGTAACATGGTGTTCTTTGCATCAGTACCGGAAGAAGAAGCCATAACCGGTACCCTATCTGGAGGCCTTATCTTAGAGACTATCCAGATGGACAAGAGAATGCAGCCACTCCTTCTCTAGTCTCTGATGTCCGTTCAGCATATTCTCTACCTATCGTCGATGATCCTTCGACGTCATCACCTCGAGCGGAACCAGTTCCTCCCAAACCAACAACGGCTGACAAAGGCAAACAGCCAGTTCTCTTTGATAAAATATTAAAGAAAACTCCACCTCTTGGACTTGAAAAGTCATATAACTTTGACATATTGGCTCAACTAGCTAATACTCTGGCAAGATTATCGATTTTTGAACTCCTGCATCTCTCAAAGGAAAGCCGAGAGACGTTAAGTGAAGCTTTCATGCAAGCGGACGCTTGTCTGGCCCATCTTAAGAAACCAAATGAAGAACCGATGGCATGTTCTCATTGCCATAGTGTGATGGAGCTGATCCCCAATATCACCTTCACTCAAGATGATATGCTTTTGGAAGATAATCGACATGACCGACTTCTATATTATACGGGATATGTCGATACCATGAAGGTCGATCGCATTCTTGTCGACCCAAGATCTGCACTCAGTATTATGCCAAAGACTCTATTGGATGCGCTGAAGATCCCAATCCATAATCTCTCTGCAACAATCACGACTATTCTGGGGTTCAATTCTGGAAGAAGCGAACCATTGGAAAAGATTCGCCTAAAAGTCCAAATAGACAATCTCTGCACGAAGGTCACTTGCTATGTGATTGACAATCACGTCTCCTACAATGTCTTGTTGGGAAGACCGTGGTTGCATGAACATAACATCGTGCCATCCACTTTCCATCAATGCTTCAAGTATGTTGATGACAATGGAGAAGTCCGAAAGGAAGTGGCTGATCTTAACCCATTTCAAGTATCGAAGCATATTTTACGGACTCCGAATGTATAAAGAGGAGTTCATGAAGGTTGTACTGGCCATAGATACTGAAAAAGAACGGCAAGAAAGTCCGAATGATGTCCTGGTTATTTCGGTCAAAGGACGCACTTCTCGTCCTTTGTCTTCTCAGATGCTAATTATCAATCTCACTCCTTCTGACAAGCATCCTCTTGCTAAAAAGACGGAGCATAGGGATCTCACCTTTTTTGAGCCTCTTATTATTGACCTTCGTCGTAACAAGCCTTCTCCTTCTCCTTTCCCTTCTCTTGTTATCAATCTTAGTAATCCATCGGCTAAGATCAAGAGCACTGTTGTAAATAATGATGTATACTGATGTCAATTATTATACTCAATGTTATTTAGAAATCCTGGATAACTTCGAACCCCTTACATTAGGGGCAATTCAACCTCTTCAAGATGAAGTATCACTGGAATCAATACAAGATTCATTCTTTCTGGTTCCCTCCGGAAAGAAAGATGAACATCCTATTCTCTTCAATAAAGGATTGAATCAAACAGCTTCATCCAATAGCGATGCTGAAAATGACGATAATGGGCGACTTCAACTACGTTGTTATAGTCAACAATCAAATAACATCATCCAAAAGATGGGCTACAACTTCAAAACCGGCCTCAATGGTGGTAGGGGAAGGCGAACTCCTATTCGTATACCTGCTCCAAAAGGAAAGTCGCTATAATATTACAACAGAACAAAGCATGGGTTAGGCTACACCTCGCTGATCACGACCCCAGACACTTCTGAGTCTGACAAAAAGAGCGATCTAATTCTTCTGACTCTGCCTCATGGGATTCAGACACCAGTATAGGTCACGTCCATCAGGTGACCTCATCTTCCAATATGGTGACCGTCGAGTTCTCAGAAGATGACGACAACTTTGCTGAAGTCCCTGAATCTGAACCTTGGGCACAAAGGATGGATACTCAATGGGAACTTTGCTTCAAGCAATGTAAATCACCTACCGAAGATCAGTTGGTCCAGGTCGATGTCGGAGACGAAGCTTCTCCAAGGCCAATCTTCATCAGCAAAAGTCTTCCTATAGCGGATAAACAAGAACTGATTCATCTCATTCAGGAATATATTGACGTATTCGCATGGAGCTATGAGGACATGTCGTGATTAGATCCTCAGATTGCTACTTACAAGCTCAATATCCTGCCAAATGCGATGCCAGTTAAACAACAACAGCATCGATTTTGACCTGATATGATGGACGCTATAGAAGCTGTAGTCAAAAAGCTCATCGCTTGCGGCTTTGTCAGAGAAGAACAACATCCCGACTGGGTGGCTAATGTCATCCCAGTTACGAAGAAAACAGAAAAGGTTCGAGTCTGCATCGACTTTAGAGACCTTGATAAAGCTTGTCCCAAGGATGAGTTCCTTCTTCCGATCACTGATGTTATGATCAACAACACTTGCGGGAACGGATGTCTTTCATGGACGAGTTTTTCGGATATCATCTGATCAGGATGAACCCTGAAGATGAAAAAGATACATCTTTTCGCACTCCTCTAGGGGTCTACTGTTACATAATCATGTCGTTTGGTCTCAAGAATGCGGGTGCAACCTATCAGCGGGCCATATGCACCATCTTTCGTGAGCATTTACAGAAGACAATCGAATGTTATGTCGACGATATTGCTGTTAAAAATTGTCTAAAGGAAGATCACATCCAAGACTTAAGAACTATCTTCAATCTAATGCACCAACATCAACTCAAGATGAATCCCACCAAGTCACTCCTGGGAGTCTCTAGTGGCAAATTCCTCAGATTCGTTATTACCTCTAAGGGTATACACAATGACCCCAAGAAAGTCAAAGCCATTCAAGAGATGCATCCTCCAAGCAACCTAGAAGAGCTACGAGGATTCCAGGGATGGCTTGCGTACATCAGGAGATTTATCTCAAATCTCTCTAGACACTGCATAGCGTTCACTCAACTAATGAAGAAATATGTGTCTTTCATTTGGACTGAAGAATGCCAGCAAGCATTCGAAGACATAAAGCGATACTTGATGAACCCTCCAGTCCTATTGCCTCCAGTCACAGGAATACCCTTCTTGATGTATGTTCGAGGAATGGATCATTCTCTAGGTGCCTTACTAGCTCAGAAGAACAAGGAAGGTCATGAGCAAGCCATCTATTATCTCAGTCGCACGATGATCGGTGCCGAACATCGATACAACCCGGTAGAAAAAGAATATTTAGCCCTGATGTTCGCTGTTCAGAAAATAAGATATTATATCACAGGCCAAACCATTCATGTCATCTCCAGAGTCAACCCTCTCCGAATCTTGATGAAGAAGCCCACTACACTCAATTCCAGACTCGCTACATGGGCCATATTACTGGCACAGTATGATATGGTCTATGTCCCACAAAAGTCCGTTAAGGGTCAAGCCCTAGTTGATTTTCTGGCTGCTCATCCGATCCCTGAGACATCTAAACTCTATGACAAAATTCTTGATAAAAGTCTGGAATCCAACATGACTTCAGAAAGAATCTTCGCTTAGTGTCTATTCTTTGATGGTGCCTCTAGAATTAGACCCAAGGGCACTATCGTCGCTGGAGATAGAATTGTTTTGGTATCTCCAGAAAGACCGACCATTCAAAGAGCTTATTCTCTAGACGAGTCAAGTTCTAACAATGTTGCTGAATACAACGCTCTACTCATCGGTCTCCAATTAGCTAAACAGTTGGATATCGAATGCCTTGAAGTATACGAAGAATCTAAACTGATTGTCAATCAGGTTAGAGGCACGTATGAAGTTCGGCATGAGGATCTCGTTCTACATCATGAAGCAGCAGTCAATCTGGCTGCATCATTCAAAGGCTTCTTTATTGAACATGTATGTCGAGCATGCAAAACAGAAGCTGATGTGCTTGCTAATCTAGCAGCAGTATTAGCGATCCCTGTGAAAAGACAACAGATGATCGTCATCACTAATAGGGAATTATTCTGTATCGAGAATAATTTGCATATGGAATCTAGCAATTTAGTCAAAGTTTGTACTACAAGTGAAGACTGGAGAGCTCCTTTCATCGACTTTATGGTACATGACATTCTACCTGAAGATCCCAAAGAAGCAACGATAATTCGTCGGTGATCACTCTGATTCTACTACAATCACACATCTAAAACACTCTATCGACGATCATATGATGGTATGCTCTTACGATGTCTTACGGGAGATGAAGCGAAGCATGTACTATGTGAAGCTCACGACGGTGTCTGTGGTACACATCAGCCTGGTCCTAAGCTACAAGATCAAATTCGACGCATGGGATACTATTGGCCAACCATGGTATCAGATGCCATTGAATATTCAAGAAAATATCGGGCATATCAAATCCATACAGATTTCATTCATCAACCTTCAGAATTTCTACATCCGACTACAGCATCATGGCCCTTCGAAGCTTGGGGCATAGATGTCATTGGTCCTATTAATCTGCCATCATCTCGAGGACATCGGTTTATCCTAGCTATAACCGATTACTTCTCAAAATGGGCCGAAGCTATACCCTTAGCAGAAGTCAAGACAAGCAGTATCATCAACTTCATCAAACATCATGTGATTTATAGATTCGACATTCCTCAATGAATTATCCATGATAATGGACCTCAGTTCATCAATGATAACCGGATCAACAATGTTGCTTCTACAGCCTACAATCCCGCAGTTAACGGTTTGGCGGAAGCATTCAACAAAATGATTATCAAGCTTCTCAAGAAGTTCGTTTCCACCAATAAACGTAACTGGAGCGAAAAGCTTAGAAAATGTTTATGGGCCTACCGTACTACTGTACGCACTCTGACTGGCTGTACACATTTCTCTTTGGTTTATGGATATGAAGTTGTCCTACCGTTGGAGATTCAGATCCCATCACTGAGAATTGCTATTGCCAACGAACTCACAACAGAAAATAATGATCGTCTTCGACTTCAGGAGCTTGAAGCACTTGACGAGAAGCGGCTGCTAGCTCAACAACACATCGAGCTATATCAAGCCTGTATCTCAAAAGCCTTCAACCGTAAAGTCAAAGTACGAATATTTAAAAAGGCGAGCTAGTTCTTACGGTCAGACATCCTATGACTATGACACACATGAGCAAAGGCAAGTTCGAACCAAAATGGGAGGGTCCCTACGTTATAAGTAAAGTTTTCTCTAACGGAGCTTATCAACTGTCTGGGACGGATGGCCGAATCGCTATGATGCCTATCAACGATAAATTTCTGAAGAAATAGCATGTTTGAAAGTATGTACTGTATTTTTTGACAAATATTGTACATACTTTAAATCTTTGAATCCCCAGCGGAGTCTATCCAGATCTTATCATCATTGACAATGTCTACTGTATAATTACAAACATCATCTTTTGAAACCCAGTTGTTTTAAAAATATCATGTTCTTGAGTCCCAGCTGGCCCAAGGATAATCAACAGATATACGAATTTACGTCCACATTACTCTGAATTTTACTATCTACATTAATGACTTGTCACGTCCACATTACCTCTGATGATGTCAACTCAGAAATGATAATATTTCAAATTATATTCTGTTATGTCCACATTACCTCTGAACAGATATAATAAGTATTGTTATTTTCAAGAGATATGTCATGTTATGTACCGCTGAACATATTTCTTATTCCTATTTATTGCTTGTGTCTCTAACAAGATATGCAATAAGTAATAGGGCCATAAAATATCATCAATTTTCATTCAAAACAAAATCAATACATTTATCAAAAATGATCAAAATAAAAAAAAGTTATTACATTTGGATAGCTTCATTTGGAAGGCTGGGTGCTAAGATCGGTGATCAGCCGCTTCAGAGAATTAGCTCGCTCTACTCTGGATTCAATCACCCTTTGTCTGGCCAAGTCTCTCACAGACTCTGGGTCAAAAGGTTGCAATGAGTTAACTTGGCGTTCAATTTCAGTACTCTGAACGTGGACAAATTTGTCTCGCTGCCTCACCAAACAAGAAGGCTAGCTTTTTAAAGGGAACCTGATCCATACTTACAAGTGGTTCACCATTCATCAGGCATAATAAAGTTTTGTCGTCCTGAGACTTTAGCACAGCTCTTCTAGTTCCAGGAAGATCATATTTTGGAAACTTGACATGAGAAAGGTCTTCTTGATACTCCGACACCCGGAAGGCAGAAGCCAATTTTTCAGCAAAATGGTCTTCCCTCAGATCAACTGCAAAAGAAAACTCGGAGTTAAAGTCTTAAAAAACTTTTTTCTTAAAGAAGCACCCTGCGCCAATCATGGATGTCACAGGATGTGAAGAAAAACCCTTAGTTGGCACATGCAGAGTGACAGTTCTCAAATCAGATAGTGTATAAGTCATTCAGCACATGATTTGCACGTAACAGTGGATGGCACATCATGCTTAAGCCATGGCAAATGGCACAGGGCATCATTATTTGTGATTGAGTTTAGCCAACACTCTGAAAGAGGTGGCACAGGCCATCAGATGGCGCAAAGCATCGACCAACACTCAAAAAGAGGTGGCACGTGATACAGATGGTACAAAAATATCGACCAACACTCTGAAAGAGGCGGTCGATGTTGGCCTTTGATCGTGCTATGCGCGAATGGCGCGAGCGTTCGAATTTTCTTCTCCGATCAGTTTTACTCACCTTCAAGAGCAGGGTTCGCCTCTTCGTCTCTCGTCGACAGCATGACATGCTGTGGCGCCATCAATGGCGGCACACGCGAAGTGGCTCCGGCCACTTTCTTTCTTTCTCAGTTGTGCTTCTCTTCGAGGCCATGATGATTGATCAGAAGCTTCAAATGTTGGAGAAGATGAAGAGCTCGATAAGAAGAGAGTTTTTAGTAGAAGTGCTTTCTCTCTCTTCTATCGGGTATTTGTACCCCAAAAGCTATTCGTAACAGTCATGCCAATTGTGCCTAAAACTCGGAGTCGTTTACAACTCTGGCATGCGCTAATTACACAGAAAGGATTCTTATTCAAAGTATTCCAAATTTTGAAGTTTTTCAAATTTGAAAACTTTGAAGGGGGTCTTGTAGAAGCTCAAAAAGTATGAACATCATCATGCGCTACTCATAATTGGTGCCAACATTTAAATAGTCAAATGGCGCTGGACAGTAGTTGGCGTGTGACATCAATTGGCGTTGGACTTCAAATGGCACTGGCTGACACGGGACAAGCTTCCTCGAGAAGCTGAAATAGTTTTCATCATGACTAATAGCACGTCAATCGAGAAAAATTTGTTTCGAATCCCGAACGTACGGCGCTCGAAGAGATTGTGTCAAATTTGTCATAATGACTGACAGCTGTCTCGCACCATTCATTGTTGGCGTGAGGTAATCAATAAATTACGCAGGGTGTATTAAAACAGCAAATAGCACTCGACGCCATTCGATAGTGGCGCTATCCGATTAAATCATCCAGAAGCAGTTAGATGACGTGGCACACATGCCACTATTCTCGAAGAATGTGTACGTGATACTGCCCACGACCAAGCGCATCTCCATCACAGAATGCCATGCGTCCAAGCAGTTAAACCAACCGTTCGCACGACTGGATGAATGGCACACCAAATGCAGTGTCCGCCAATCAGGATAACTACTTAACAGTTATCTCTAAACTCTATAAATAGAGTTTTAAATCACTTCATAATGATCACTAATGATCATAATCTCCTGAGCACTTACTGTAACTCTCTCCAAAGGCTTTCTTCTTCGGCATCGCCTCGTCCAAGGGATAAAGTAATCGTCTTCTGATCAGATTCCTACAGTTGTACTTTCCCAGAAATTAACTTATACTCTTGTACACACTCTTCTCAGTTTGTAATAGAACAACTTTTGTTTTTACAAACAGCTCCGATACCTTAAAGGTACTTTGACGACTGGTCTATGGTATCCCAAAACTGATTCATTTGACCTAATAGGTTACTCGGATGCAGATTTTGCAAGATGTAAGGTCGATCGTAAAAGTACCAATAGCACATATCATTTTCTAGGAAAGTCATTAGTCTCGTAGTTTTCTAAGAAATAAAATTTTGTTGCATTATCGACAACCGAGGCTGAGTATATAACCGCAGGACGTTGTTGTGCTTAGATTTTGTAGATGAAGCAAACTTTGGAAGACTATAGTTATCTTTTAACCACATCTCTATTTACTGTGATAACACTAGCTCAATAAATCTCACGAAGAATCATGTATGTCATTCTCACACTAAACACATAGAGATTAGACATCACTTTCTTAGAGACCATGTATTGCAGGAAGATATTAGTTTAGAATTTGTTGACATTGAGAATCAACTAGCTGACATCTTCACTAAGCCCCTAGCTGAAGATCGTTTTAACTTCATATGAAGAGAATTAGGAATCTTGAATATTTAAGTTTTATAATTAAATATTATTTGATTAAAATTCATAAGTTTGTAGAAACTATTTTGGTTATAAGCCGAAAGGGCCCTACTAACAAAAAGACGTAAAAGTCTAAGCGACACGGTGCCAAGTGTCTTCGGACTACCGCTAGCTGTGATCCGGCCCCTACATCTAGCTCAAAATATTCTATACGATTTGTATATTTTGGTTCATTAATATAAATTATTTTCTTTAATACAAGTATTTCTAATTATACTTCGCATTTATGATAAAACCTATATCAAACTTTCCAATTATGTCCTGACTACCCAGTGACCGAAATCGGACCGAACTTCGGCCGAACTTCGGCCGAACTCGATCTGGGGTAATCCGAACAGAAGCTGGTCAGTCGGGTTTCCCCCTTTATATACACCCTCAACCATCATCTTCCTCATTAACCATAGCCGAAAATACCAAAACCCTAACCCTAGCAACCTTCCTTCTTCTTCCTCCAAGCTTCTCAAACCCTAAGAATTTGGATTTGGAGCTCTCTCGAGGTTCTCTTCCACTGTTTCACATCAATTTTGGTATATCTCTACTCCTCCTCTACTTTCAATTTCAATGGCTCCCAAAATTTCTCATTCTTCCAAAATAAAGAGGAAAGTTGATGAAGCTTCATCCTCTCTACTGGTCAAGTGGAAGCTTTATTCTTTTTGTTTAGTCATGCCATGCTAGACGGAGACTACATTGATGATTTTATTTTTGTGTCTCAAGATGCATCTAATGATTGGTTTTGTATCCCATTAACTTCAACTTGTTTCCCGATCACACTAATGTCTTTGAACACTTCGACTTACTCGATTTCGTTCAAAATAGCTTTTCGATCTATTCAAATGCTATCCGAATGTTTTATTGTAACTTATCGGTCACAAAAGGCACGGTTAAATCAAAAGTTGGTGGAAATGACATTGAGTTCGATGCCGATGATTTGGCAATTATGCTTTATATACCCAATGTTAGGGAAGCATTAGTGGATATCTCCTCAGTGCAATTTCTAGCACATATTACTTTTGACTCATTTTGTGACTCTTTATGTGCACCAAGTTCACGACCCAAAGGCACTCTTCGCCCCAAGCATTTGAACAACTAATTTATGATTTACATCGGATGATATTTTCTGCTATCCTTCCAAAAAATACCTCCATTGATAAAATTTCATACTTGGAACTTTCTGCTATTTATCATCTTCACTTCCATGTCCCCTTCAGTTTTCCTAAGACTATCATCGTTGCTATGGAAAAGTGTCGCAAGAAACCACGACGTCTTCTCTATGCGATGTATTTGCCTTACATCTTCCAGTATTTTGAGGTTACCTTAGATGACTGTGCTCAGCATGCTCCATCTGCCCATCTTCATTACCATCGCCGTGCCGCTCATATTCCTGCAGTTTAGGCTCCTTCTGCTCCAGTTGACCCATCAACCGACAGCTCACATCCTTCCCATCCTTCTAGTAGTGTCACTCTTGAGTCCCTTCAGGCCTTGATGTTGGCCGCACCACTCTTCAGCTTCAGGCTATATCCAACACCATGAGGGACGTTTCCTACATCTTTGCTCACAACCTGGTGGTCATATTCCCATGGTTCGTGATCCCTCAGTACTTGGGTATCACATTGATGATCCAGAGGCTCAGCGATACTTTGACCATGCTGCTGCCATTTATGATCCCAACCAATCTGTTGAGACCGGTCCTTCTAGGGCAGCGGGTGCTGCTGATGATAATGAGGATGACAATTGAGGATGTTCATTAGTGATATAGCATCACTTTTTTTGTACTATTTATGTTTGCTATGTATTAGTGATAAATGCTTCTTTCAAGCATTATCAGTTTGATTTTTTTTGCTGGCTTGTCTTACTATATGAACTTTCTACTTTTTGTTTATATATTGGTTTCCTATTTCTAGCACTATGAGTTAAATTGTTTATATTCTATATTTTGCTATTTTTTGTGCTGAGTATAACTCTTTCTCATTATGTCATTTTGCTTATGTGACAAAACGAGGGAAAAATATGATACTTTAACTGTTGATTATCAAGTTACACTGACAAGTTGCCCGAAAAAGTTTTGGTTTGAGATTTGTCTCTAGACTTTACAGATGTTCAGCCTACTTGATTTGTTACGGGGGAGTAACAGGACTTAACCGTTTATTATGGGGGAACAAGACGAACAAGCTACGTTCTTACTATATCAAGTCTCTTTTCAAACCAAGCTGAACCTAAGTATCAATCGTAGTTTTGTCAAATTATCAAAATGGGGGAGATTGTTGGCCCATACGGCCATGGTCGAACCGATTTCGATAATTGACTTAAAACTCCGACTTTGATATGAAAAGAAAGAAGATCGCAGCGTATTTCGTCAAAGCAGATTTTTACTTTGTTCTGTATTTTCTTTTTATTGAGTCTAGAAAATTATGAGTCGGGATCACTGGCTACTTGGAAGACTTTCCTCATAAAATACTTTTTTCTGACCCAAAACAAAACCTAATCCTTTGATTATCCAAAAACACCACAAAACCAAAAATGACCTAGAAATCCTCTAACCGAACTCGAACCGAACCTGGTTTGCTCAATCTGTTCCTGGTCAGCAGCAAATACTTACTCTTGTGGATCTATAACGTTCAAAATTATGAACGTTAACCATACCGAGTTCAGCCCGAACTTTGCCTCAAAAATTCCTACAAAAAGAGAAGAATTTGTCATTTCTAATCACTCATTCATTCTTCATCTTCTCTATCTTTTCTAAAGCCTTCCTATCTACAAAAAGCTTTAAACTTCCTATTTTCAAGAAAACTCATGTTCTTCTAAGTGACGGTGGTTTCCGATTAAGAGTATTCAAGTTGTATAAGCTCGGAGTATAAAAGCTTTCTTCAAAAGGTGTTGAAGTTTGATCATGGGCTTCGGATAAAAAAAACAACGGTGTTGAAGTTGGCGTGTTCTTCGGAGTAAAGCACGCAGTGTAACCTCTATTTTAAATAGTGGATTAATAGCGGGCAAGAGTTCTCGCGACTATACTAGTCCTCTCGGAAGGAAACCAGTATAAACCTTGGTGTCTGCGTATTGCTTTATTGCCTCCATTTACTTATTATTTTACTTTATTGCATTTAAGTTTCATATATATCTACCTTTACCTGCTTAGTTTTTAATTGAGAATATTTTTTGTTGCACTCTATTCACCCCCCTCTAGAGGTGCCATCGATCTTACATGTAGAACCCTAGGGAGGGTGAATAGGACAATAAAATAATTACCAACAATAATATGCAAGGTAAATAGCAATTTAAAAGAGAGAGAAGATCAAACACTTGATATATCCTGGTATTCTCCCTTGGGGCACTCCTGTCCCGGAACTCTCTCCGGCTTTAATCCACTATTTGAATAAATAGTACAATACGAGCTTTCATCTACTATTTGAGTAAATAGTACAACACGAGCTTTCATCCGAAGACTCGTCAACTTCTTACACACGAGTTTTTATCCGAAGGCTCGTCAACTTCTTACACATGAGTTTTTATCCGAAGTCTCGTCAACTTGAAAATAGAAGAGAGAAGATTTTGATCTTCTTGAACACTTGGAAGATCTAGGTTACAACTCTTTGAAATAACTGTAACACTTTTGTGGATGACAAATGAAAGCTTTATAGAGTTATGGTGGAGCTGTTTGGTAGATAGAAAATTTAAGGCTCAAATGGATAAGTATTTATGAAGGAGGAAGTCTATTTATGCAAATCCAAGAGCATAAAGCATTTCCTATACAGAGTCGAATTATCCGACGGATGTCTGAGGACTTCCGATGGATTATCCACCTAATAGTAATGGATAGAAATATAGTCGTTGGATCCATTATATGCTCTGACATCTGGCCGTTGGATTTGAATTTGAAAATAGCCAGCAAGGCAATTCGGATTATCCAACGGAGATCCGAAAGATGATCTAATAAACTAACAAATACTTGTTCTTTTAGTTCGGATTATCCGACGGAGATTTACGGAGATTCGGAAGATGATCCGAATGAACCAACAAATACTAATTGTTTCAGTTCGGATTATCTGTCGGTTAATCCTGGATATTTGACGGATGGTCCGAATGGGACCACAAATAGTTGTTGTCTATATTCGGATTATCTGTTGGATAAACCCGGAGATTCGATGAATTTTTTGCTCCTTTATAAATACTTTATTTAATATATAAAAAAGGTTTTAGCTTTTAGTTTGTCATCCATGCATAAGTTTCTAGACAATTACAGACACTTAGAGATCCAGTAGAGCTTCTGATCTTGGATTCTTTTGCTATCATCTCAGGAATCTTTGAGTGCGGTTTATGAGCTATGCTTGCATTTGTAAGTGTTGGAAGCATCTTTCCTTCTAGCTGTAAGTGCTTCATTTTGTTTTTGTAGTAACATAACTAAAATCAGTACGAAGGTTAATTATAGTCAATATATCAAAATTAATGTGCCACCAATCTCCCTTATTTTGATAGCAGACGATGGAGAAGTTATATACTATATTAGTGATGGATCTGGATGAGTTTGTATGGACTCTATTGTGTTGATAAATAGTTGTTTGCGTCTACTTTATTCAACGTTACATATTTGTGTTCTAGTTCTTTGAGTAAATAGTCTTTTATATTAACTGTTATATATTTGTGTTTCATGATATTGAATATAAATATATTGACAGGTATGAGCATAGCAGGAACCAATATTTCTGGACAAAATTTACAGGCTAGCGACGGACCAGCGACTGAATACCGACATATTACTGCAAAAAAATTCAGCCTAGCGACGGACTTTCTGTACCTCAGTGACAACCTTCTGACAGAAATTTCCGTCGCTAAAGTGTTGTGATACCCCAAAAGCGTATCAGACGAGCTAGCGACAGAAATATCCATCGCTGAGCTTCTGGAAATTTTAAGTTTTTGGCTCACAAAACTTTGTTGATAAAACGTTGCTAAGTTGTCGCCAAAGTTGCCGACCGAAAATATACGTTGCTTTTCCGTCGCTAAAAACAGTCGCTACATCCGTCGGTGAGTAGTCGCTACAGGGACGAATTACCGACGAAATTTTCTTAGCGACATTTATCCTAATGATGTAAGCTTTCGGTCGGTAATCCGTCGACAAATTGTAATAGCGACAGAATAGCACTATTTAGCGACGAATTTTTCCGTCGGTAAATATCCATATTTTTGTAGTAAGAATGGTGTCAACTTTGCGCTTGGAGAAGTTGTGAGAAAGTAGAAAGGAGTTGAGACACTCATACCAAGCAAGACAACCTTGTTTGAGGCCATAAAGGGCCTTATATAATTTGAAAACATGATCTGGAAAGTGAAAATCTTCAAAGCCAGGAGGTTGCTTGACATACACCTCTTCATTAATGATACCATTCAAAAATGCACTTTTTACATCCATTTAAAAGAGTTTAAAATCAATAAAACAATCAAAAGCACGTTCGAATGGATTCGAGATGAGCAACCGATGCATAGGTTTCTTCATAATCAATGCCTTCCTCTTGGTTATAGCCATGAGCAACCAATCGGGCTTTGTTATGAGTTACGATCCTATCCTCATTAAGCCTATTTGGAAACACCCACTTTGTCCAAATAATAAGGTAATTATGGGGCTTGGGAATGAGTTCCCAAATGTTATTTCTCTCAAATTGATTGAGCTCTTCTTGCATTGCAAGCATCCAAAATTCATCATTAAAAGCATTGTTGACATTTTTAGGCTCTTTTTGAGAAATAAAAGCCATATTTGCACTGTGATCTCGTATAGAGGATCGAGCGCTAACTCGTGATAGCAAAGGGGTAGATATCCACTTGTCATTCTAAGAGGTCGGCGATACCGACAAACTCCAAAATATCCCGATGGTTTGGGATGGTGAGAAAGGAGATGGGCTTACCTGGACAGGTCAGGAGTTTGTGCAACGTTGAAAACCAATCACGCAAATGTTGTGCGGATTTGAAAATGGTTGGGTTGTACCCGTGTTTGGCCGATGGAGAGAATTGAGATACGGAGGGCGATACGGAGGAGGAGGAGGAGGAGGAGGAGGAGCAGTTGTGGCGAGAGCGCTTGCCTTGGAAGACATGGTGAGCGAGAGCAGACGATGGAGAAGTTTGTGGAGGAGTTCTGGAGAGAATGGTAAGAATGGGAAGAAGAATGAGGGGTTTTTAAAGGAGTAAGGGGAGGCGCTTTTTTAATGAGGGTAGATGAAGGGTTTAAGAGGGTTTTGGGTAAAAGGAAGAGGCGCAGTCGTTCAGTTTCTGCGCCTTGATGTTCCGTTCGACAGAAAAAATCAGAAATCTGTTGGAAAGTCTGGTTAAAGATAAGAACACATTAAATGCATTAGGTAAAAAGTAAATCTTTTGGGGAGAGGAGTAGTCAATTTGGAGCAATCTGTGTCAAAAATTAATAGTTGAAAAATCCATCATTTTTCCGCACAGATCCAAGAGATTATCCGAGTGAACCATATAAGACATTCTATAATCAATCGGATAGTCCGACGGATCACGCAGAATTCCTTTGGATATTCCGAAGCAGTAAAAAGATAATCAGAAGGATTTTTTCAAGAAGACCGATCTCTTAACAAATGAACGAGAAACCATATTCGATAAGAGGTTTGGTAAAGATATCAGCAAGATGATGCTCAGTGTCAATAAATTCAAGATAAATGTCTCATTTTAGTTGATGATCACATAAAAATAGTGTTGAATCTCAATGTGTTCCATACGAGAGTGACAAATAGAGTTTTTAGTAAGATTAATAGAGCTAGTATTGTCACACCTGATAGAGATGCCATTTGAGGAAGTTTCGTCGTCAACAAGTTTTTGTGTCATCCAACAAATTTGTGCACAACAACATCCAGCCGTAATGTATTTGGCCTCAGTTGTGGAAAGGACAACCGAGTTTTCTTTCTTGGTAAACCATAAGACCAAGGATTTCCTAAAGAATTGGCATGTGCCGCTAGTGCTTTTTCGACCAATCTGACATCCGGCGAAATCTGCATCCGAGTAGCCGATAAGCTCAAAGGATAGAGATTTTGGATACCAAAGTCCCATGTTAATGGTGCCTTTAAGATACTGAAAAATGTGCTTTACAGCACACAAGTGTGATTCTTTGGGATTCGCTTGGTATCGTGCACATAAGTAAACAGTAAACATGATATCGCGACGACTAGTAGTTAAATAGAGTAAGCTACCGATCATACCTCGATACTTACGAATGTCGGCCGATACACCAATTTCATCTTGATCAAGCTTTGTTATAGTAGCCATAGGAGGTCTCATTGATTTGGATGTATCTAGTTCTAAACGCTTAAGTAGATCCTTGGTGTATTTGGCTTGATTGATGAATGTGCCTTGAGGTCCTTGCTTGATTTGTAATCCAAGAAAGAATGATAATTCTCCCATCATGCTCATTTCAAACTCATCCTACATAACTTTGGCAAAATCCTCACATAGTGTTTTGTTAGTGGAACCAAAAATAATATCATCTACATAAAATTTAGACTAATAAAAGTGTGTTATTATGAGATTTTATAAAGAAACAATACAAAAATACTGTTAATTACCAACTGATTTTACCGACGAAAGCAGTAATGTCATTTTTAGCGACGGATTACCGACTAACTAGTTACTAATGTATTATGTAAAATTCATTTTAATTATACGTCACTAGTTCCGTCGGTAGTTAGTCGCTAACTTAATAGCGACTGCATTGCGACGGAAATGTCCATCGCTGACACAAGTAAAAGCAACTCAGCAACCTTTCTTTCTCATTCTCAAAATTTTACCCCATTTTTGTTTTCCCCCAAAATTATTCAACCCCTCCTTCTTCGACCTCCTCCTTCTCTGACCCCCACCTCCGCCTCGGCGACCTCCTCCTCCTCCATCCTCCTCCCCCTCCGATCCCCTCCTCCTCCTCGGCGACCTCCTCCTCCTTCTCCGTCCTCCGACCTCCTCATCCTCCTCTGCCGTCCTCCGACCTCCTCATCCATCTCCTTCCCTCCATCTTCCCTACTCCTCCTTCCTCGACCACCTTACATGCGCTGCCCCCTCCTCTTCGGCCCCCCTCCTCCTTCCCTGACGACCAACACAGTCCTCCTCCTCGGCCCCCTCCTCCTCCTCAGTTCCCTCCTCCTCGAGCTCTGCCCCCTCCTTTTCGGGTATTTTTTTTAATTGTGTTATATTTTTTCATATTTAGATTATGTGTTATAGTTATATGTCATAGTTTTTATATTATTTCTAATATATACTTGGACACAAAAATTGTGACATTATAATTTAATTGTGTAAACATTAGCTAGGGTTTTGGATACGGACAAGGACACAATGGAGTAGCTAGGGTTTTGGATTTATTGTACTAGCTAGGGTTTTGGGTTTTCGTAAATTACTCGAAATTCGTGATATTAGAATCGGATATCAGAATATTTTCGGACATTAAGATATCGAATCCGTTAATATTGGATTACGATATCCGAATATTATTCAAAATATTATTTAACTCTAGGATGGTGTCATAGGATTATCAATACTATAATATAAGGATACGGTCGATACCGATATGATACGGCCGATACCAATCCGATAGGCCGATACTAATCCGATATGACCGATATTAATCTGATACGGCCGATACCTGTCTGATACGACCGATACCGATCTGATATGACCGATACCTATCGAATAAGCCGATACATATCGTATAAGCCGATACCAATTTGATAAGGCCAATACCAATCCGATACGGCCGATACCTATCGGATACGGCCGATACCTATCGGATAGGCCGATACTAATTTGATAAGGCCGATACAAATCCGATACGGCCGGTACCTATCGGATACGGCTGATACCTATCAGATATGGCCGATACCTATCGGATACGGTCGATACCTATCGGATACGGCCGATACCAATTCGATAAGGCCGATACCAATCCGATACGGCCGATACTTGTCAGATATGGTCGATACTTATCGGATGCGGCCGATACCGATCAGATATGGCCGATACTTATCAGATAAAGTTGATACCGATCTGATACGACCGATACCAATCCAATATGTCGATACTAATCCGATACCAATTGGATAGGCCGATACCGATTCGATAAGGCCGATACCTATCGGATAGGCCGATACCAATTTGATACGTCCGATTATGATACTGATACAGTTAATGTTGGTTATTACAATTAGGTACTTAATTAGAATATTCTTTTTATTTATGGTGCTCTTTGCAAGGAGTGGTTAAAGGAGGAATTTTGGAAGGAGATGAAGAAAGAAGATGGACACTCCGCCTTATAAGGCCAAGTGCGAGAAGGCAAAGGCTATTTGTGCTAAGGGTGGTCACCACATGGGTGGATCCATCCCAATTTCAGAGCATTATCGACGGTTGGTGAGTATTCTTATTTGTTATTTCTTCAATTGTTTAATTTTAATGTTTAGTTATTAATTGATGTTTAATTATTACAGTGCGAGGAGGTCGCCTGGGCAGGCAGAGACCCGAACACCATCGACTTTCTTGGAGTTTTCGAACGTACCCATAAGCAAAAGAAGGATGGAAAGCTCGTAGATAATCGGGCGACCAAAGCCTATGTAAGTTTTCCGAGTCCTATCTAATTACATTTCTTCTTTTACTTAACTATATTTATTTTACCTAAATAGTTAGTCCTAACTCTAAATATCCTAACCATAACCCAAATTAGCAATATAAATCAAAGACAAATAAAGGAGACGTATGAGATCCTAACCATAACAATACTTAATAGTAACTAAAATATGAAAATTAACTCTAAATCTCTTCACCTATATAAATATAGGAGACATATGAAACTTTAGAGAGTCGAGTCCGTAAGGGAGGGAGTGCTGCTAGGGAGGTGCCGAGGGGGGAGCTGGGACTAGTCAACCACCGACACTGGCTGCGAGGAAAGAGTTATGGATATATGCTGTTGGTAGAGGAAAATGCGACAGCATGTACGGTACTGGATCGTTGGCATCCCAGTCGTCCATTTACTCCAGAGCTCCTCTTATATCTCCACCTCCACCTATAGATACACAGACCAACGTTACTATCGAAACCTAAGTTTGGAGTAGTTTGGAGTAGTTTACAAGTCAGATGACCCAGGTGACCAGAATTCTAGGCACAATAAGTCTGATTTCTGCTACCATTGCACCGGCTCCTGCATCGAACTCAACGCCTCCGGCACCGGCTCTAGCTTCGACCTCGGCACCTCCGGCAACGGCTGCTCCTTCGACCAACGCTCATACTGTACTGGTTCCTACTTCGACCACGGTGCCTCCTATCACGTAGACGACTCTTCCAGGCGTTGTTCCTGCCCAGGACGTACAGCGGGTCATCAGTTTGGTGCTGGCACAGTTATATGTGTACGGACAGCCGTCTCTACCTTTGCCACCTCCTCCACCATCAGTTTGATGTTGACGAGATTTTTGTATTATTTTTGGTTGTACTTAATGAGTTTGTATGGATTTTATTGAGTTTATGTATCATTCGATGTGTACGAGATTTGTGTATATGTACTATATTAGTGCTGGATCTGGATGAGTTTGTATGGACTCTATTGTGTCGATAAATAGTTGTTTGCGTCTACTTTATTCAACATTACATATTTGTGTTCTAGTTCTTTGAGTAAATAGTCTTTTATATTAATTGTTATATATTTGTGTTTCATGATATTGAATATAGATATATTAACATGTATGAGCATAGCAGGAACCAATATTTTTGGACAAAATTTACAGGCTAGCGACGGACCAGCGACTGAATACTAACATATTTCTGCAAAAATTTGCAGCCTAGCGACGGACTGTCGACACCTAGCGATGGACTTTCTGCACCTCAGCGACAACTTTTTGACAGAAATTTCCGTCGCTAAAGTGTTGTGATACCCGAAAAGCGTATCAGACGAGCTAGCGACGGAAATATCCGTCGCTGAGCTAATGGAAATTTTATGTTTTTGGCTCACAAAACTATGTTGATAAAACGTCGCTAAGCTGTCGCCAAAGCTGCTGACCGAAAATATACGTTACTTTTTCGTCGCTGAAAATAGTCGCTACATCCGTCGGTGAGTAGTCGCTACAGGGATGAATTACCGACGAAATTTTCTTAGCAAAATTTATCCTAACGATGTAAGCTTTCGGTCGGTAATCCGTCGATAAATTGTAATAGCGACTGAATAGCACTATTTAGTGACGGATTTTTCTGTCGCTAAATATCAATATTTTTGTAGTAAGAATGGTATCAACTTTGCGCTTGAAGAAGTTGTGAGAAAGTAGAAAGGAGCAGAGATGCTCATACCAAGCAAGAGGACCTTATTTGAGGCCATAAAGGGCCTTGTGTAATTTGAAAACATGATATGGAAAGTGAAAATCTTCAAAGCCAGGAGGTTGCTTGACATACACCTCTTCTTTAATGATACCATTCAAAAATGCACTTTTGACATCTATTTAAAAGTGTTTAAAATCATTAAAACAATCAAAAGCATATTCGAATGGATTCGAGACGAGCAACCGATGCATAGGTTTCTTCATAATCAATGCCTTCCTCTTAGTTATCTTGAGCAACCAATCGGGCTTTGTTATGAGTTACGATCCTATCCTCATTAAGCTTAGTTGGAAACACCCACTTTGTCCAAATAATAAGGTAATTGTGGGGCTTGGGAACGAGTTCCCAAACGTTATTTCTCTCGAATTGATTGAGCTTTTCTTGCATTGCAAGCATAAAAAATTCATCATTAAAAGCATTGTTGACATTTTTAGGCTCTATTCGAGAAATAAAAGACACATTTGCACTGTGATCTCGTGTAGAGGATCAAGTGCTAACTCGTGAGGAGGGATCACTAATAATAAGTTTCTTGGAATGATGAGTGACAAATCTCCATTCTTTGGGGAGACCATTTGGGGAAGTGTCTATAGTTGAAGAATTTTCATGTGGAGAGATCTCAACTTCATTACTAGATGAAGGAGCATTTGTATCTCCAAGAGAAGAATTTTCCAAGTCATAAGAGATGTTATCAACATCGGCCAGGGAGCCAGATGTAGAAGTATTAAGTTTGTCAAAAGAGACATTGATCGACTCTTCGACGACAAGACTTCTTTTGTTAAAGACACGAAAATCCTTACTATGCATTGAATAACAAGGAATATACCTTCATAGGCCTTTTCTTCAAATTTGCCTAGGTTATCTTTGGTATTCAAGATAAACATTTGCATCCAAAAACTTTAAAATATTCAATAGATGTAATTTTGTCAAACCAAAGCTCATAAGGAGTTTTCTTATAAATAGGTCTAATAAAGACCCTATTTGTAACATAACATGCCGTGTTAACAACTTCTGCCCAAAAATATTGAGGGAGCTTGTATTGGTTTAACATGACCCTGGCCATATCGTCGAAGGTTCTATTCTTTCTTCCACTACACCATTTTGTTGTGGAGTTCTAGGGCAAGCAAAATCATGACAAAAACCATTTTTAGTACAAACGTTTTTTTTAAATTGGCATTGTCATATTCACCTCCATGAATATCACTTCTAATTTTGTTGATCATAATGTCTTTCTCATTTTGAACACGTTTACAAAAAGCAACAAATTTACGAAAACTATTAATTTTATTTGCAAGAAAAATAACCCTAGTAAATCTTCAAAAATTATCCACCAAAACAAAAGCATAAAGTTTACCACCAAGACTAGCTACTCTATTAGGACCGAATAAATCCATATGAATAAGTTGAAGGGGTCTAGTAGTGCTCACCGAGTTGATAGACTTGAAGGAGGATTTACTTAACTTACTCTTCTTGCATTCCTCACATATCATGTCTTTCTTGAATGGAATATTTGGAAGTCCTCTAACTAGTTTCTTGGTGACCAGTCGGAATATGGTGTCCATGTTGGCGTGTCCAAGTCTCATGTGACAAAGCCAACTCTCATCATTTTTTACTACTAATCACCTGTCATTATTAGTACTTTCAATGAGATAAAAGACATAAATATTGTCTTCTTTAATCCCTTCATACACAGTGGAGCCATTTGTACTATCATAAATAAAGTATTTGTGTTTAACAAAGTTAACTCTATAACCATTATCTGTCAGATGACTAATGCTAAGAAGATTTTGCTTCAAATTTGTGACAAGGCAAACATTTTTAATGCAAGGATAAGGAGGGGAGCCGATATTACCATGTCTGATGATGTATCCCCTTAAGTTATTGTCGAAGAATACGTATCCTTCCTTTTTCATCGATAGTGTTGCAAAAAGTGAAGCATCACTGGTCATGTACCGTAAGCAACTACTATCGAGGATCCACTTGCTTCTAGCATGCGATGGAGGGTTCACCTACAACACAAGTTGAAGATAAAGACTTTGGTACCTAGAAATGTTTGGGTCCTTAATTTTTAGTTTTAGGAATGCATTCTAGCATTCTCATATCAACATGTTTTCTCATTTGACAGTAATCAGATGTGTGCCCAAGTAAACCACAATAGTGGCACATAGTGGGTGTCACGGGTCTGGAAGAAGGCAAGTGAGTGTGTTAAGCACGAGGAGTTCTAGCATAATTTTTATGGTGACTATAGTAAAAAGCATGATGTGTTGTGTTCATGTTTTTCCTCATAAAGGGTCCTCTTGTATGTGCACTTTTTGGGGATAGGACCTATATGCTGTGTTTATATGAGTGTCCCTTGTAACTATTGTTGTGATGTGTGTTAGTGTGTCTTTAACTATGGTGTCGTACATTTGGGTAAGTTATATTTCTATCATCTTATTTATTGCATTTTGCAAGAAGTTCATTGTACTTGATAGAAGTTGCATATTCCCTTTGGTTTGCAACAAGTATCTTTTTCTTAGCAATATCGTATCCCTCCTTGAGGGTTTGACATTCAATATCCTTTTTGTTTATGATGTCTAGATCTTCTTGAAGCTTTAGTCTAAGAGATTCAATCTCATCTGTGTCATAAGCAGGAGTTTTCCCTTTTATATCACAAATGATATTATAGAGTCTTTCTATTTCTTGCTTGAGAGTATCAATCTCTTTTAAAGATTTTTTATGCTTACTTCTTAACACTTTGTGTTCATCATTTAGTTCAAGAATAGCATTTTTCTAATTCAGTATAAGAAAGGACGATCGTAGAGAAGTCATCATGTACCTCATTTGACTCCATTGCCATAAGACAGACATTTGCAGTATGTTTGTATTTTTTTTTCGTTATTTGAGTCACTAGCATCACTTTCGCACCAGATGCAAGTGTTGGCGTACTTCCGTGAGGATGAGCTTCCTTTGTTGGGCTTTTCATACTTGCCAAGTTCTCTTCTTCCCATTGGACAGTCCCTCTTGATGTGTCCGATTTTCTTGCATTTGTAGCAAACAGGTTCTTCATCAGTGTACCTTCTTGAGCGATTCGCTTTATTGAACTTGGGGAACTTTTTGAAGTATCTAGCCGTAAGAGCAATTTTTTTGTCATCCGAATCGTCATCATCGGAGTTATCCTTTGAGGAGAGCTTGATGGCCTTGAGGGCAAGAGATTTTTCTTTTTCCTTGATCTGTTCTTTATCCTTCTCTTGCATAGAGGCTTCTTCTTGGTCCTTCATATCCAGCTTGTGGGTCATCAGCTTTCCCATGAGAGTTTCAAGGTTCATGGTTCTAAGGTCATTCCCTTCGATGATGGAGGTGGCTTTGGGATTCCATACTTTACTAAGTCCTCTGAGAATTTTTCGAATCTTTTCATTAATGGGATATTACTTACCAAGAGGAGAGAGAGGGTTAATTATATCAAAGAATCTACTAAACATAAAAGTAATAGACTCATCTTATTTTATTTTGAAAGATTCATACTCTTGAGTAAGTCTACTAATCTTAGATTCTTTTACTTGTGATGTGCCCTCGTGTGTGACTTCCAAAAGTTTCCATATTTTATTGGAAGTTTTGCAGGTGGAGATTCTGTTGAATTCATTGCTATTAAGAGCACAATATAGTGCGTTCATAGCCTTTGTATCACGACTAAGAACCTTCTTATCATTTTCGGGGATTTTTGCCCTAAGCGTCTCCGTAACAACTTCCTCAACTATTATAGAAGATTTAGTGATACCATTTATAACACAATCCCATCGGTCAAAATCTAGAGATTTTAAGTAGAAGCTCATTATAATCTTCCAATAGTTGTAGTTTGTTCCATCAAATAGAGGAGGTCAGTTTGTGGAGTGTCTGTTGTTATGAAATGAGTTGAGACTAGGATTGGTGGCCATTGATCACTCTAAGTAAATCAAAATCAAGAGACCAAGCTCTGATACCAATTGTAGGACCTTAGAGGGGGGTGAATAGGGAAATAAAATAATTACCAATAATATTATGCAAGGTAAATAGCAATTTAAAAGAGAGAGAAGATCATACACTTGATATATCCTAGTATCCTCCCGTGGGGCACTCCAGCCTGGAACTCTCTCTGGCTTTAATCCACTATTTAAGTAAATAGTATAACACGAGTTTTGATCCGTGGACTCGTTAACTTCTTACACACGAGTTTTTTTCCGAAGGCTCATCAACTTCAAAACACAAGAGAAAAGATTTTGATCTTCTTGAACACTTGGAATATATAGGTTACAACTCTTTGAAATAACTCTAACACTTTTGTGGATGATAAATGAAAGGGAGTTATGGTGGAGCTCTTTGGTAGATAGAAAATTTAAGGCTCAAGTGGATAAACATTTATGAAGAAGGAGGAAGTCTATTTATACAAATCCAAGAGCATAAAGCATTTTCTACACAGAGTCAGATTATCTGACGGATGTCCGAGGACTTCTGATGGATTATCTGACCCAATAGTAACGGATAGAAATATAGTCGTTGGATGCATTAAATGCTCTGACATCTGGCTGTTGGATTTTAATTCGAAAATAGCCAGTAAGGCAATTCCAATTATCCGACGGAGATCCGCAGAGATCAGGAAGATGATCCGAATAAACCAACAAATACTTGTTGTTTTAGTTCAGATTATCCGACGGAGATCCACGGAGATCCGAAAGATGACCTGAATGAACCAACAAATACTTGTTGTTCCAATTTAGATTATTTTTCGAATAATCCCGGATATCTAACGGAAGATCCGAATGGGACCACAAATAGTTGATGTCTCCATTCAGATTATCTGTCGGATAAACCCCGAAGATCCGACGGATTTTTCGCTCCTTTATAAATACTTTATTTAATATATAGAAAGGTTTTATTTTTTAGTTTGTCATGCATGCATAAGTGTTTACAAGATTTCCTAGACACTTAGAGATCCAGTAGAGCTTCTGATCTTGGACTCTTTCGCTATCACCTCAGGATTATTTGAGTGTGATTTATGAGCTATGCTTACGTTTGTAAGTGTTACAAACATCTTTCCTTCTAGCTGTGAATGCTTCATTTTGTTTCTGTAGAGCAATAGAACTAAAATAGTACGGAGATTAATTATAGTCAATATATCAAAATCAATGTGCCAACAATACATAACTGCACATAGGTGTAACTCCTTAGAATTAGCTTGATATCTTGCACATATGCAAATGCTGAACATAATATCAGGACAACTAGTAGTTAAGTATAATAAATACCAATCATACCTCGATACTTGCGTTGGTCTATGGGTTTTCCACTTTCATCAAGGTTAAGCTTGGTTTATGTAGCCATTGGTGTGTCGATAGGTTTTGCATTATCGAAGTCAAACTTTTTGAGCAATTTCTTTGTGTACTTGGCTTGGTTGATGAATGTTTCCTGTTAATTATGTCTGATTTACAAACCGAGAAAGTAGTTGAGTTCTCCTATCATGCTTATCTCGAATTCACTTTGCATATACTTAGCAAACTCGTGACAAAGTAGCTCATCATTAGAACCAAAAATGATGTCATCAACATATATTTTCTCTAATAAAATATTATCAACAAGGGACTTGATAAACAAAGTAGTATCGATTTTCCCTTTTGAAAAACCATTTTCATGTAGAAGGAAACTTAGACGATCATACCAAGCACGAGGGGCTTGTTTGAGTCCATATAGTGTCATATGTAACTTGAAAAGGTGATCAAAAAATTTAAAATCCTCAAAGTCGGGGGTTGTTTCACAAAAACCTCTTCTTTTATAAAAATATTTAAAAAAACACTTTTAACATCCATTTGAAAAAGTTTGAATTTATAAAAATATGCCAATGCATAAAGCATGCGAATGGACTAAAGTCTAGCAACATGAGCATATGTTTCGTCATAATTAATTCCTTCTTCTTGATTATAACCTTGAGCAACTAGACGTGTTTTTTTACGAATGACATGTCCATCCTTACTAGGTTTATTTCGGAATACCCATTTGGTACCAATTATAGTATGGCCAATAGGTTTAGGAACAAGTTTCCAAACTTGATTCCTCTTTAAATGGTTTAATTCCTATTGCATGGCACAAATCCAAAATTAATCATTAAAAGTATCTGCTACTGTCTTAAGTTATACTTGTGAAATAAAAGCAACATTCGCAGCTATATCTCTAGTAGATGAACGAGTACTTACTCTCTTAGATACATTACTTTTGACCAAGGTTTCTGGATGGACTTACTCCCTTAGATATATAATTCATAGGGAGTCTTCTTCGATATAGGTCGAATTAGAACCATAGTCAAAACATGACAAGCTGTACTTACAGCTTCAGCCCAAAAATATTTTGAAAAATTAACTGGTTAAGCATAACTCTAGCCATATTGCTAAGAGTTCTATTCTTTCCCTCTACAACACCATTCTATTGGGGAGTTCTATGAAAAAAAATCACGAAAATAGCCATTTTAATCACAAAACTTTTTGAAATCAGAATTTTTGAATTCGCCTCCATGATCACTTTGGATACGAGTAATCACGAAGCCTTTTTTTTTGTTTTGAACCTTTTTGCAAAATATTTTAAATACAAAAGTTCATCACTTTTGTTTGATAAAAAGAAAACTCATGTAAATCGAAAGAAATCATCAACGATAACAAAAGCGTAGAGTTTACCACCAAGACAAGCGACTCTACTTGGTCCAAATAAATCTATATGGAATAATTATAAGGGCCTTCAAGTACTTACAACATTGATGGATTTAAAGGATGACCTAGTTTCTTTATTTTTCTCACAATCAGTACATACAATGTCTCTCTTGAACATAATTTCTGGTAATCCTTTTACTAACTTCTTCATGAAAAGCCTTGAGATAGTATCCATATTGGCATGTCCTAGTCTCATGTGTCAGAGCCAACTTTCATCTTTGTTAACCAGTAGGCATTTATCGGCACTATAAGTATTTTCTGATAGATAGAAACATATATATTATCCTCCCTTATTCTTTCATAAATCATATTCTAGTTGACATATCATATATAGAACATTTATCTTTCACAAAGTTAATACCATAACCATTGTCAGCAAGATGATTAATGCTTAATAGGTTGTGTTTTAACTCTGTGACAAGACAAACATCTTTTATAACTGGGTATAGAGGAATACCAATATTACCGTTACCTATAATATAACCTCTCATATTGTTTTCGAAGGAGACGTATCCTTCTTTCTTCATTGATAGTGTTGCTAATATAGATGCATCACCAGTCATGTGCCACGAGCATCCTCTATCGAGAATCCATTTGCTTCAAGCATAAGAGGGTTGGCCCACCTATAAAATGAGTAGGTGTGACCTTTGGTTCCCATTTTTAAGGGGTCCATAAATGTTAGTCTTTGGTATCTAAGTAAGTACATTCGTGTCTACTAGCTTTCTAGTTCTACAATACTGTAAGGTGTGTCTATATTTACCGCAATAATTGAAGATAGCAGAAGTATTGGTGTTAGGTGTCATAGTATAGACAGGAGTCTTCTGTGTCTTTTGTGGATACCTGTAAAAAAAGCATGATGATGTGTAGCATTTGATTCGCGTGCTTTCTTTGATCGTGTCTCGTTATGTGTATGTTGGGTCACATGACAGCTCTTAGTTTGAGTAACAAGTATGACCTATTTGACCAACTTAATCTCTATTTTTTTTTAAAGATTGCACATGGCTCATCAAATTTGGCGGATATAGCATCTACCTTCTATAAAGCTATACAATACTTCTTCTTCTCTAATTCATATAGCTAATTGAGCTTTATATAATCATGATGTTTCTTCTCAATATTTTTTAGAGCATCATGTAGACTTGGCTTAAGAGTTGATACTTCATCCGTTACTAGTGGAAGGTGTCTCCCTTATTTCATTTAATAGGGTGGACAACCTCTCAATCTCAGTTGTGTAAGCTTTGATCTCTTTTCGAGACTGCTTGTACTTACTTAGCACTTTATTGTGTTCATCAAGCAAATCACTAAATGCATCAGGAAGTTCATTAGAAGTAAAATCATCGTACAGAGGGCTTGTAGATACTTGATCAAATTCTATTAAGCATACATTAGTAGAATTTCTTGGTTTATCTTCTTCCTCTGAGTCACTGGCTTCACTTTCATGCCAAATGCTTGTATTTACGTACTTTTGGGATGAAGACTTTCGGTTTGATCGCTCGTAGCAACTTTCCTTCTTAGCAATTGGACATTCTTTCTTTATGTGCACTGTCTTCTTGCATCCATAAAAGATGGGTTCTTCGTCATTGCTATCTTGGTGATCTTTCTTCTTTCGGTTTGATTTATCAAACGTCAAGAATTTCTTGAAGTTCGGTTTGATTCTTCTTTCTTCGTTCTCCTCTATTTATAAGGTTCTGGTGGACCGGTCTCGGGCAGAGTTCGGTCCCCTAACGTTTATAATTTCAAACTTTGGAGCCTGTTTTTTGGGGTGACCTGATCCAATTGGATACTAGGTCAAGGAGACCGAGTTCGGGTAGAACTCGGTTCGAGTTTGATTGTCCTATAATTAGGTAGGTCAAGTGAAGTTTGATATTGATTTTTTAACTTTTTGTGTGGGCTGATTTGTATGGTAAGTGGACTGAGTAGATACGAATTTGGTAGGCTTTTTTATTGATGTATGGAAAGCTAACCAAGTGCCAACTCCGTCCAATATATATTTTACCTAGACTCAATAAAATAGAAAATACGGAATAAATGAAAAACTTGTTCATTTGGCAAAGACTTGTTCACATGTTGCAGAGTAGTAGTCCTACAGCATCTTGTACTCTAGCAGCATATTATTTGTTGTATCGAGCTAGAGTTTTAGTCGGTTATCGAAATCGGGTGTGACAATGACCTATGGGCCAACAACTCGATTAAATTTAAGATAGATATAGTAGAAGCTCATAACACTAATATGTAAACCAATAAGCATATATCACCAGAAGGTATAAGTATAAGTAAAAAAGCTATAGTGGTTATATAAAGATTCTAGAAGCATAAAAAGTACGCTCCTAAAGAGTGGAATACATACATATGGGGTTGTACTTTCTCATAAAACATTTAGGAGGGAGTGGCGTGCTTTCTTAGAGCTTAGTGTGGAGGCATACTTTCATACCAACGCAACAGAAGCGAGCGTACAATCTTTATGATTTCCCTTCAATGTTTAGTGCCTGACAGTTGACAGACTAACACATGAGTCGAAGAGATTGGGTCATTAATGCAGAAGATCTTTTGGCATGCAGACCTAGGTTGTCATTTAGCGGACAGCTTGACCTTGTTTTATCAGAGTATGCCAATGCGTTATCTCTATTAGAGTACACCAATGTGCTACCTCTATTGGAGTACACCAATGTGCTACCTCTATCAGAATATGCTAATGCGCTATGTCACGACCCGCACCCGGAGTAGGGGTACGAGTGTATAACAGCGTCCCAGCCTACGTCGCAGAAACGACATAGAATGTAACACCCAATTTTCCAAATGAGGATATTTTGGTCATTTTCAAAATTTTAGAATTTAATTTGATTTATTATTATTATTTATAATTATTGTGATTTTTGAGTGATTTTTAGAATAATTGTTTTTGGTGTTTAGAGACTTTGACTTAAGTTGACCTTGTAGACTAACCTAGTGGCTAACCTAGGTCTTGACTAAGAGATTAGGATTTGAGGACCTAGGTTGACTTAAGTTCATGAGGATGAATTCATTGGGATTAATTTGGTGAAATTAGGAATTTGTTTAGTCTAAGAATGGCTTGTGAAGTCACAAGTCAAATCATGACTTAAACTAATTAGGACTCAACCAACTAGCCAAAACCCTAGATCTAAACCCTATAGCCAGCCACATGACAGCCCCCCCCCCTCTATAAATACTCTCCTAGGGATTAGGGCTAGCCTCTCTCTTAGGGTTCATCAAGTTTTAGAAAGATGTAATGTTCCATCTTCATAAATTCATATTAAATCCAAATTAGGTCCTTTTTCCTTCAAACAAATTTCTATAGGCTCTAAATATTGTTCTCTTGCTGTTGGGATTGAGTTTTGACAGGGAGCACACAATTTGAGGAGCTTTGGTGCTTTGAAGGATCCTCTTCCTTGGTGTTTTTTTGGAGCTTGGAACATCAATAGGTATAATCCTTACCACTGCTCCTAAAACCCAGTAAAAATCATTTCTAAGGTCCCCTAGCCCTCACCCAACTGTATGGGAAGCAAACCCTAGGTTTCGAGCTCGTTTCGTGTCCGTATCGGACACGTATCAGAGCTTGATCCAGGTGCTCGACGAAATGTCCCAAAGGACTGCTCGATCGAGTTTTCCCAATCTTTTTGAATAGGAAGCTAGATCTAGGTGTCGTCTAAGGTTCCCTAGTGTCGTGTGCTATTGTTCGTGTCCTGTTGTGTTGTGGGGAGCACGGGACACGCGTGTGCGGGCGTGCGCGCGCGGCACTGTAGCTTTCCTGCTACTCGGGAGCTACTGCGCGCTGGACACGCGTCGTGGACACACGAAAATTGGTATAGGAGTAGGGGTGTTGACTGACATGAGGCTCGCCAAGTTTTACGAGTCCTCGTGTCGTGTCGGACACGTTCTCGGGTGTGCACGAGAAATGGCTGATTGTGTGCGTGTGCAGTGTCTGTTTGGAATGTTAAATCGTATTTAAATGATTGTTAAATGATGTTTAATGGTTAGCTAGATCCTAATTATCATGTCTAAACGCCTGTTGCATTTGCTTACACAATAGTTTAGGTTTAATGTGGTAATTTGGGATTCGAACACTGTTTTAGAATTTTCCTGATACATTGTCTGATACTGTTTTATCTAAGTTTTCCAAACAGTTAAATTCTTCTTCCTGTTATGTTTTATCTATTAAAATGGAACCTACACATCATAAATTATGATACACACAGGATGTGTTCCAGTAAACTCAAACCTGGGAATTCAATGTTCTTCCCTTCTTTTGCTGTCAAACTGTGATACCAAGTTAAAACCTGAGTTTACCTGTCTGAAACTGGTTCCCCTTCATTTATTCAATATTTGTCAACTGTTGAAACATGGGTTATTGAGCTGTGTTTTTTGAACTGTTGGTTTTGTTTTCTCTTTTTTTTGTGATTATAAAATCTGAGTTTGTGATATGTTAACTGAGTTCCTTTTGTTCATTGAATGCTGAGTTTTCAGTCTTTGATAACCTGAGATCAAAATGCATTAACTGGTTGAATTCTTCTATACTGAGTTTTCCTCCTCCATAGAATTTCAATGTTGCATCTAGAAACCTGAGATTGTTTAACTAATGACTGTGTGGTTTCAAGCATGAGAAAAACTGAGTTAAGGAGGTATTTTTGTATTGCGACTGGTTGCCTTTCCTAGATTTAGAAATTGCCTTGAGAGCTGGAATTCCTTCCTCTCCTATACACTGTCCTATTACACACACATCCATTGCACATATACAAACTGTTTATACTGTAAAATGAGATTGAGTTTGTTTTATCTGAGATTGTTTTGTAGAACATGTTGAAACTGTTTTTGGGTTCCCTTTTAACTGAATTTTGTTGGTTCTATGAACTGAATGTTAAGATGGGACTGCAAACATGCTTTTAGAGGGGGATTTCAATGTATAATCTGAGAATGGTATTTATGTGAAGGATCTGAGTTTACCTACACTATATTTCACATGTTTTCATGCATCCCACTCACTATTTCCACACTTAACATATCACTGATTTTTACACTGTCTCCCTCACACTTTCTCCTCTTGACACTCACCTTCATGTATCACACACTCTAGTCGCACACACTTGGTACCATAGGACCCTCACTCACATGCCATAGCTAACACCCTCTAATCTATTACCCTCTTCACACACACATACACTTGGACACATAGCCATGTATCCCCCTCTCATTTTTCATATAATATATATGTGGTATTTTATATGTGTGATATTAAGGGTACCTATATGCTATGTGTGATACCATATTATATTAATATGGATATATATAATGTATGGGTGATATGTTTATAGGTAGCCTATATGTGTATTTCTATATTAGATATAATATATCAATTTGTGTGCTATTTTAAATATATATTATTGGCATGTGGTCATGTGATTATGGTTTGGTTTTAGGCATGGTATTGCCTAATAGCCTAGACTAGGGCTCTTAGTCTATGTGTGGCTTGAATGCCAGTATAGAGTCTAGATTGGTCTTGTTTAGTCTTGTTAGACCTAGAATAGACTAGTTAGCCTAGTATAGACTAGATTTGACCTAGATTAGACTTGGTTGACCTAGTTTGACTTCTAGGATTGACCAGAGTTGACCAAGAGTTGACTTTGGTTTAGATTGACCTAGATTCATGTAGAACGCATTGTAGTGCATATTATTACCATTCTGGACTCGTTGTGACTTGTGCTGTTCTAATAGGAGCCAGACACCACTCCTCGGACAGTATTTTTATCTCAGACTTTCAGCTAGCAGGCGAGTACATTCTCTGATCTTTTCATACTTATCTGGATTATATTCTTGCTCTAGATTACTCTACTTGATGCTGACACGTATCTTCACGGATTAGTACTATATGGATCCTTTCCTGAGATGTTATCCCTTTACGGGTGCATCGGGTATTTCATGTTCATGTACTTTATCATGTGCATCAGGTACTCCTTGTACTCGTACTAGTTCATGTTTTTACATGTTCTCATGTGCTTTCACGTGCCTCATGTACTACTCATTACATGAGTTCACGTATCTTAGTTGTATTCATGTGCTTATAACGTAACTTGAATGGATCCTTGAGTACTGGTTGGGGCGGGGTGAGTAGAATTGGTTATGTGAACACTATCCCCAGTAGCTGTATAAATGTGCCTCTTTATTTGTATTCATGTGCCCCCAAGCCGTTTACATAACCATTATGCTCTAAATCACATAGCCACTTACAGTCTCTACTATCATGTATTTACTTTCAGTTACAAAATATCTCATGTTTACTCGTACTTCCTTTTCAGCACTTCCTGTATTTTACTCTATTACATAATTTATACTCCTAACCTGCTATGAACTGTTTTGAGAGATATGTGCTCGTTCCCGTCCTGACTGGACCTGTTGAAAATTTTACAGTGAATGATGAGGCTCTGGTGTCTATCCCTCTTGGTGCAGCGTTAGACATCACTAGTGACTTGGACCTGCTAGCAGTTGGTGTTACTTTCATTAGTTTAGGATTATCTTACTATTTTGGGATTACTGTACTAGACTTTGAGATATCCTGAGATGTATTTATTTTAGTCACTTAGATTCTGGATTTGTATCTCTGTGATGTTACATTCCTGGTTGTTATCTATCTTTATCTTTCTATCCCATTCCTGTTCTATCCTAGATGTGGTTGAGTTATATTGTGTTATGTCACCCCCATTCGGGGAGTATAACTGTATATTACCCTTATCTGTTAGATGTTATGACCTAGGACAGCGTTCTACCGCCGATGCTGCGGCGTAGGCTGGACGTACCCACGTCACGTGCCCTATTTCTAGGGTGCGGGTCGTGACACGTTTTTAGTGGTGGCCCATGCAGGTCGAGTTTATGTAGTGGTATTCAAACTAGAGTATCACTACAGCCTGCAGTAGGATTAGGAGATATTATTTTTGAGGGTACTCAATCACAAGTTAGGATTCCTTGAAAGATTTCTGGGATGACCCTTGAGAATCTTATTTAAACTTCAATTTGAAATCCTTCCCCTTGTTTTGTTCGCTCTCACTCCTTGATTATTGAATTTGATTTTGATGAATCGTTGTTGATTTTGATTTTTCTATCGAGATGAATTTTATAGCCTGAGTTACGATATTTTCTGATAACATATATTGACGGAAATACAGGAATGGTAAAACGTCTACATGATTATGGAACCTGTAGTTTATCGCAGCCATATTAGCTGGCATGGCGGAAACATGGAGACCTGGCTTCGGATGTACGTATCTTGGTTATGAGATTTGGAATTTCTCGCAGCTATACTAGTCGGCATAGCGAGATTTCCAGACGACATGATTGTTGAGGTGCATACCCTAGTTATGGAATCTATCGTTATTTGCAGCCTTGCTTACTGGCAGGGCGAGGACTCTGAGTAACATGATTTTGGACAGACGCATATGATTATCAGATTGTATCTTGAGAAGGTTTTAAACATATCATCTCTATCGTACCATTCTGTTGTATAAATTGTACCCCCCATCATCAAATAACTTAGGAGTAGGAGTATGAGTAGGAGTAGCTTAGCTATTATTATAAGATTGTGTAACTTCTTGCTATAAACTCTTCCTAATGCAATGAATTGGTGTTTCTGCTAGACCTTAACTTAGATTGATGTTGTAGCTCTGGTTTCAAATAGTTCATTCTTTAAACAGATAGGCAGAACGGATTTTATCATTATTTTCTTCTTGCCATTGATTCTTGTATTACCCTAATATATATAGTGGACACAGATACTTGCCTGACACGTATGCATACTACACTTGTTTACCAACCTATCTAAATGCATGTTAATATGATTAATGTTAAGCTCTCAAAAATCCTAGTATTCCAATATAGTGCAGTATCAGTGACTAGTTCTATGTTTCTCCATATTAAATTCGTAATTTAAATTTAAAATTTCATGTCACTAGTCTTGCTTACATCAGTACACATGTATGTTATATACAGGGCTTTATTTAAAAAAAAAAATTTGGTTGAGTTTTGTGTTGATTTGTCAAATCTGAGACTGTGTACATAGTAAACCCTTAACCTTGGATTCTAAGAGTTTAGTTCAAATTGCAGTTTTAAATTGTAATGTTTTAATGTCGTATACATGGTTGTGTGCAGATATATAATGTTAGGTTCATACTCCTACATGTTAGGTTGTGGTTGTGGTGAACTTTGAGTTGGTTTTGATGTTCGAATTCTCCAAAATTTTGAAAACTGAATTCATGATTACATTTTTACACTGCTTCAATATGTGTAGTTCAATTTCAGATCTAATTTGTAATAATGAGCTAAACTGAATGACTGAACCCCTTTATTTCAAGTTTTAACCCATGTACACTTAACACTCTACACTAATGTTCACAACTGCCATGAAAACCTAACCCTTCATCTCTATGTTATGTTCATGTAGCCATATAGATATACTTATATATATGGTTAGCCATGCATGTTATGAGTAAATAGCTTGTACCTTGTAGACTGCTTAACCAATATGCCATGAATAGTGTAACTTGATAGCTACAGTTGAGACTCAAATCCTCCTATACACTTTCATGTATATTTCATACTAACCATATCACCTTTACATAATGATAGCTTTTTCCCCCCTAACACACTCTCTTCTCTATATATTAGATTGTGATTGGATTCAATGCTTTGACTTTCGTTCCTTAAACTTTTGGTTTGATTTTTCTTAAATAGTACCCTTTATAGATGATTGGTAGTTGTCTTATTTTATTTTCTTGATAAATACCAGTTTTACATATAGGATGGTAGACTGCTGTACAGCCTTATGATTGTTGTGTTTTTACCCTTTCCAGTATGGCACCCATGACCCGAGCCTGTCGCCTGAGAGCAGCTGCAGCTACTGACAGTGTGCTTCCACCTCCTACTGCTCAGGAGGTAGTGACCCCTCAGACTGACCCAAATGTAGTGGCACCTCCCGCCATCGAGGAGGTGTTAGCATCCTCACCAGAGAAATCCCCTCCACCACCTGTTACTCAGGAGAGAGTGGCAGTCTCATCTGAGACCAAGAGTCCTTCCCAGTCTCCTCCTCTGCCTCCAGGAGCAGTACCCCATACCATACCCTCGGCAGGTTTGTTTCCTGACGGAGCTCAGATATCCAGACTTCTCCAGGATGTGTTGGAGACACAGAGAGTTCAGACTGAGATCCTAAAGGAGCAGGGTCGTGGAATCCAACTGCTGTGGGATTTGGTACATTCAGGAGGGGAGCCTAGTTCTAAGAGGCCGAGGAGCAGTGTATACCCAGAGCCCCATGAGCACCCAGACTATCAGCCTAAACCAGCCTACCCAGTCCAGACTCCTGTTCAGCAGAGGCCAGCTGAGAGAGTGCCTACCTGTACCTTCTGTAAGAAGCCTGGACATGTGTGGGACATCTGTAGGAAGAGAAGAGGAGTGTGCCTGTTGTGTGGGTCAGCTGCACACAGACTGTGAGACTGTCCTGCTGCACTTATCTCAGCCAGGACTCCGCCTTCGGGAGGGAGTTCCAGCCATCAGACCTAGTTGGAGGTGAGTCCTTGACCTATATCTTAGCCAGTCTTTGAAATTGATACACTCTACCATATTGTTGTATGTTTTGATACCTTGTGATTGCCTAGTACTGTAGCATGTTGGTGTAACTAGATGAGACCCCAGACTGATATTACATGCCATGACCCCATAGGTTACATTTTCCAACTGAATGATTTAAATAGATTCTGAGATTTTAATTGTGGGGGTTTGACCTAGAAGGGGTACGATCATCTTAATTTCGAGGACGAAATTTTTTCTAAGGTGGGTAGGATTGTAACACCCAGTTTCCAAATGAGGATATTTTGGTTATTTTCAAAATTTTAGAATTTAATTTGATTTATTATTATTATTTATAATTATTGTGATTTTTGAGTGATTTTTAGAATAATTGTTTTTGGTGTTTAGAGACTTTGACTTAAGTTGACCTTGTAGACTAACCTAGTGGCTAACCTAGGTCTTGACTAAGAGATTAGGATTTGAGGACCTAGGTTGACTTAAGTTCATGAGGATGAATTCATTGGGATTAATTTGGTGAAATTAGGAATTTGTTTAGTCTAAGAATGGCTTGTGAAGTCACAAGTCAAATCATGACTTAAACTAATTAGGACTCAACCAACTAGCCAAAACCCTAGATCTAAACCCTATAGCCAGCCACATGACAGCCCCCCCCTCTATAAATACTCTCCTAGGGATTAGGGCTAGCCTCTCTCTTAGCGTTCATCAAGTTTTAGAAAGAGGTAATGTTCCATCTTCATAAATTCATATTAAATCCAAATTAGGTCCTTTTTCCTTCAAACAAATTCCTATAGACTCTAAATATTGTTCTTTTGCTGTTGGGATTGAGTTTTGACAGGGAGCACACAATTTGAGGAGCTTTGGTGCTTTGAAGGATCCTCTTCTTTGGTATTTTTTTGGAGCTTGGAACATCAATAGGTATAATCCTTACCACTGCTCCTAAAACCCAGTAAAAATTATTTCTAAGGTCCCCTAGCCCTCACCCAACTGTATGGGAAGCAAACCCTAGGTTTCGAGCTCGTTTCGTGTTCGTATCGGACACGTATCAGAGCTTGATCCAGGTGCTCGACGAAATGTCCCAAAGGACTGCTCGATCGAGTTTTCCTAATCTTTTTGAATAGGAAGCTAGATCTAGGTGTCGTCTAGGGTTCCCTAGTATCGTGTGCTATTGTTCGTGTCCTGTTGTGTCGTGGGGAGCACGGGACACGCGTGTGCGGGCGTGCGCGCGCGGCACTGTAGCTCCCCTGCTACTCGGGAGCTACTGCGCGCTGGACACGCGTCGTGGACACACAAAAATTGGTATAGGATTAGGGGTGTTGACTGACACGAGGCTCGCCAAGTTTCACGAGTCCTTGTGTCGTGTCGGACACGTTCTCGGGTGTGCACGGGAAATGGCTAATTGTGTGCGTGTGCAGTGTCTGTTTGGAATGTTAAATCGTATTTAAATGATTATTAAATGATGTTTAATGGTTAGCTAGATCCTAATTATCATGTCTAAACGCCTGTTGCATTTGCTTACACAATAGTTTAGGTTTAATGTGGTAATTTGGGATTCGAACACTGTTTTGGAATTTTCCTGATACATTGTCTGATACTGTTTTATCTAAGTTTTCCAAACAGTTAAATTCTTCTTCCTGTTATGTTTTATCTATTAAAATGGAACCTACACATCATAAATTATGTTAGTTTAGCCTTGGCATTCGAATTTGGGCTTAGGAATGTGTAAATGGGATTTGAGCAATGGGTATGATTTGATATTGGGATGTTGTGTTCTGATACACACAGGATGTGTTCCAGTAAACTCAAACCTGGGAATTCAATGTTCTTCCCTTCTTTTGCTGTCAAACTGTGATACCAAGTTAAAACCTGAGTTTACCTGTCTGAAACTGGTTCCCCTTCATTTATTCAATATTTGTCAACTGTTGAAACCTGGGTTATTGAGCTGTGTTTTTTGAACTGTTGGTTTTGTTTTCTCTTTTTTTGTGATTATAAAATCTGAGTTTGTGATATGTTAACTGAGTTCCTTTTGTTCATTGAATGCTGAGTTTTCAGTCTTTGATAACCTGAGATCAAAATGCATTAACTGGTTGAATTCTTCTATACTGAGTTTTCCTCCTCCATAGAATTTCAATGTTGCATCTAGAAACCTGAGATTGTTTAACTAATGACTGTGTGGTTTCAAGCATGAGAAAAACTGAGTTAAGGAGGTATTTTTGTATTGCGACTGGTTGCCTTTCCTGGATTTAGAAATTGCCTTGAGAGCTGGAATTCCTTCCTCTCCTATACACTGTCCTATTACACACACATCCATTGCACATGTACAAACTGTTTATACTGTAAAATGAGATTGAGTTTGTTTTATCTGAGATTGTTTTGTAGAACATGTTGAAACTGTTTTTGGGTTCCCTTTTAACTGAATTTTGTTGGTTCTATGAACTGAATGTTAAGATGGGACTGCAAACATGCTTTTAGAGGGGGATTTCAATGTATAATCTGAGAATGGTATTTATGTGAAGGATCTGAGTTTACCTACACTATATTTCACATGTTTTCATGCATCCCACTCACTATTTCCACACTTAACATATCACTGATTTTTACACTGTCTCCCTCACACTTTCTCCTCTTGACACTCACCCTCATGTATCACACACTCTAGTCGCACACACTTGGTACCATAGGACCCTCACTCACATGCCATAGCTAACACCCTCTAATCTATTACCCTCTTCACACACACATACACTTGGACACATAGCCATGTATCCCCCTCTCATTTTTCATATAATATATATGTGGTATTTTATATATGTGATATTAAGGGTACCTATATGCTATGTGTGATACCATATTATATTAATATGGATATATATAATGTATGGGTGATATGTTTATAGGTAGCCTATATGTGTATTTCTATATTAGATATAATATATCAATTTGTGTGCTATTTTAAATATATATTATTGGCATGTGGTCATGTGATTATGGTTTGGTTTTAGGCATGGTATTGCCTAATAGCCTAGACTAGGGCTCTTAGTCTATGTGTGGCTTGAATGCCAGTATAGAGTCTAGATTGGTCTTGTTTAGTCTTGTTAGACCTAGAATAGACTAGTTAGCCTAGTATAGACTAGATTTGACCTAGATTAGACTTGGTTGACCTAGTTTGACTTCTAGGGTTGACCAGAGTTGACCAAGAGTTGACTTTGGTTTAGATTGACCTAGATTCATGTAGAACGCATTGTAGTGCATATTATTACCATTCTGGACTCGTTGTGACTTGTGCTGTTCTAATAGGAGCCAGACACCACTCCTCGGACAGTATTTTCATCTCAGACTTTCAGCTAGCAGGCGAGTACATTCTCTGATCTTTTCATACTTATCTGGATTATATTCTTGCTCTAGATTACTCTACTTGATGCTGACACGTATCTTCACGGATTAGTACTATATGGATCCTTTCCTGAGATGTTATCCCTTTACGGGTGCATCGGGTATTTCATGTTCATGTACTTTATCATGTGCATCAGGTACTCCTTGTACTCGTACTAGTTCATGTTTTTACATGTTCTCATGTGCTTTCACGTGCCTCATGTACTACTCATTACATGAGTTCACGTATCTTAGTTGTATTCATGTGCTTATAACGTAACTTGAATGGATCCTTGTGTACTGGTTGGGGCGGGGTGAGTAGAATTGGTTATGTGAACACTATCCCAGTAGCTGTATAAATGTGCCTCTTTATTTGTATTCATGTGCCCCAAGCAGTTTACATAACCATTATGCTCTAAATCACGTGGCCACTTACAGTCTCTACTATCATGTATTTACTTTCAGTTACAAAATATCTCCTGTTTACTCGTACTTCCTTTTCAGCACTTCCTGTATTTTACTCTATTGCATAATTTATACTCCTAACCTGCTATGAACTGTTTTGAGAGATATGTGCTCGTTCCCGTCCTGACTGGACCTGTTAAAAATTTTACAGTGAATGATGAGGCTCTGGTATCTATCCCTCTTGGTGCAGCGTTAGACATCACTAGTGACTTGGACCTGCTAGCAGTTGGTGTTACTTTCATTAGTTTAGGATTATCTTACTATTTTGGGATTACTGTACTAGACTTTGAGATATCCTGAGATGTATTTATTTTAGTCACTTAGATTCTGGATTTGTATCTCTGTGATGTTACATTCCTGGTTGTTATCTATCTTTATCTTTCTATCTCATTTCTGTTCTATCCTAGATGTGGTTGAGTTATATTGTGTTATGTCACCCCCATTCGGGGAGTATAACTGTATATTACCCTTATCTGTTAGATGTTATGACCTAGGACAGCGTTCTACCGCCGATGCTGCGGCGTAGGCTGGACGTACCCACGTCACGTGCCCTATTTCTAGGGTGCGGGTCGTGACATAGAACGCTGTCTATGTCTACTATCTAAGAACAATTATAATATCAAAACCTATCGAGAATGGTTAACTCCGAACGGAGGACAAGCAATGACAATATAATATACTCAATCACAAATTCTAAGAAGGAAAGATGGTACTGAAAGATAAAGACAACAAGATATAAAAATATCAACCAGGAGATCCAACACAGAATGATACAAGTATAAAGTCTCTGAGTCAACAACCTCTAATACAAAAATACTAAAATAATAACAAGCCAAAATGTAATTTAGAGACAAAGTCCAGTACTAAACTAAACTAGCTAAGCTACACTAATGCCTCACCGGCTGGAGCTAACCCCTGCTGAACTAGGGTCTCCAAGTCTAAGCCAACTACGTCATGGGGACCGTAGTAGGTAGGACACTCGTCATCGCCATCGTCTGTAAAATTTGTCAACATATCCAGTCAGGATGGAACGAACACAAAACTCCAATAACAGTTCTAGTTAGACGATATTGAAAATGTAGCAGTAAATAGAAAAGAATATACAAGGTAAAGTGGTACATACATGGATCATGGTAAGGCATATCAAGACTATAAATGAATGTAAGAGCAAGAGAACAGTGTATATCATGTACGGAAATCAGGAACTTCTATCTACGTGAGTTTAGCACTAGTTTCAATATGTGATCGGCTTAGGAACTTGTACAGGAAAAATGGCCTGACTAATCATACGTACGGTGTTGTTAGGGTTATATACTAAAAGCTTCACTTTTGTAGTAACCTTATTTCCTTAAATTTTGAATGAGAATCATATGGGCAAATGTTTGCATATTGTATTTGTTGCAAGTGTTAATACAAATGTCTGATATTCTATATTGTAGATAATATGGTGTGTGGTGTCACACAGAAGATCATATTATCAGTTCCCTATGGAGTATATATATAGTTCACAACCTAGATGGACTTGGACAATTTATTGGAAAGGTTGTAGTGTAATCTGGTATTAGTCTATCTTGACTATAGGTTTACACTAGTACACTTTGTGTGTATTGACCAGGACCACTTGAGGTTGTTCTCTTTGTACTGACTACATAAGAGAACAAACACCTCTGTTATTATGGATGCTTGTGCTCTTAATCTGGATATAATAACGGACATGTATATGCAGTGTGCATTACTTTGACTCATAAAAGAGTGAGATTCATTATGGATCAATAACCTCTATAAATTGGGTAATAATATTGTATGTATGATGGGCTGTTGATTATAAATGGAATCCATGTCCCGATACATCGGGTTGATGATGTCCACTTAAGGAGCTCATAAGGATTGTCATGTAAACCCTGCAGGTGGATTATATCCGACATGACAAATAAAGTTGAGCGGTACTACTTAAGGAAAAAAGATGTCGAATCAATATAGTTGTCAGTAACTTAATTTAATCGACGGACATACGATATCTTAACATGGGGAGCCAAACGAGCATATAATAAAAGGAGCCCATAAACATAATTTGGGATTAGGGAGGTAGTGCAACAATAGCTCATTAGTGGACCGAGCTATTGTTAATGGGCCTGGATTGTGTGTTCGGGCTGAACACGGGATATCCAGATCCGTTAGGAGGCCTAACCCTAATTTCTCCTCATGGTCCCTGCCGTAGCCTATATACATCCTCTATTTTCTGGCCGCCAGATTACTGATCAAAAATCTGAAACTTTCTCTAAATTCGTGATTCACGTAAGGAGAGAAAGAGAGGGCTGCCAAGGAGAAGAAAAGGTTGGGGGATCGTCGCCCACACGACGTCCAACTCGAAGAAGAAATACGTGCAGAAGATCATGGGATCGTCCGCTCGAGATTGCCAGGAATTACTTGTCTTCTTTCCGCCGCAGGTATAGTTCGTGAACCCTAGTTTCCGCCTATAAAGGGTTAGAACACGTATTAGATCTGTTAAACTTTCTATCGATCAATACGCACACCAAAGGAAGGGTCCTGGGAATCCGCAGTTCCATCAGGTGTATGATTAACACTCACAGAAAAAACAATTTCTTGCACATGAAGGATTTGATCACATATCTACGCTAATACCCCCGTCCCTGACTAGTATAGTAGATCCAACCATGACACATCATGACACGTATTCTCTGATAAGGTCGCGAGCCCCTCACAGGAATTGTGTCTACACAATACACGAGAAACAAGGAGTCTTGCACAAGGTATATCATGGAGTACGAGGAATAACATCTCATGACGGGATCTAGACAAATACCAATCCGTGTGAATAATGTAAATCGAAAGAAATCATCAACGATAACAAAAGCGTAGAGTTTACCACCAAGACAAGCGACTCTACTTGGTCCAAATAAATCTATATGGAATAATTATAAGGGCCTTCAAGTACTTACAACATTGATGGATTTAAAGGATGACCTAGTTGCTTTATTTTTCTCACAATCAGTACATACAATGTCTCTCTTGAACATAATTTCTGGTAATCCTTTTACTAACTTCTTCATGGAAAGCCTTGAGATAGTATCCATATTGGCATGTCCTAGTCTCATGTGTCGGAGCCAACTTTCATCTTTGTTAACCAATAGGCATTTATCGGCACTATAAGTATTTTCTGATAGATAGAAACATATATATTATCCTCCCTTATTCTTTCATAAATCATATTCTAGTTGACATATCATATATAGAACATTTATCTTTCACAAAGTTAATACCATAACCATTGTCAGCAAGATGATTAATGCTTAATATGTTGTGTTTTAACTCTGTGACAAGACAAACATCTTTTATGACTGGGTATGGAGGAATACCAATATTACCGTTACCTATAATATAACATCTCATATTGTTTTCGAAGGAGACGTATCCTTCTTTCTTCATTGATAGTGTTGCTAATATAGATGCATCACCAGTCATGTGCCACGAGCATCCTCTATCGAGAATCCATTTGCTTCAAGCATAAGAGGGTTGGCCCACCTATAAAATGAGTAGGGGTGACCTTTGGTTCCCATTTTTAAGGGGTCAATAAATGTTAGTCTTTGGTATCTAAGTAAGTACATTCGTGTCTACTAGCTTTCTAGTTCTACAATACTGTAAGGTGTGTCTATATTTACCGCAATAATTGAAGATAGCAGAAGTATTGGTGTTAGGTGTCATAGTATAGACAGGAGTCTTCTGTGTCTTTTGTGGATACCTGTAAAAAAAAGTATGATGATGTGTAGCATTTGATTCGCGTGCTTTCTTTGATCGTGTCTCGTTATGTGTATGTTGGGTCACATGACAGCTCTTAGTTTGAGTAACAAGTATGACCTATTTGACCAACTTAATCTCTAAATTTTTTTAAAGATTGCACATGGCTCATCAAATTTGGCGGATATAGCATCTACCTTCTATATAGCTATACAATACTTCTTCTTCTCTAATTCATATAGCTAATTGAGCTTTGCATAATCATGATGTTTCTTCTCAATGTTTTTTAGAGCATCATGTAGACTTGGCTTAAGAGTTGATACTTCATCCGTTACTAGTGGAAGGTGTCTCCCTTATTTTATTTAATAGGGTGGACAACCTCTCAATCTCAGTTGTGTAAGCTTTGATCTCTTTTCGAGACTGCTTGTACTTACTTAGCACTTTATTGTGTTCATCAAGCAAATCACTAAATGCATCAGAAAGTTCATTAGAAGTAAAATCATCGTACAGAGGGTTTGTAGATACTTGATCAAATTCTATTAAGCATACATTAGTAGAATTTCTTGGTTTACCTTCTTCCTCTGAGTCACTGGCTTCACTTTCATGCCAAATGCTTGTATTTACGTACTTTCGAGATGAAGACTTTCGGTTTGATCGCTCGTAGCAACTTTCCTTCTTAGCAATTGGACATTCTTTCTTTATGTGCACTGTCTTCTTGCATCCATAAAAGATGGGTTCTTCGTCATTGTTATCTTGGTGATCTTTCTTCTTTCGGTTTGATTTATCAAACGTCAAGAATTTCTTGAAGTTCGGTTTGATTCTTCTTTCTTCTTTCTCCTCTATTTATAAGGTTCTGGTGGACCGGTCTCGGGTAGAGTTCGGTCCCCTAACGTTCATAATTTCAAACTTTGGAGCCTATTTTTTGGGGTGACCTGATCCAATTGGATACTAGGTCAAGGGGACCGAGTTCGGGAAGAACTCGGTTCGAGTTTGATTGTCCTATAATTAGGTAGGTCAAGTGAAGTTTGATATTGATTTTTTGACTTTTTGTGTGGGCTGATTTGTATGGTAAGTGGACTGAGTAGATACGAATTTGGTAGGCTTTTTTATTGATGTATGGAAAGCTAACCAAGTGCCAACTTCGTCCAATATATATTTTACCTAGACTCAATAAAATAGAAAATACAGAATAAATGAAAAACTTGTTCATTTGGCAAAGACTTGTTCAGATGTTGCAGAGTAGTAGTCGTACAGCATCTTGTACTCTAACAGCATATTATTTGTTGTATCGAGCCAGAGTTTTAGTCGGTTATCGAAATCGGGTGTGACAATGACCTATGGGCCAACAACTCGGTTAAATTTAAGATAGATATAGTAGAAGCTCATAACACTAATATGTAAACCAATAAGCATATATCACCAGAAGGTATAAGTATAAGTAAAAAAGCTATAGTGGTTATATAAAGATTCTAGAAGCATAAAAAGTACGCTCCTAAAGAGTGGAATACATACATATGGTGTTGTACTTTCTCATAAAACATTGAGAAGGGAGTGGCGTACTTTCTTAGAGCTTAGTGTGGAGGCATACTTTCATACCAATGCAACAGAAGCGAGCGTACAATCTTTATGATTTCCCTTCAATGTTTAGTGCCTGACAGTTGACAGACTAACACATGAGTCGAAGAGATTGGGTCATTAATGCAGAAGATCTTTTGGCATGCAGACCTAGGTTGTCATTTAGCGGACAGCTTGACCTTGTTTTATCAGAGTATGCCAATGGGTTATCTCTATTAGAGTACACCAATGTGCTACCTCTATTGGAGTACACCAATGTGCTACCTCTATCAGAATATGCTAATATGCTATGTCACGACCCGCACCCGGAGTAGGGGTACGAGTGTGTAACAGCGTCCCAGCCTACGCCGCAGACACGACGTAGAACGCTGTCTAGGTCTACTATCTAACAACAATTATAATATCAAAACCTATCGAGAATGGTTAACTCCGAACGGAGGACAAGCAATGACAATATAATATACTCAATCACAAATTCTAAGAAGGAAAGATGGTACTGAAAGATAAAGACAACAAGATATAAAAATATCAACCAGGAGATCCAACACAGAATGATACAAGTCTAAAGTCTCTGAGTCAACAACCTCTAATACAAAAATACTAAAATAATAACAAGCCAAAATGTAATTTGGAGACAAAGTCCAGTACTAAACTAAACTAGCTAAGCTACACTAATGCCTCATCGGCTGGAGCTAACCCCTGATGAACTAGTGTCTCCAAGTCTAAGCCAACTACGTCATGGGGACCGTAGTAGGTAGGACACTCGTCATCGCCATCGTCTGTAAAATTTGTCAACATATCCAGTCAGGATGGAACGAGCACAAAACTCCAATAACAGTTCTAGTTAGACGATATTGAAAATGTAGCAGTAAATAGAGAGAATATACAAGGTAAAGTGGTACGTACATGGATCATGGTAAGGCATATCAAGACTATAAATGAATGTAAGAGTAAGAGAATAGTGTATATCATGTACGGGAATCAGGAACTTCTATCTACGTGAGTTTAGCACTAGTTTCAATATGTGTGTAACACCCAATTTTCCAGAAGCGGGTAATTTTGAAATTTTGTAATTATAATTATTATTTAATGATATTTATTTCATATTATGATTTTTAGTGATTTTTAATTATTTTTATACTATTTAAATTCATGACTTATGATTTTTGGTATTTTGCTAGTGAACAGTAGACTGCCTATCCTAGAGCCTAGCCATGTGATTAGGGTATTTTTGACAATTTTAGGGTTATTTGATTTTATTATAATTTACTTGAATTTATGGGAATTTTTAGAATTTATTTTGGAATTGTTTGAATGAGGGTTGACTAGGTTGACTTTGACTAGCAATGACCATGGTAGACCAACCTATGAGCTAACCCTAGTTGAGTTTGGACTTGTTTAGGTTATGTAACCCTAGTTAGACTAGAGTTAACCTATGGTTTAGTCATTTAAACCTAAGTTAGAATAGAAGGCATTTAGACACAAGTCATGACTTGTGATTTGAACCATTGATTAATGACTAAGCCCAATCCTTTAGCCCTAACCTAACCCTAATCCATTAGTGGCCAGCCAACACTAGCCTTGGGAATCCCCCCTTATAAATAATCTCCTCCATTAGGGCTAGCCTCCTTAGAATTTCTCAAGTTTTGGAAGAGGTGAGCCTCCATCTTCAAAAATCCCTAGAAATTTTATTTTAGCTCCATTTTCCCTCAAACAAGTTGCAATAGGTTTTAAATATAGTTTTATTGCTGTTGGTATATGGTTTTCTCAGATTCATATCAATTTGGGGAAGTTGGCTATCAAGAGGAACACCTCTTTGTGGAGCTTTTTGAAGGATTTGATACATATAGGTAACTTTCAATCCCCTACATAGAATCTTGATTTTATTGCATATCTAGGGAGTCCTAGGCCTAACCTAACTGTAGGAATAGGAAGCCCTAAAATTCGTGTCCATTTCGTGTCCTTTTTGGACACGTATCAGTGTCACATACCAAGTGTTTGATGAAATGCCCCAATGAGCATTTCGTGTGATTTTTAGGAAAGTGTTTGAATAGGAAATTAGGTTTAGGTGTCGCTTACACATTTTTGGTGTCCTTGTGTCTTTTTCGTGTCGTTTCGAGTCTGCACGGACACGCGAACACACTGTCGCGCGTGCGCATGCACAGGCACTGTGCATGCCCTGCACTTCGGGGGACACAGCGCCTTGGATACGACACTTCGACACGTCAAATTTGACGTGTGGCATGGGGCCGACACTGACACGGGGCTTCCTAAATTTCAGAGCCCCATGTGTCGTATCGGACACACACGAGCGCGTGCACTGATTTGTGTACTGCACAGTCGGCTGTCACTTTGAGCACTGATACGCGTGTCCTGTGTCACGCACGCGTATCGTGGACACATGGCAGGGTGTCCTAGCCCTAGCCCTAGTCTTGGTCGACACGTGGACACGATCACGTGGGTTGGGTCGTGTCGTGTCGTGTGCACGGACACCGTGAACGCGTGCACGATAATTATCCTGTGTTGCACTTTTTTGGGTTGCACTTTTCACATTACCAACCACTTTTTTGGGTTTTTAGTTTAATTTTCAATGTTGTTTCTCAATTTCCCTAAAAATTTCTGATACCTACATTCAGTCTCTATTTTCTGTTTTGATTCCAGGTTTTTAAATTCGATTTTGTCATCAATTTAACCATTCTACACTGTAAATTATTGTGGTTTAGGACCATGTATGGGTTCACCTATATGTTAGCTAGGTGTGTGTCGATTTTGATATGATTTGGGGCTGATTTGGTGGTTGTGTGATTCATAAATCTGGGAATGGGATTGGGAACTGTTTAAATGGTATTTATGTGTTAATATGAGTTGTTGAACTGTTTTGATTCAATGTTTTAAATCTGAAATTGATTAGGGGACTGTTTTGAACTGTTATCTGAGAAATCTGAGTTTTGCCACTGTTTTCCCTTTGCTCGCTGAATTTTCTCCACACACACATATGTATTTTTTTTCCCTCACTGTTTTCTTACTGATTTACACACTTTTCACACACACATAAACACTCACATTCTCACTGTTACATACACACACACTAGGTATCTCACTTCACTCATACTCTCAATCCCTCTCACACTCACTGATTTTCCCTTCACATTACCACTGTTTTCCCATTCCCTGTTTTCAGTATACACACACACACTCTTGTATATACACACGTGCCTCACTGTCCTCTACACACACAAGCCCACACACACACACATGACACATGATCACATGTGTCCCTCTCTCTATATATATGTATGTATATATGTATTGACATATATGTGGTATGGTATACACATAACTGCCTATAGGTTTTATATTCTAAGTTATATTATATAACACATCAATATGTGTGTATCAATATATATAGATATATATTTGTCATATAATGTATGTATCTAATATGTGAATAGGAGCCTATATATCAATATATGTAATCTATATTAGATTGTGTGGTATGGCTATATATGTATTGTTTTAGATAGATATTGTGTATGGTGTTGCCTAGCCCATGGCCCAGTCTCTTAGCCTATGGCCTATTGTTGTGCCTGCTTGTCAGTGTAGAGTCTAGATTAGACTTTTTTGGTCTAATTAGACTTAGAATAGACTAGTATAGACTAGTTTGACTTAGTTTGACCATAGTTGACCTAGTTTGACTTCTTGGGCTGACCAGAGTTGACCAAGAGTTGACTTTGGCCTAGATTGACCTAGAATCATGTAGAATGCATAGTAGGACTTCATTATATCATTTTAGACTTGTTGTGACCTGTGCTGTTCTGATTAGGAGCCAGACACCTCTCCTCGGACAGTACATTTCATCCGGACACTCAGATACAGGCGAGTACATTCTCAGATCATTTCATATCCTGCTTAGAATTATTTTTCTGCATTAAATTACTTTACTTGATACTGTCACGTTAGTCACACGGATTAGTACAACATGGATCCCTCCCTGAGATGTTATCCCTTCAGGGAGCATCGGGGTACTCTATGTTCTGTGCGTTTCACTTACATGGCATATCACTAAGCTTCTTTGGTTCTTTGATCACTTGTGACATATACTCATATGATCACAGAGTCTTCTTTGAATCCTTATCCCATTTATTGGGTTTCCCAGAATCTCCATTTATGGGACTACTATGTACCACCCTTTGGGGGCTTATCACCCTTCGGGTGCTTATCACCCTTCGGGGGCTTATCACCCTTTGGAGGCTTACCACCCTTTGGGGGCTTATCACCCTTTGGGGGCTTACCACCCTTCGGGGGCTGTTACATAGAATCATAACATAACCTGGTTGGATCCTTGTGTATTAATTGAGGATACGAGGAATATAAATAGCCATGTGAACAATTCCAAAGTAGAATAGCCATGTACGCCTCTTTAGTATAGCCAGGTACAAATTAAGCCGTTCACTTGTCGACTTCGTACTCTAAATCACTAGTCACTGGTAGCTCTTTACTTATAGTAGATATTTCTATTACAAGTTCTCTCTCTCTGTTTACATACTGTATTTCTTCAATATCTATATCTTACTTTACTGCATGATTATATTTTCTAACCCGCTATGAACTGTTGAGATGTATTGTGCTCGCTCATGTCCTGACTGGACCTATTGAAAATATTACAGAGGACGAGGAGGAGGCCTGTGCGGATACCTTTTGCAGGACAGCTCTAGCTGACGACTTTACCCTACTGCCTAGACTAGCTTAGCTAGGCTTTACCTTAATTATGTTGTCTTGAGAATAGTAGTTAGATTTTATTTCTGTCTTTGAGATTTGGGGTTTGTGTATATTCTTTCATTTTCAGTAGGTGAGACCATGTATTTCTGGATATTGCTGAGATGTTATCTTAGACTTTCTGATCATCTGTATTTTTCTTGAGTTCTATAGCATATCGTGCTTTCTTCTTCCTTAGTTGTGATTGAGTTCATTTACTGCTATGTCACCCCCACTCGGAGAGTATAAACTGCTTAGCTTATATTGTTAGATGTTGTGACCTAGGACAGCGTTCTACCGCCGACACTGCGGCATAGGCTGGGCGTTGTTACGTTCTCGTACCCTCACAGTGGGTGCAGGTCGTGACACATTTTTAGTGGTGGCCCATGCAGGTCGAGTTTATGTAGTGGTATTCGAACTAGAGTATCACTATAGCCTGCAGTAGGATTAGGATATATATTTTGAAGGTACTCAATCACAGTTAGGATTCCTTGAGAGATTCCAGGGACGACCCTTGAGAATCTTATCTAAACTTTAATTTGAAATCCTTCTCCTTGTTTTGTTCGCTCTCACTCCTTGATCATTGAATTTGATTTTGTTGGATCGTTGTTGATTTTGATTTTCCTATCGAGATGAATTTTATGGCCTGAGTTGCGATATTTTTCTGATAACATATGATGACGGGAATACAGGAATGGTAAAACGTCTACTTGATTACGGAGCTTGTAGTTTATCGCAGCCATGTTAGCTGGCATGGCAGAAACATAGAGACCTGACTTCGGATGTACGTATCTTGGTTATGAGATTTGGAATTTCTCGCAGCTATACTAGTCTGCATAGCGAGAATTCCAGACGACATGATTATAGAGGTGCATGCCCCAGATATGGAATCTATCGTTTATCGCAGCCTTGCTTACTGGCGTGGCGAGGACTCTGAGTAACATGATTTTTGACAGACGCATATGATTATCAGATTGTATCTTGAGAAGGTTTTTAACATATCATCTCTATCGTACCATTCTGTTGTATAATTGTACCCCATCATCAAATAACTTAGGAGTAGGAGTATGAGTAGGAGTGGCTTAGCTGTTATCATAAACCTTGTGTAACTTCTTGCTAAAATTCTTCCTAATACAATGAATCGGTGATTTTGCTAGACCTTGACTTAGATTTGATATTATAACTCTGGTTTCAAAATGGTTCCTTCTTTTAAACAGATAAGTAGAGCAGATTTTATTATTATTTTCTTCTTGCCATTATTTCAAGTATTACCTTAATATATATATATATATATATATATATATATATATATATATATATATATATATATATATATATAGTGGAGACAGCTGCTTGCCTGACACGTATGCGTGCTACACTTGATTTCCCACCTATCTAAATGCGTAATAATATGTTGATGTTAAGTTCTAAAAATCCTAGTATACTAATATAGTGCAGTATCAGTGACTAGTTCTCTGTTCTACATATTAAATTAGTAATTTAAATTTAAATTTCATGTTATTAGTTTTGCTTACATTACTACACGTGTATGTTATATACAGGGTTTCATTTCTTAAAAAAATTGGCTGAGATTGGTTGAGTTGTGTTAAATTTGTCAAACATGGGACTGTGTACATATTAACCCTTTAAGTCTGAATTCTAAGTGATTAGTCAAATTGCAGTTCCTTTAATATAATGTTTTGAGCCGTATACATTGTTGTGTGTAGGTATATAATGTTAGGTTCATACTCTTACATGTTAGGTTGTGGTTGTGGTAAACATTTAGTTGGTTTTGATGTTCGAATTTCTCCAAATTTTGAAAACTGAGTACATGTTAACATTTTTACATTGCTTTCAATATGTGTAGTTCAATTTCAGATCTAATTTGTAATGTTGAGCTAAACTGAATGATTGAACCCTTTATTTCAGGTTTTAACCCATGTACACTTGACACTCTACACTAATGTTCACAACTGCCATGAAAACCTAACCCTTCATCTCTATGTTATGTTCACATAGCTATATAGATATATATATACATATAGTTCTGTATACATGTTATAATGTGTGTAGATGCAATTAAATCTCTACCTCTCTATACATATTGGTATACTTATATATATATGGTTAGCCATCCATGTTATGAGTAAATAGCTTGTGCCTTATAGACTGCTTAACCAATATGCCATGAATAGTGTAACTTGATAGCTATAGTTGAGACACAGATCCTCTTATGCACTTTCATGTATAATTCACACAAACCACATAACCTTTACATAATGATTAGCTTTTCCCTCTTTAACACATTCTCTATATATATAGTGATTTGGATTTCAATGCTATTGACTTTCGTTCCTTAAACTTTTGTTGTAATTTTTTTTATGATACCCCTTTATATATTTTATTTATTTTTGATAATTACTAGTTTTCAGATAGGAAGGTAGACTGCCGTGCAGCCTTGATGATTGTTGTTTTCTTTATCCATTCCAGTATGGCACCCATGACCCGAGCCCGTCGCCTGAGAGCAGCTGCAGCTACTGAGAGTGTGCTTCCACCTCCTACTGTTCAGGAGGTAGTGATCCCCCTATCTGATCTGGGGGTGGTGGCACCTCCTGCCATTGAGGAGGTGGTGGTAGCCTCGCCAGAGAGTCTTCCTTCATCTCTTGTCGTGCAGGAGAGAGCTGCAGATTTGCCTGAGACCGAGAGCCTTTCCCTATCCCTTGGGGTGGTACTCCCTACTGTACCACCCGGAGGTTTGTTACTTGACGCAGCCCAGATGTTTGGATATTTTCAAGAGAGGCTGTTGGAGTCACAGAGAGTTAATGAGGAGGCCTGAGGGAGCAAATCCAGAGGTTGCTACGTCTGCGGGACTCTGTGCTTCCAGGAGGATAGCCTAGCTCCAAGAGGGCGAGGAGCAGTACCCAGTCCTATCCAGAGTTTGAGGAGTACCCATATATCCAGCCTATATCATTATACCCAGCCCAGTCTCCTGTCCAGCAGAGGCCAGCTGGGCCAGAGCCTATCTGTGCCTACTGTAAGAAGTCTGGACACAAGTGGAACAATTGTAGAAAGAGACTAGGATTGTGCCTATTCTGTGGTTCAGCTGCACACTGGATGCAGCACTGCCCTGATACCCCAACCAGGACCCTGCTTCCAGGAGGGAGTTCTAGTTCTCAGACCTAGCTGGAGGTGAGTTTTGACCTAACCTTAGTATTCCTTTTGAGAATATTTGATGCATCCCTTGCTTGTATGTTTTGATACCTTGTGATTGCCTAGTACTGTAGCATGATTGGTGTAACTAGATGAGACCCCAGACCGATATTGCATGCCATGACCCCATAGGTTACACTTTTCAACTGTATAATTTTAATAGGTATCTGAGACTATGATTGTTGGGGGCTTAACCTAGAAGGGGTGCGATCACCTTAAATTTCGAGGACAAAATTTTTATAAGGTGGGTAGGATTGTAACACCCAGTTTTCCAGAAGAGGGTAATTTTGAAATTTTGTAATTATAATTATTATTTAATGATATTTATTTCATATTATGATTTTTAGTGATTTTTAATTATTTTTAAACTATTTAAATTCATGACTTGTGATTTTTGGTATTTTGCTAGTGAATAGTACAGACTGCCTACCCTAGATCCTAGCCATGTGATTAGGGTATTTTTGACATTTTTAGGGTTATTTGATTTTATTATAATTTATTTGAATTTATAAGAATTTTTAGAATTTATTTTGGAATTGTTTGAACGAGGGTTGACTAGGTTGACTTTGACTAGCAATGACCATAGTAGACCAACGTAGGAGCTAACCCTAGTTGAGTTTGGACTTGGTTAGGTTATGTAACCCTAGTTAGACTAGAGTTAACCTATGGTTTAGTCATTTAAACCCAAGTTAGAATAGAAGGCATTTAGACACAAGTCATGACTTGTGATTTGAACCATTGATTAATGACTAAGCCCAATCCTTTAGCCCTAACCTAACCCTATCCATTAGTGGCCAGCCAACACTAGCCTTGGGAATCCCCCCTTATAAATAATCTCCTTCATTAGGGCTAGCCTCCTTAGAATTTTTCAAGTTTTGGAAAAGGTGAGCCTCCATCTTCAAAAATCCCTAGAAATTCCATTTAGCTCCATTTTCCCTCAAACAAGTTGCAATAGGTTTTAAATATAGTTTTCTTGCTGTTGGTATATGGTTTTCTCAGATTCATATCAATTTGGGGAAGTTGGCTATCAAGAGGAACACCTCTTTGTGGAGCTTTTTGAAGGATTTGATACATATAGGTAACTATCAATCCCCTCCATAGAATCTTGATTTTATTGCATATCTAGGGAGTCCTAGGCCTAACCTAACTGTAGGAATAGGATGCCCTAAAATTCGTGTCCATTTCGTGTCCTTTTTGGACACGTATCAGTGTCACATACCAAGTGTTTGATGAAATGCCCAATGAGCATTTCGTGTGATTTTTAGCAAAGTGTTTGAATAGGAAATTAGGTTTAGGTGTCGCTTACACGTTTCTGTTGTTCTTGTGTCTTTTTCGTGTCGTGTCGAGTCTGTACGGACATGCGAACACACTGTCGCACGTGCGTGCACAGGCACTGTGCATGCCCTGCACTTCGGGGGACACAGCGCCTTGGATACGACACTTCGATACGTCAAATTTGACGTGTGGCACGGGGCCGACACTGACACGGGGCTTCCCAAATTTTAGAGCCCCACGTGTCGTGTCGGACACGCACGAGCGCGTGCACTGATTTGTGCACTGCACAGTCGGCTGTCACTTTGAGCACTGATACGCATGTCCTGTGTCACGCACGCGTATCGTGGACACGTGGCAGGGTGTCCTAGCCCTAGCCCTAGTCTTGGTCGACACGTGGACACGATCACGTGGGTTGTGTCGTGTCGTATCGTGTGTACGGACACCGTGAACACGTGTACGATAATTATCCTGTGTTGCACTATTTTTGTACTATTTTCGTATTTAATTTGATTGGACACGTTTGTGTCCACTTTGGTGGACACAAACACAACACATGACACGTGTGCAATGTGTTTTCACATTACCAACAACTGGTTTGGGTTTTTAGTTTAATTTTTAATGTTGTTTCTCAATTTCCCTAAAAATTTCTGATACCTACATTCAGTCTCTATTTTCTGTTTTGATTCCAGGTTTTTAAATTCGATTTTGTCATCAATTTAACCATTCTACACTATAAATTATTTTGGTTTAGGACCATGTATGGGTTCACCTATATGTTAGCTAGGTGTGTGTCGATTTTGATATGATTTGGGGCTGATTTGGTGGTTGTGTGATTCATAAGTCTGGAAATGGGATTGGGAACCGTTTAAATGGTATTTATGTGTTAATATGAGTTGTTGAACTGTTTTGATTCAATGTTTTAAATCTGAAATTGATTAGGGGACTGTTTTGAACTGTTATCTGAGAAATCTGAGTTTTGCCACTGTTTTCCCTTTGCTCACTGAATTTTCTCCACACACACCTATGTATTTTTTTCCTCACTGTTTTCTCACTGATTTACACACTTTTCACACACACATAAACACTCACATTCTCACTATTACATACACACACACTAGGTATCTCACTTCACTCACACTCTCAATCCCTCTCACACTCACTGATTTTTCCTTCACATTACCACTATTTTTCCATTCCCTGTTTTCAGTATACACACACACACTCTTGTATATACACACATGCCTCACTGTCCTCTACACACGCAAGCCCACACACACACACATGACACATGAGCACATGTGTCCCTCTCTCTATACATATGTATGTATATATGTATTGACATATATGTGGTATGGTATACACATAACTGCCTATAGGTTTTATATTCTAAGTTATATTATATAACACATCAATGTGTGTGTATCAATATATATAGATATATATTTGTCATATAATGTATGTATCTAATATGTGAATAGGAGCCTATATATCAATATATGTAATCTATATTAGATTGTGTGGTATGGCTATATATGTATTGTTTTAGATAGATATTGTGTATGGTGTTGCCTAGCCCATGGCCTAGTCTCTTAGCCTATGGCCTATGGTTGTGCCTGCTTGTCAGTATAGAGTCTAGATTAGACTTGTTTGGTCTAGTTAGACTTAGAATAGACTAGTTAGACTAGTATAGACTAGTTTGACTTAGTTTGACCATTGTTGACCTAGTTTGACTTCTAGGGTTGACCAGAGTTGACCAAGAGTTGACTTTGGCCTAGATTGACCTAGAATCATGTAGAATGTATAGTAGGACTTCATTATATCATTTTAGACTTGTTGTGACCTGTGCTGTTCTGATTAGGAGCCAGACACCTCTCCTCGGACAGTACATTTCATCCGGACACTCAGATACAGGTGAGTACATTCTCCGATCATTTCATATCATGCTTAGAATTATTTTCCTGTATTAAATTACTTTGCTTGATACTGTCACGTTGGTCACACGGATTAGTACAATATGGATCCCTCCCTGAGATGTTATCCCTTCAGGGAGCATCGGGATACTCTATGCTCTGTGTATTTCACTTACATGGCGTATCACTATGCTTCTTTGGTTCTTTGATCACTTGTGACATATACTCATATGATCACAGAGTCTTCTTTGAATCTTTATCCCATTTATTGGGTTTCCCAGAATCCCCATTTATGGGACTACTATGTACCACCCTTTGGGGGTTTATTACCCTTCGGGGGCTTATCACCCTTCGGGAGCTTATCACCCTTTGGGGGCTTACCACCCTTTGGGGGCTTATCACCCTTTGGGGGCTTACCACCCTTCGGAAGCTGTTACATAGAATCATAACATAACCTGGTTGGATCATTGTGTATTAATTGGGGGTACGGGGGAGTATAAATAGCCATGTTAATAATTCCAAAGTAGAATAGCCAAGTACGCCTCTTTAGTATAGCCATGTACAAATCAAGCCGTTCATATGTCGACTTTGTACTCTAAATCACTAGTCACTGGTAGCTCTTTACTTATAGTAGATATTTCTATTACAAGTTCTCTCTCTCTCTCTGTTTACATACTGCATTTCTTCAGTATCTATATCTTACTTTACTGCATGATTATATTTTCTAACCCGCTATGAACTGTTGAGATGTATTGTGCTCGCTCCTGTCTTGACTGGACCTGTTGAAAATATTACAGAGGACGAGGAGGAGGCCTGTGCGGATACCTTTTGCAGGACAGCTCTAGCTGACGACTTTACCCTACTGCCTAGACTAGCTTAGCTAGGCTTTACCTTACTTATGTTGTCTTGAGATTAGTAGTTAGACTTTATTTCTGTCTTTGAGATTTGGGGTTTGTGTATATTCTTTCATTTTCAGTAGCTGAGACCATGTATTTCTGGATATTGCTGAGATGTTATCTTAGACTTTCTGATCATCTGTATTTTCCTTGAGTTCTATATCATATCGTGCTTTCTTCTTCCTTAGTTGTGATTGAGTTCATTTACTGCTATGTCACCCCCACTCGGGGAGTATAAACTGCTTAGCTTATAATGTTAGATGTTGTGACCTAGGACAGCGTTCTACCGCCGATACTGCAACGTAGGCTGGGCGTTGTTACGTTCTCGTACCCTCACAGTGGGTGCGGGTCGTGACACGTTTTTAGTGGTGGCCCATGCAGGTCGATTTTATGTAGTGGTATTCGAACTAGAGTATCACTACAGCCTGCAATAGGATTAGGATATATATTTTGAAGGTACTCAATCACAGTTAGGATTCCTTGAGAGATTCTTGGGACGAGCCTTGAGAATCTTATCTAAACTTCAATTTAAAATCCTTCTCCTTGTTTTGTTCGCTCTCACTCCTTGATCATTGAATTTGATTTTGTTGGATCGTTGTTGATTTTGATTTTCCTATCGAGATGAATTTTATGGCCTGAGTTGCGATATTTTTCTGATAACATATGATGACGGGAATACAGGGATGGTAAAACGTCTACTTGATTACGGAGCTTGTAGTTTATCGCAGCCATGTTAGCTGGCGTGGCGGAAATATAGAGACCTGACTTCGGATGTACGTATCTTGGTTATGAGATTTGGAATTTCACGCAGCTATACTAGTCGGCATAGCGAGAATTCCAGACGACATGATTATAGAGGTGCATGCCCCAGATATGGAATCTATCGTTTATCGCAGCCTTGCTTACTGGCGTGGCGAGGACTCTGAGTAATGTGATTTTTGACAGACGCATATGATTATCATATTGTATCTTGAGAAGGTTTTTAACATATCATCTCTATCGTACCATTCTGTTGTATCCCATCATCAAATAACTTAGGAGTAGGAGTATGAGTAGGAGTGGCTTAGCTGTTATCATAAACCTTGTGTAACTTCTTGCTATAAATTCTTCCTAATACAATGAATCGGTGATTTTGCTAGACCTTGACTTATATTTGATATTATAACTCTGGTTTCAAAATGGTTCCTACTTTTAAACAGATAAGTAGAGCAGATTTTATCATTATTTTCTTCTTGTCATTATTTCAAGTATTACCTTAAAATATATATATATATATATAGTGGAGACAGATGCTTGCCTGACACGTATGCGTGCTACACTTGATTTTCCACCTATCTAAATGCATAATAATATGTTGATGTTAAGTTCTCAAAATCCTAGTATTCTAATATAGTACAGTATCAGTGACTAGTTCTCTGTTCTCCATATTAAATTAGTAATTTAAATTTAAATTTCATGTTATTAGTTTTGCTTACATCACTACACATGTATGTTATATACAGGATTTCATTTCTTAAAGAAATTGGTTGAGATTGTTTGAGTTGTGTTAAATTTGTCAAACCTGGGACTGTGTACATATTAACCCTTTAAGTCTGAATTCTAAGTGACTAGTCAAATTGCAGTTCCTTTAATATAATGTTTTGAGCCGTATACATTGTTGTGTGTAGGTATATAATGTTAGGTTCATACTCTTACATGTTAGGTTGTGGTTGTGGTAAACATTTAGTTGGTTTTCATGTTCGAATTTCTCCAAATTTTGAAAACTGAGTACATGTTAACATTTTTACATTGCTTTCAATATGTATAGTTCAATTTCAGATCTAATTTGTAATGTTGAGCTAAATTGAATGATTGAACCCTTCATTTCAGGTTTTAACCCTTGTACACTTGACACTCTACACTAATGTTCACAACTGCCGTGAAAACCTAACCCTTCATCTCTATGTTATGTTCACATAGCTATATAGATATATATACATATAGTTCTGTATACATGTTATAATGTGTGTAGATGCAATTAAATCTCTACCTCTCTATACATATAGGTATACTTATATATATATGGTTAGCCATGCATGTTATGAGTAAATAGCTTGTGCCTTATAGACTGCTTAACCAATATGCCATGAATAGTGTAACTTGATAGCTATAGTTGAGACACAGATCCTCTTATGCACTTTCATGTATAATTCACACAAACCACATAATCTTTACATAATGATTAGCTTTTCCCTCTTTAACACATTCTCTATATATATAGTGATTTGGATTTCAATGCTATTGACTTTCGTTCCTTAAACTTTTGTTGTGATTTTTTTTATGATACCCCTTTATATATTTTATTTATTTTTGATAATTACCAGTTTTCAGATAGGATGGTAGACTGCCGTGCAGCCTTGATGATTGTTGTTTTCTTTATCCTTTCCAGTATGGCACCCATGACCCGAGCCCGTCGCCTGAGAGCAGCTGCAGCTACTGAGAGTGTGCTTCCACCTCCTACTGTTCAGGAGGTAGTGATCCCCCTATCTGATCAAGGGGTGGTGGCACCTCCTGCCATTGAGGAGGTGGTGGTAGCCTCGCCAGAGAGTCTTCCTTCATCTCCTGTCGTTCAAGAGAGAGCTGCAGATTTGCCTGAGATCGAGAGCCTTTTTCTACCCCTTGGGGTGGTACTCCCTACTGTACCACCCAGAGGTTTGTTACTTGACGCAGCCCAGATGTTTGGATTTCCAAGAGAGGCTGTTGGAGTCACAGAGAGTTCATGAGGAGGCCATGAGGGAGCAAATCCAGAGGTTGCTACGTCTGCGGGACTCTGTGCTTCCAGGTGGAGAGCCTAGCTCCAAGAGGGCGAGGTGCAATACCCAGTCCTACCCAGAGTTTGAGGAGTACCCATATATCCAGCCTATATCATCATACCCAGCCCGGTCTCCTGTCCAGCAGAGGCCAGCTGGGCCAGAGCCTATCTGTGCCTACTGTAAAAAGTCTGGACACAAGTGGAACAACTGTAGAAAGAGACTAGGATTGTGCATATTCTGTGGTTCAGCTGCACACTGGGTGCAGCACTGCCCTGATACCCCAACCAGGACCCTGCTTCCAGGAGGGAGTTCTAGTTCTCAGACCTAGCTGGAGGTGAGTTTTGACCTAACCTTAGTATTCCTTTTGAGAATATTTGATGCATCCCTTGCTTGTATGTTTTGATACCTTGTGATTGCCTAGCACTGTAGCATGATTGGTGTAACTAGATGAGACCCCAGACCGATATTGCATGCCATGACCCCATAGGTTACACTTTTCAACTGTATGATTTTAATAGGTATCTAAGACTATGATTGCTGGGGGCTTAACCTAGAAAGGGTGCGATCACCTTAAATTTCGAGGACGAAATTTTTATAAGGTGGGTAGGATTGTAACACCCAGTTTTCCAGAAGAGGGTAATTTTCAAATTTTGTAATTATAATTATTAATTAATGATATTTATTTCATATTATGATTTTTAGTGATTTTTAATTATTTTTAAACTATTTAAATTCATGACTTGTGATTGTTGGTGTTTTGCTAGTGAACAGTAGAGACTGCCTACCCTAGAGCCTAGCCATGTGATTAGGGTATTTTTGACATTTTTAGGGTTATTTGATTTTATTATAATTTATTTAAATTTATGGGAATTTTTAGAATTTATTTTGGAATTGTTTGAATGAGGGTTGATTAGGTTGACTTTGACTAGCAATGACCATGGTACACCAACCTAGGAGCTAACCCTAGTTGAGTTTGGACTTGGTTAGGTTATGTAACCCTAGTTAGACTAGAGTTAACCTATGGTTTAGTCATTTAAACCCAAGTTAGAATAGAAGGCATTTAGACACAAGTCATGACTTGTGATTTGAACCATTGATTAATGACTAAGCCCAATCCTTTAGCCCTAACCTAACCCTAATCCATTAGTGGCCAGCCAACACTAGCCTTGGGAATCCTCCCTTATAAATAATCTCCTCTATTAGGACTAGCCTCCTCAGAATTTCTCAAGTTTTGGAAGAGGTGATCCTCCATCTTCAAAAATCCATAGAAATTCCATTTTAGCTCCATTTTCCCTCAAACAAGTTGCAATAGGTTTTAAATATAGTTTTTTTGCTGTTGGTATATGGTTTTCTCAGATTCATATCAATTTGGGGAAGTTGGCTATCAAGAGGAACACCTCTTTGTGGAGCTTTTTGAAGGATTTGATACATATAGGTAACTTTAAATCCCCTCTATAGAATCTTGATTTTATTGCATATCTAGGCAGTCCTAGGCCTAACCTAACTATAGGAATAGGAAGCCCTAAAATTCGTGTCCATTTCGTGTCCTTTTTGGACACGTATCAGTGTCACATACCAAGTGTTTGATGAAATGCCCCAATGAGCATTTCGTGTGATTTTTAGGAAAGTGTTTGAATAGGAAATTAGGTTTAGGTGTCGCTTACATGTTTCTGGTGTCCTTGTGTCTTTTTCATGTCGTGTCGAGTCTGCACGGACACGCGAACACACTGTCGCGCGCGCGCGTGCACAGGCACTGTGCATGCCCTGCACTTCAGGGGACACAACGCCTTGGATACGACACTTCGACACGTCAAATTTGACGTGTGGCACAGGGCCGACACTGACACGGGGCTCCCCAAATTTTAGATCCCCACGTGTCGTGTCGGACACGCACGAGCGCGTGCACTGATTTGTGCACTGCACAATCGGCTGTCACTTTGAGCACTGATACGCGTGTCCTGTGTCACGCACGCGTATCATGGACACGTGGCAGGGTGTCCTAGCCCTAGCCCTAGTCTTGGTCGACACGTGGACACGATCACGTGGGTTGTGTCGTGTCGTGTCGTGTGCACGGACACCGTGAACACGTGCACGATAATTATCCTGTGTTGCACTGTTTTCGTATTTAATTCGATTGGACACGTTAGTGGACACAAACTCAACACATGACACGTGTGCAATGTGTTTTCACATTACCAACCACTGTTTTGGGTTTTTAGTTTAATTTTCAATGTTGTTTCTCAATTTTCCTAAAAATTTCTGATACCTACATTCAGTCTCTATTTCCTGTTTTGATTCCAGGTTTTTAAATTCGATTTTGTCATCAATTTAACCATTCTACACTGTAAATTATTGTGGTTTAAGACCATGTATGGGTTCACCTATATGTTAGCTAGGTGTGTGTCGATTTTGATATGATTTGGGGCTGATTTGGTGGTTGTGTGATTCATAAATCTGGGAATGGGATTGGGAACTGTTTAAATGTTATTTATGTGTTAATATGAATTGTTGAACTGTTTTGATTCAGTGTTTTAAATCTGAAATTGATTAGGGGACTGTTTTGAACTGTTATCTGAGAAATCTGAGTTTTGCCACTGTTTTCCCTTTGCTCACTGAATTTTCTCCACACACACCTATGTATTTTTTTCCCTCACTGTTTTCTCACTGATTTACACACTTTTCACACACACATAAACACTCACATTCTCACTATTACATACACACACACTAGGTATCTCACTTCACTCACACTCTCAATCCCTCTCACACTCACTGATTTTCCCTTCACATTACCACTGTTTTCCCATTCACTGTTTTCAGTATACACACACACACTCTTGTATATACACACATGCCTCACTGTCCTCTACACACACAAGCCCACACACACACACATGACATATGAGCACATGTGTCCCTCTCTCTATACATATGTATGTATATATGTATTGACATATATATGGTATGGTATACACATAACTGCCTATAGGTTTTATATTCTAAGTTATATTATATAACACATCAATGTGTGTGTATCAATATATATAGATATAAATTTGTCATATAATGTATGTATCTAATATGTGAATAAGAGCCTATATATCAATGTATGTAATCTATATTAGATTGTGTGGTATGGCTATATATGTATTGTTTTAGATAGATATTGTGTATGGTGTTGCCTAGCCCATGGCCTAGTCTCTTAGCCTATGGCCTATGGTTGTGCCTGCTTGTCAGTGTAGAGTCTAGATTAGACTTGTTTGGTCTAGTTAGACATAGAATAGACTAGTTAGACTAGTATAGACTAGTTTGAATTAGTTTGACCATAGTTGACCTAGTTTGACTTCTAGGGTTGACCAGAGTTGACCAAGTGTTGACTTTGGCCTAGATTGACCTAGAATCATGTAGAATGCATAGTAGGACTTCATTATATCATTTTAGACTTGTTGTGACCTGTGCTGTTCTGATTAGGAGCCAGACACCTCTCCTCGGACAGTACATTTTATCCGGACACTCAGATACAGGCGAGTACATTCTCTGATCATTTTATATCCTGCTTAGAATTATTTTCCGACATTAAATTACTTTACTTGATACTGTCACGTTGGTCCCACGGATTAGTACAATATGGATCCCTTCCTGAGATGTTATCCCTTCAGGGAGCATCGGGGTACTCTATGTTCTGTGCGTTTCACTTACATGGCGTATCACTATGCTTCTTTGGTTCTTTGATCACTTGTGACATATACTCATATGATCACAGAGTCTTCTTTGAATCCTTATCCTATTTATTGGGTTTCCCAGAATCCCCATTTATAGGACTACTATGTACCACCCTTTGGGGGCTTATCACCCTTCGGGGGCTTATCACCCTTTGGAGGCTTACCACCCTTTGGGGGCTTATCACCCTTTGGGGGCTTACCACCCTTCGGGGGCTGTTACATAAAATCATAGCATAACCTTTTTGGATCCTTGTGTATTAATTGGGGGTACGGGGGAGTATAAATAGCCATGTGAACAATTCCAAAGTAGAATAGCCATGTATGCCTCTTTAGTATAGCCATGTACAAATCAAGCCGTTCACATGTCGACTTTGTACTCTAAATCACTAGTCAGTGGTAGCTCTTTACTTATAGTAGATATTTCTATTACAAGTTCTCTCTCTCTGTTTGCATACTGCATTTCTTCAGTATCTATATCTTACTTTACTACATGATTATATTTTCTAACCCGCTATGAACTGTTGAGATGTATTGTGCTCGCTCCTGTCCTGACTGGACCTGTTGAAAATATTACAGAGGACGAGGAGGAGGCCTGTACGGATACCTTTTGCAGGACAGCTCTAGCTGACGACTTTACCCTACTGCCTAGACTACCTTAGCTAGGCTTTACCTTACTTATGTTGTCTTGAGACTAGTAGTTAGACTTTATTTCTGTCTTTGAGATTTGGGGTTTGTGTATATTCTTTCATTTTTAGTAGCTGAGACCATGTATTTCTGGATATTGCTGAGATGTTATCTTAGACTTTCTGATCATCTGTATTTTCCTTGAGTTCTATATCATATCGTGCTTTCTTCTTCCTTAGTTGTGATTGAGTTCATTTACTGCTATGTCACCCCCACTCGGGGAGTATAAACTGTTTAGCTTATATTGTTAGATGTTGTGACCTAGGACAGCGTTCTACCGCCGACACTGTGGCGTAGGCTGGGCATTGTTACGTTCTCGTACCCTCACAGTGGATGCGGGTCGTGACAATGTGATCGGCTTAGGAACTTGTACAGAAAAAATGGCCTGACTAATCATACGTACGGTGTTGTTAGGGTTATATACTAAAAGCATCACTTTTGTAGTAACCTTATTTCCTTAAATTTTGAATGAGAATCATATGGGCAAATGTTTGCATATTGTATTTGTTGCAAGTGTTAATACAAATGTCTGATATTCTATATTGTAGATAATATGTTGTGTGGTGTCACACAGAAGATCATATTATCAGTTCCCTATGGAGTATATAAATAGTTCACAACCCAGATGGACTTGGACAATCTATTGGAAAGGTTGTAGTGTCATCTGGTATTAGTCTATCTTGACTATAGGTTTACACTAGTACACTTTGTGTGTATTGACCAGGACCACTTGAGGTTGTTCTCTTTGTACTGACTACATAAGAGAACAAACACCTCTGTTATTATGGATGCTTGTGCTCTTAATCCGGATATAATAACGGACATGTATATGCAGTGTGCATTACTTTGACTCATAAAAGAGTGAGATTCATTATGGATCAACAACCTCTATGAATTGGGTAATAACATTGTATGTATGATGGGCTGTTGATTATAAGTGGAATCCATGTCCCGATACATCGGGTTGATGATGTCCTCTTAAGGAGCTCATAAGGATTGTCATGTAAACCCTACAGGTAGATTATATCTGACATGACAAATAAAGTTGAGCGGTACTACTTAAGGATAAAAGATGTCGAATCAATATAGTTGTCAGTAACTTAATTTGATCGACGGACATACGATATCTTAACATGGGGAGCCAAACGAGCATATAATAAAAGGAGGCCACAAACATAATTTGGGATTAGGGAGGTAGTACAACAATAGCTCATTAGTGGACCGAGCTATTGTTAATGGGCCTGGATTGTGTGTTCGGGCTGAACACGGGATATCCAGATCCGTTAGGAGGCCTAACCCTAATTTCTCCTCATGGTCCCTGCCGTAGCCTATATATATCCTCTATTTTCTGGCCGCCAGATTACTGATCAGAAATCTGAAACTTTCTCTAAATTCGTGATTCACGTAAGGAGAGAAAGAGAGGGCTGCCAAGGAGAAGAAAAGTTTGGGAGATCATCGCCCACACGACGTCCAACTCGAGGAAGGAATACGTGCAGAAGATCTTGGGGTCGTCCGTTCGAGATTGCCAGGAATTACTTGTCTCCTTTCCGCCGCAGGTATAGTTCGTGAACCCTAGTTTCCGCCTATGAAGGGTTAGAACACGTATTAGATCTGTTTAACTTTCTCGATCAATATGCACACCAAAGGAAGGGTCCTGGGAATCCGTATTCCATCAGGTGTATGATTCACTCACAGAAAATACAATTTCTTGCACATGAAGGATTTGATCACATATCTACGCTAATACCTCCGCCCCTGACTAGTATAGTAGATCCAACCATGACACCTCATGACACGTATTCTCTGAGAAGGTCGCGAGCCCTCACAGGAATCGTGTCTACACAATGCACGAGAAACAAGGAGTCTTACACAAGGTATATCATGGAGTACGAGGAATAACATCTCATGACGGGATCTAGACAAATACCAATCCGTGTGAATAACGTGTCAAGAGAACCAGGATATCTATACTAAATACAAGAAACATAGATGATATCATAAAACAGAAATACTATCAGAGAATGTACTTGCCTAATCTGGAAAGAATATCAACAGTGTCCGATACGGTGCCTCAAAGACGTAAATATGAAATTTTGCATCAATATCAAGTTTGAAATTAAAACTAGTCAAACTAGTCAAATTCTAGGTCAATACGGCATTTCTAGGTCAGTTGATCAAATAGTCACTCTAGGTCAAATTAGTCCAATTAGTCAATTCTAGATGGTATATCTCTATATCCAAGCTATTGTGTTCTTTTCTAGATTTGTATAGTTTTTTCTTTTTTATAGAGTTGGGTGTAGGCACAAAGTCTATAACCTTAACATTAAATATAGCCTATAGCAATATCTTATCCTCAACTTACCTATACTATTAACCCTTTCTCTAATACCCTATCTTAGCCAACTACCTTTTGAACCCATATAGTTGATATATCAAAATCTCCTCAACTCCTATATACAAAGTATACATCTAACATACATATATGTCAAATTATATATATATTTCAACTATATATTTTGCCATTTACAATTAGATACATATATTCTATACACTATACTGTGAGATACATACCAATATTTGGATACACTCCTAGACATTCCACTTGGCCACACACAAGTGGCACTCTAACACAAGCCACACACACCAATGCTAATGACAGTCACAAGTGGCTACCCCTTAACCTCTGATGCATTACTTCCCTATAAGGTTTTAGGGGTATATGAACCTCCACACTCTATTCTGATGTATGCAGCAGAAGGTAGAGCACAAAGTAAAACTCAGTTATAGAGACACTCAATACAAACACACATATTCTTTAACTCCCAAACATTGCTTATTGTTGTACAGGGCAGGCACAATCCCCTCTTGTCCGACTGGTACTCCCCTAAATCATCTGATACATGATGTATCATTCACCTATCCTCCATTTTATCATGAAGTCCATAACAGAAGGCATGTAAATCTTACATATATAGGTCATCACCATGTGTTTGGTTATACTCCACATAACCTATTCCTGGAATTTAAAGACAGTCCTTATGCCCCTGCATAAAACTCCAGGTTCATGCATCTCCTATAGCAAACCATATGGATAATTTCTACTGTCAGCATACATGTATGGCACATATATATACATTTATAAGATATTCCTAATCAAGTTCCCAAACCTATTGACTGCTACAGTCCAACATAGAAGCTCACATATACAAATCTCCCCTATAATTATTGATACCCTATATGTCCTGAACCCTATATCAATCTTACTCTGTTACCTTAGTTCAGTTCGAACTAGAATACTAATCTGAGTTCTTTAATTGGTACCCTTCTATATATACACTAATATTATACAAAATTTCCAAGTTATAGCCATATCCATCTAGTATGTATTTATGTATCTAGACTCTCACATACCCATATATATAGCAGTATAGAACACGGTTAAGAGGTATACATATATAGCACTGACAAACATATTCGATATATATACAACATCTACTATCAACACATTTACTGATTTCCCTTCAACTGCAACCATATCCATCCTATCTAATAATCAAATTGAGCATTGATCTGACACTAACTCGAACCCCCCCCCCCCCCCCCCCCCCCCCCCTTTTACTCCAAATTACCTACTGTGCTACTATTGCAGCACGCATGTTGGCTCGCTGCTGCTGCAATATTGCACTGTAGTGCTGCTGCAAGGATGCAAATGGTGCATGCTCTTTGCTGTTGCTGCAATGATGCAAATGTTGCCTGCTCTCTGCTGCTGCTGCTCTACAGATACAAAGGTTTGCACACATGCAGCAATGTCATGGTTGCACCCCTCTGAACCATAGCCTAAATCTGACCCATCCCTTGCTACTCATTCTCAAGTATCATGTATCATTAATACTTGTATCAATGATATCAGATACAAGCAATCCCAAAACATACTTTACCTACAAGCAATTGACCCAAATGGCCAAACAACCAATACATCCTATGACCCTCAAACCAAATCTGTTACAACATCCACCCCATCCTAATATCCTACTATCTGTCACCAAGGGATCCCAGGTTCATATTCATAGGAAAACCCCACTATTATAAACCAGACCCAAACCCCTCTATTCTGTTTACTTAACTGAATGGCAACCTCAAAAAGAAAGAAGTAAATAGAATTTACTTGATGCAAATTAGTTGAGAGTTAAAACCCATACCCCATATCTGCTTTGATTTGAACTCCTCTCCTCACCTCAGATGCTACTATCTGTCGAAGGACAGAGAACCATATCAGTTGGCAACTGATATTACAACCTTCTCTCTCTTATCCCCAAGTCAACTTCATGTTTCAGTCTATTATTGATACCAAGTATCAGTATTCGACTGATACCCCAACACACCATTATCCTAGCTTAACAACCTCCATATCATAATATGATACTATACTTATATATGTATACACATACATAGGTCATATACCCTTATATATATATGTATAAGTATTCATCTAGATATAATGTGATACCTTGATAGGCTCCTAATCAAATAGACACACACACAACACAATACATTTAAATTTTATTTTTTTTAAATTATATATATATATATATATATATATATATATATATATATATATATATATATATATAGGAAATATCATTAGGAAGATAACTAGAGCCTAACCAATGTGTCACCTACCTAAATACCACATCAAAACTGAAATCAAGGCTCAAACTAGCCTATGGGACATTTCTACAAACACTTGTGTCACCCGGATTTCTTCTATGGGTGGCACAAAACCTTATCAAACTCCCAAATGAGGACTCATAGAGCCTCTAAGCCATTCCTAAGGGTCATCCCTACACATGGGTGAGTTCCTATGGGTTCCATACCAAATTGGATTAAAAGACAAAGTTAGAGAGAGTTATACCTATTGGGAGTGGTTTCCCAATGAACAATCCATGGACACGAACCCGACACGAACTTCTCTAGCAAATGGACTCTCCTCCTTGCTCCTAGCTCCACACTCCTTGTAGGCTCCTTCTCCTTGAGAGAATGTGAGGATTGGTGGAGGAAAGGGTGTAATTTGGGATAAAACAATGGTGGGAAGCTCTCTTTTTGGAAGGAGCTCTAAATGAAGAAGATGGACGCTTAGAGATGAATATGAAGTGTGGAGAGGCTCCTAGCTTGGCCGGCCACTTGTAGCTAGGTTAGAAATGTTTACAAAGTCTAAATGGCCCTCTAAGTTGTCATTTGGCTACTAAATACAAATACAAGGTTTGGGGCTATTTTGGACAATAATCTAATATCCTAATGAAACAATGGTCATGTATAATTAGTCTAATTGCACTAGCCTAATGGGTTGGTTTGTGGGCCATGCTTGCTAATTATTGGGCTCCGGGCTAGTGTCTAATCTGATCGGTCACTAACTCAAGTCAAATTTAGACTAGCCCCTAACCCGACAATCAAAACTCAAAATATTCCAAATTAATATTTACAATATATAAAATTTGTAAAATGACAAAATTATCCTTATTTTTTAAAATGTAGTTACAATCCTACCCCCCTTAGAAAAATTTTGTCCTCGAATTTGAAATGGTTGTACTCTTCTATAGGTCAAGCCCCAACAATCAAAGTCTGCCAAATCCTATCCAAAGTTATATAACATGCAATTCTATGGAATGGGAACAACATGCATGTTTTAGTCTCTACAGTGTCATATTATTGCAGTCCCCACTAGAGTTTTCTATTAATCTAGTATGAACATCACATATGCAAGCTAAAGGAACTAATAAATCAATCAAACAATCAATGGATGGAATGAAACAGGAAGAAGGAAAGAACATGACCTAACCTCCTAATCCCACCTGCAGTGTGGGTCTCCTCGACCGCCATCGCAAAGCCCTGCCCTGGCGGGGTATATCATGCTGCTGGTGCGGGGCATGATGCGGTGCTACAGGTGGCCTAGCTCCCACTCTCTTCTCCAAAATACCCAAGTAACATCTCTACTGATACCACTCTTTACTAGGATACCCTTATAGGGTATCTATTCTGTAATATGATCCATACCCGTCTACCCAGAATCATGTTATCGAAATCCTCGTTACGCCAGTAAGTATGGCTGCAATAAACCGTAGGTCCGCAACTAAGGTACATACCTCTAAGATCGTGGTTTCTAACATTTTCGCATTGCCGCATGCTTGGCTGCGAAAACCTTAAATTCCTACAACCCGAGAAATACATCCAAAATCAGACTATATGTCTTCGCCATGCCTGCTAATATGGCTGTGAAAGACTCTTGATTTCCATAACGAGACAACTTAGTCCAGAGGTTTATCCTGGTAGAAGATCAATGAACACCAAGAATCAAATTCAACACGGACAAGGAAGATAGATAGAAACAGTTGGAATCAAATTTGAGATAGTTTATCATGAGATTCTCAAGGGTCGTTCCCTAGAATCTTCTCAGGAAGTCCTAACTATGATTGAGTATCCTTATTCTATAGCCTATCTTATAAACCTATAGCAGGCTCGTAGCAGCACTCTAAGTCGAGCACCACTATACATCGCACTAATGTGACTCGAGACCTGCATGGGCCACAACTAAAATGATCATGACCCGCACCAGAGTAGGGCACGAGTGCGTGACAGTGTCCCAGCCTACGCCACAGAAATGGCATAGAACGATGTCTAGGTCTACTATCTAACAACAATTATATCAAAACCTGTCGAGAATGGTCAACTCCAAACGGAGGACAAGCAATGACAATAACATACTCAATCAGAAATTTAAAAGGAAAGATGGTACTGAAAGATAAAGACAACAAGACATGAAAATATCAACCAGGAGATCCACACAGAATAATACAAGTCCAAAGTCTCTGAGTCAACAATCTCTAATACAAAATACTAAAATAATAACAAACCAAAAATGTAATCTAGAGACAAAGTCCAGTACTAACTAAAGCTAAGCTACTAATCCTCATCGGTTGGAGCTAACCTCTGCTAAATTAGGTTCTCCAAGTCTAAGCCAACTGCGTCATGGGACCGTAGTAGGTAGGACACTCGTCCTCGCCATCATCTGTAAAATTTGTCAACATATCCAGTCAGGATGGACGAGCATAAAACTTCCAATACAGTTCTAGTTAGACGATATTGAAAATAGCAGTAAATAGAGAGAATATACAAGTAAAGTGGTACGTACATGGATCATGGTAAGGCATATTAAGACTATAAATAAATATAAGAGCAAGAGAACAGTGTATATCATGTACAGAATCAGGAACTACTATCTATGTGAGTTTAGCACTATTTCAACATGTGATTAGCTTAGGAACTTGCATAGGAAAAATGGCCTGGCTAATCATACGTGCAGTGTATGATTAACACTCACGGGAAAAACAATATCTTGTAGAAGGATTTGATCACATATCTATGCTAATACCCCCACCCCAGACTAGTAGTGGATCCAACCATGACACGTTATGGCACGTATCCTGAGAGGTCACGAGCCCTCACAGGAATCGTGTCTACACAATGCACGAGAAACAAGGAGTCTTGCACAAGGTATACCAAGGAGTACAAAGAATAACATCTCATGTACGGGATCCTGACAATTACCAATCCGTATGACAATGTGTCAAGAGAACCAGGATATCTACTCTAAATACAAGAAACATAGACATAAAATAGAAATACTATCAGAGAATGTACTCGCCTGAGATCTGGTATAGAATACAACAGTGTCCTATACGGTGCCTCGAAGACCTAAATATGAAATGTTGCATCAATATCAAGTTTGAAATTGAAAACTAGTTTAAACTAGTCAAATTCTAGGTCAATAGGGCATTTCTAGGTCAGTTGGTCAAATTTAGTCAACTCTAGGTTAACTAGTCAAATTAGTCAATTCTAGGTGATATGTCTCTATATCCAAGCTATTGTGTTTATATCCCAAGTTTTTTCTAGATTTGTATAGTTTTTCTTTTTTATAGTTGGGTGTAGGCACAATCTATAACCTTAACATTAAAATAGCCTATAGCAATATCTTATAGCCTTAACTTACCTATACTATTAACCCCTTCTCTAATACCCTATCTTAGCCACCTACCTCTTGAACCCATATCTAGGTGATATCTCAAAACCTCCAACTCCTATATACAAATTATACATATAACATATATATATATATATATATATATATAATATATATAAAAAAATAAAAAAATATTATATATTATATATTATATATAATATATATATATATATATTTTTTTTTTTTTTTGAATATATATATATATATATAGTATATATATATATTTTTTATTTTTGAATATATATATATATATATATATATAATATATATATATATAATAATATATATATATATATATATATATATAATATATATATATCCAAAAAAATAAAAATAAAAATATATAATATATATATTATATATATATCTAATATATCAAAAAAAAAAAAATATATATATATATATATATATATATATAATATATATATCTATATATTATTTTTATTTTTTATTTTATCTATATATATATATATATATATATTATATATATGTTATATGTAGACTTTGTATATAGGTTGAGGAGGTTTTGAGATATCAACTAGATATGGGTTCAAGAGGTAGGTTCTAAGATAGGGTATTAGAAGAAGGTTATAGTATAGGTAAGTTAAGGCTATAGATATTGCTATAGGCTATATTTTTGTTAAGGTTATAGACTTTGTGCCTACACCCAACTATATAAAAAAGAAAAACTATCAAATCTAGAAAAAACTTGGGATATAAACCAATAGCTTGGATATAGAGACATATCACTAGAATTGACTAATTGGCTAGTTTAACCTAGAGTTGACTAAATTTGACAACTGACCTAGAAATGCCCTATGACCTAGATTTACTAGTTTAACTAGTTTTCAATTTAAACTTGATATGATGCAACATTTCATATTTAGGTCTTCGAGGCACCGTATCGGACACTGTTGATATTCTATACCAGATCTCAGGCGAGTACATTCTCTGATAGTATTTCTATTTTATGTCTATGTTTCTTGTATTTAGAGTAGATATCCTGGTTCTCTTGACACATTGTTCATACGGATTGGTAATTGTCAGGATCCCGTACATGAGATGTTATTCTTTGTACTCCTTGGTATACCTTGTGCAAGACTCCTTGTTTCTCGTGCATTGTGTAGACACGATTCCTGTGAGGGGCTCGTGACCTTCTCAGAGAATACGTGCCATAACGTGTCATGGTTGGATCCACTATACTAGTCTGGGGTGGGGGTATTAGCATAGATATGTGATCAAATCCTTCCTATACAAGATATTGTTTTTTCCGTGAGTGTTAATCATACACTGCACGTATGATTAGCCAGGCCATTTTTCCTATGCAAGTTCCTAAGCTAATCACATGTTGAAATAGTGCTAAACTCACATAGATAGTAGTTCCTGATTCGCGTACATGATATACACTGTTCTCTTGCTCTTATTTATTTATATCTTAATATGCCTTACCATGATCCATGTACGTACCACTTTACCTTGTATATTCTCTCTATTTACTGCTATTTTTCAATATCGTCTAACTAGAACTGTTATTGGAGTTTATGCTCGTTCCATCCTGACTGGATATGTGACAAATTTTACAGATGATGGCGAGACGAGTGTCCTACCTACTACGGTCCCCATGACGCAGTTGGCTTAGACTTGGAGAACCTAATTTAGCAGAGGTTAGCTCCAACCGATGAGGCATTAGTGTAGCTTAGCTAGTTAGTGTAGTACTGGACTTTGTCTCTAGATTACATTTTGGTTTGTTATTATTTTAGTATTTTTGTATTAGAGATTGTTGACTCAGAGACTTTGGACTTGTATTATTCTGTGTTGGATCTCCTGGTTGATATTTTCATGTCTTGTTGTCTTTATCTTTCAGTACCATCTTTCCTTTTTAGAATTTCTGATTGAGTATGTTATATTGTCATTGCTTGTCCTCCGTTTGGAGTTGACCATTCTCGACAGGTTTTGATATTATAATTGTTGTTAGATAGTAGACCTAGACATCGTTCTATGCCATTTCTGTGGCGTAGGCTGGGACACTGTCACCGCACTCGTGCCCCTACTCTGGGTGCGGGTCATGATACATTTTTAGTTGTGGCCCATGCAGGTCTCGAGTCACAATTAGTGCGATGTCATAGTGGTGCTCGACTTAGAGTGCTGCTACGAGCCTGCTATAGGTTTATAAGGTATAGGCTATAGAATAAGGATACTCAATCATAGTTAGGACTTCCTGAGAAGATTCTAGGGACGACCCTTGAGAATCTCATGATAAACTATCTCAAAATTTGATTCCAACTGTTTCTATCTATTCTTCCTTGTCCGTGGTTGAATTTGATTCTTGGTGTTCATTGATCTTCTACCAGATAAACCTCTGGACTAAGTTGTCTCAGTTATGGATCAAGAGTCTTCCACAGCCTATTAGCAGGCATGGCGAAGACATATAGTCTGATTTTGGATGTATTTCTCGGGTTGTAGGAATTTAAGGTTTTCGCAGCCAAGCATGCGGCAATGCGAAAATGTTAGAAACCACGATCTTAGAGGTATGTACCTTAGTTGCGGACCCTATGGTTTATTGCAGCCATACTTACTGGCGTAACGAGGATTTCGATAACATGATTCTGGGTAGACGGGTATGGTTATCATATTACAGAATAGATACCCTATAAAGGGTATCCTAGTATAATAGAGTTGGTATCAGTAGAGATGTTACTTGGGTATTTTGGAGAAGAGAGTGGGAGCTAGGCCACCTGTAGCACCGCATCATGCCCCGCACCAGCAGCATGATATACCCGCCAGGGCAGGGCTTTTGCGATGGCGGTCGAGGAGACCCACACTGCAGGATGGATTAGGAGGTTAGGTTCAGTTCTTTCCTTCTTCCTGTTTCATTCCATCCATTGATTGTTTGATTGATTTATTAGTTCCTTTAGCTTGCATATGTGATGTTCATACTAGATTAATAGAAAACTCTAGTGGGGACTGCAATAATATGACACTGTAGAGACTAAAACCATGCATGTTTGTTCCCATTCCATAGAATTGCATGTTATATAACTTTGGATAGGATTGGCACTTTGATTGTTGGGGGCTTGACCTATAGAAAGTACAACCATTTCAAATTCGAGGACAAAATTTTTCTAAGGGGGGTAGGATTGTAACTACATATTTTAAAAAAATAAGGATAATTTTTGTCATTTTACAAATTTTTATATATTGTAAATATTAATTTGGAATATTTTTGAGTTTTGATTAGTCGGTTAGGGGCTAGTCTAAATTTTGACTTGAGTTAGTGACCCGATCAGATTAGACACTAGCCCGGAGCCCAATAATTAGCAAGCATGGCCCACAAACCAACCATTAGGCTAGTGCAATTAGACTAATTATACATGACCATTTGTTTCATTAGGATATTAGATTATTGTCCAAATAGCCCCAAACCCTTGTATTTGTATTTAGTAGCCAAATGACAACTTAGAGGCCATTTAGACTTTGTAAAACATTTCTAACCTAGCTACAAGTGGCCGGCCAAGCTAGGAGCCTCTCCACACTTCATAATTCATCTCTAAGCGTCCATCTTCTTCATTTAGAGCTCCTTCCAAAAAGAGAGCTTCCCCATTGTTTTATCTCCAAATTACACCCTTTCCTCCACCAATCCTCACATTCTCTCAAGGAGAAACCTACAAGGAGTGTGGAGCTAGGAGCAAGGAGGAGAGTCCATTTGCTAGAGAAGTTCGTGTCGGGTTCGTGTCCATTGGATTGTTCATTGGGAAACCACTCCCAATAGGTATAACTCTCTCTAACTTTGTCTTTTAATCCAAATTTTGGTATGGAACCCATAGGAACTCACCCATGTAGGGATGACCCTTAGGAATGGCTTAGAGGCTCTATTGAGTCCTCATTTGGGAGTTTGATAAGGTTTTGTGCCACCCATAGAAGAAATCCGAGGGTGACACACCAATGTTTGTAGAAATGTCCCATAGGCTAGTTTGAGCCTTGATTTCAGTTTTGATGTGGTATTTAGGTAGGTGACACATTGGTTAGGCTCTAGTTATCTTCCTAATGATATTTCCTATATATTATATATATATATATATTATATATATCTATATATATATATATATATATAATTTAAAAAAATTAAAATTTAAATGTATTGTGTTGTGTGTGTGCTATTTGATTAGGAGCCTATCAAGGTATCACATTATATCTAGATGATACTTATACATATATATATATAGGGTATATGACCTATGTATGTGTATACATATATAAGTATAGTATCATATTATGATATGGAGGTTGTTAAGCTATGGATAATGTTGGTGTTGGGGTATCAGTCGAATACTGATATTGGTATCAATAAGAGACTGAAACTGAAGTTGACTTGGGGATAAGAGAGAGAAGGTTGTAATATCAGTTGCCAACTGATATGGTTCTCTGTCCTCGACAGAGTAGCATCTGAGGTGAGGAGAGGAGTTCAAATCAAAGCAGATAGGGGTATGGGTTTAACTCTCACTAATTTGCATCAAGTAAATTCTATTTACTTCTTTCTTTTGTAGGTTGCCATTCA
>JANAVB010019197.1:257816-266448 GCA_029216955.1 Iris pallida | reverse complement strand
TCACACACACATAAACACGCACATTCTCACTATTACATACACACACACTAGTATCTCACTTCACTCACACTCTCAATCCCTCTCACACTCACTGATTTTCCCTTCACATTACCACTGTTTTCCCATTCACTGTTTTCAGTATACACACACACACTCTTGTATATACACACATGCCTCACTGTCCTCTACACACACAAGCCCACCACACACACATGACATGAGCACATGTGTCCCTCTCTCTATACATATGTATGTATATTGTGACATATATATGGTATGGTATACCATAACTGCCTATAGGTTTATATTCTAAGTTATTATATAACACATCAGTGTGTGTATCAATATTATAGATATATAATTTGTCATATAATGTATGTATCTAATATGTGAATAAGAGCCTATATATCAATGTATGTAATCTATATTAGATTGTGTGGTATGGCTATATATGTATTGTTTTAGATAGATATTGTGTATGGTGTTGCCTAGCCCATGGCCTAGTCTCTTAGCCTATGGCCTATGGTTGTGCCTGCTTGTCAGTGTAGAGTCTAGATTAACTTGTTTTGGTCTAGTTAGACATAGAATAGACTAGTTAGACTAGTATAGACTAGTTTGAATTAGTTTGACCATAGTTGACCTAGTTTGACTTCTAGGGTTGACCAGAGTTGACCAAGTGTTGACTTTGGCCTAGATTGACCTAGAATCATGTAGAATGCATAGTAGACTTCATTATATCATTTTAGACTTGTTGTGACCTGTGCTGTTCTGATTAGGAGCCAGACACCTCTCCTCGGACAGTACATTTTCCGGACACTCAGATACAGGCGAGTACATTCTCTGATCATTTTATATCCTGCTTAGAATTATTTTCCGACATTAAATTACTTTACTTGATACTGTCACGTTGGTCCCACGGATTAGTACAATATGGATCCCTTCCTGAGATGTTTCCCTTCAGGGAGCATCGGGGTACTCTATGTTCTGTGCGTTTCACTTACATGGCGTATCACTATGCTTCTTTGGTTCTTTGATCACTTGTGACATATACTCATATGATCACAGAGTCTTCTTTGAATCCTTATCCTATTTATTGGGTTTCCCAGAATCCCCATTTATAGGACTACTATGTACCACCCTTTGGGGGCTTATCACCCTTCGGGGGCTTATCACCCTTTGGAGGCTTACCACCCTTTGGGGCTTATCACCCTTTGGGGGCTTACCACCCTTCGGGGCTGTTACATAAAATCATAGCATAACCTTTTTGGATCCTTGTGTATTAATTGGGGGTACGGGGGAGTATAAATAGCCATGTGAACAATTCCAAAGTAGAATAGCCATGTATGCCTCTTTAGTATAGCCATGTACAATCAAGCCGTTCACATGTCGACTTTGTACTCTAATCACTAGTCAGTGGTAGCTCTTTACTTATAGTAGATATTTCTATTACAATTCTCTCTCTCTGTTTGCATACTGCATTTCTTCAGTACTATATCTTACTTTACTACATGATTATATTTTCTAACCCGCTATGAACTGTTGAGATGTATTGTGCTCGCTCCTGTCCTGACTGGACCTGTTGAAAATATTACAGAGGACGAGGAGGAGGCCTGTACGGATACCTTTTGCAGGACAGCTCTAGCTGACGACTTTACCCTACTGCCTAGACTACCTTAGCTAGGCTTTACCTTACTTATGTTGTCTTGAGACTAGTAGTTAGACTTTATTTCTGTCTTTGAGATTTGGGGTTTGTGTATATTCTTTCATTTTTAGTAGCTGAGACCATGTATTTCTGGATATTGCTGAGATGTTTCTTAGACTTTCTGATCATCTGTATTTTCCTTGAGTTCTATATCATATCGTGCTTTCTTCTTCCTTAGTTGTGATTGAGTTCATTTACTGCTATGTCACCCCCACTCGGGAGTATAAACTGTTTAGCTTATATTGTTAGATGTGACCTAGGACAGCGTTCTACCGCCGACACTGTGGCGTAGGCTGGCATTGTTACGTTCTCGTACCCTCACAGTGATGCGGGTCGTGACAATGTGATCGGCTTAGGAACTTGTACAGAAAAATGGCCTGACTAATCATACGTACGGTGTTGTTAGGGTTATATACTAAAAGCATCACTTTTGTAGTAACCTTATTTCCTTAAATTTTGAATGAGAATCATATGGGCAAATGTTTGCATATTGTATTTGTTGCAAGTGTTAATACAAATGTCTGATATTCTATATTGTAGATAATATGTTGTGTGGTGTCACACAGAAGATCATATTATCAGTTCCCTATGAGTATATAAATAGTTCACAACCCAGATGGACTTGGACAATCTATTGGAAAGGTTGTAGTGTCATCTGGTATTAGTCTATCTTGACTATAGGTTTACACTAGTACACTTTGTGTGTATTGACCAGGACCACTTGAGGTTGTTCTCTTTGTACTGACTACATAAGAACAAACACCTCTGTTATTATGGATGCTTGTGCTCTTAATCCGGATATAATAACGGACATGTATATGCAGTGTGCATTACTTTGACTCATAAAAGAGTGAGATTCATTATGGATCAACAACCTCTATGAATTGGGTAATAACATTGTATGTATGATGGGCTGTTGATTATAAGTGGAATCCATGTCCCGATACATCGGGTTGATGATGTCCTCTTAAGGAGCTCATAAGGATTGTCATGTAAACCCTACAGGTAGATTATATCTGACATGACAAATAAAGTTGAGCGGTACTACTTAAGGATAAAAGATGTCGAATCAATATAGTTGTCAGTAACTTAATTTGATCGACGGACATACGATATCTTAACATGGGGAGCCAAACGAGCATATAATAAAAGGAGGCCACAAACATAATTTGGATTAGGGAGGTAGTACAACAATAGCTCATTAGTGGACCGAGCTATTGTTAATGGGCCTGGATTGTGTGTTCGGGCTGAACACGGGATATCCAGATCCGTTAGGAGGCCTAACCCTAATTTCTCCTCATGGTCCCTGCCGTAGCCTATATATCCTCTATTTTCTGGCCGCCAGATTACTGATCAGAAATCTGAAACTTTCTCTAAATTCGTGATTCACGTAAGGAGAGAAAGAGAGGCTGCCAAGGAGAAGAAAAGTTGGGAGATCATCGCCCACACGACGTCCAACTCGAGGAAGGAATACGTGCAAGAAGATCTTGGGGTCGTCCGTTCGAGATTGCCAGGAATTACTTGTCTCCTTTCCGCCGCAGGTATAGTTCGTGAACCCTAGTTTCCGCCTATGAAGGGTTTAAACACGTATTAGATCTGTTTAACTTTCTATCGATCAATATGCACACCAAAGGAAGGGTCCTGGGAATCCGTATTCCATCAGGTGTATGATTAACACTCACAGAAAATACAATTTCTTGCACATGAAGGATTTGATCACATATCTACGCTAATACCTCCGCCCCTGACTAGTATAGTAGATCCAACATGACACCTCATGACACGTATTTCTGAGAAGGTCGCGAGCCCCTCACAGGAATCGTGTCTACACAATGCACGAGAAACAAGGAGTCTTACACAAGGTATATCATGGAGTACGAGGAATAACATCTCATGACGGGATCTAGACAAATACCAATCCGTGTGAATACGTGTCAAGAGAACCAGGATATCTATACTAAATACAAGAAACATAGATGATATCATAAAACAGAATACTATCAGAGAATGTACTTGCCTAAGATCTGGAAAGAATATCAACAGTGTCCGATACGGTGCCTCAAAGACGTAAATATGAAATTTTGCATCAATATCAAGTTTGAAATTAAAACTAGTCAAACTAGTCAAATTCTAGGTCAATACGGCATTTCTAGGTCAGTTGATCAAATATAGTCAACTCTAGGTCAAATTAGTCCAATTAGTCAATTCTAGATGGTATATCTCTATATCCAAGCTATTGTGTTCTTTTCTAGATTTGTATAGTTTTTTTTCTTTTTTATAGAGTTGGGTGTAGGCACAAAGTCTATAACCTTAACATTAAAATATAGCCTATAGCAATATCTTATATCCTCAACTTACCTATACTATTAACCCCTTTCTCTAATACCCTATCTTAGCCAACTACCTTTTGAACCCATATCTAGTTGATATATCAAAATCTCCTCAACTCCTATATACAAAGTATACATCTAACATACATATATGTCAAATATATATATATTCACTATATTTTGCCATTTACAATTAGATACATATATCTATATACCTATACTGTGAGATACATACCAATATTTGGATACACTCCTAGACATTCCACTTGGCCACACACAAGTGGCACTCTAACACAAGCCACACACACCAATGCTAATAGACAGTCACAAGTGCTACCCCTTAACCTCTGATGCATTACTTCCCTATAAGGTTTTAGGGGTATATGAACCTCCACACTCTATTCTCTGATGTATGCAGCAGAAGGTAGAGCACAAAGTAAAACTCAGTTATAGAGACACTCAATACAAACACACATATTCTTTAACTCCCAAACATTGCTTATTGTTGTACAGGGCAGGCACAATCCCCTCTTGTCCGACTGGTACTCCCCTAAATCATCTGATACATGATGTATCATTCACCTATCCTCCATTTTATCATGAAGTCCATAACAGAAGGCATGTAAATCTTACATATATAGGTCATCACCATGTGTTTGGTTATACTCCACATAACCTATTCCTGGAATTTAAAAGACAGTCCTTATGCCCCTGCATAAAACTCCAGGTTCATGCATCTCCTATAGCAAACCATATGGATAATTTTACTGTCAGCATACATGTATGGCACATATATATACATTTATATATTCCTAATCAAGTTCCCAAACCTATTGACTGCTACAGTCCAACATAGAAGCTCACATATACAAATCTCCCCTATAATTATTGATACCCTATATGTCCTGAACCCTATATCAATCTTACTCTGTTACCTTAGTTCAGTTCGAACTAGAATACTACTCTGAGTTCTTTAATTGGTACCCTTCTATATACACTAATATTATACAAAATTTCCAAGTTATAGGCCATATCCATCTAGTATGTATTTATGTATCTAGACTCTCACATACCCATATATATAGCAGTATAGAACACGGTTAAGAGGTTACATATATAGCACTGACAAACATATTCGATATATATACAACATCTACTATCAACACATTTACTGATTTCCCTTCAACTGCAACCATATCCATCCTATCTAATAATCAAATTGAGCATTGATCTGACACTAACTCGAACCCCCCCCCCCCCCCCCCCCCCCCCCCCCCCCTTTTACTCCAAATTACCTACTGTGCTACTATTGCAGCACGCATGTTGGCTCGCTGCTGCTGCAATATTGCACTGTAGTGCTGTGCAAGGATGCAAATGGTGCATGCTCTTTGCTGTGCTGCAATGATGCAAATGTTGCCTGCTCTCTGCTGCTGCTGCTCTACAGATACAAAGGTTGCACACATGCAGCAATGTCATGGTTGCACCCCTGAACCATGCCTAAATCTGACCCATCCCTTGCTACTCATTCTCAAGTATCATGTATCATTAATACTTGTATCAATGATATCAGATACAAGCAATCCCAAAACATACTTTACCTACAAGCAATTGACCCAAATGGCCAAACAACCAATACATCCTATGACCCTCAAACCAAATCGTTACAACATCCACCCCATCCTAATATCCTACTATCTGTCACCAAGAGGATCCCAGTTCAGATTCATAGGAAACCCCACTATTATAAACCAGACCCAAACCCCTCTATTCTGTTTACTTAACTGAATGGCAACCTACAAAAAGAAAGAAGTAAATAGAATTTACTTGATGCAAATTAGTTGAGAGTTAAAACCCATACCCCATATCTGCTTGATTTGAACTCCTCTCCTCACCTCAGATGCTACTATCTGTCGAAGGACAGAGAACCAATATCAGTTGGCAACTGATATTACAACCTTCTCTCTCTTATCCCCAAGTCAACTTCATGTTTCAGTCTATTATTGATACCAAGTATCAGTATTCGACTGATACCCCAACACACCATTATCCATAGCTTAACAACCTCCATATCATAATATATGATATATACTTATATATATGTATACACATACATAGGTCATATACCCTATATATATATATGTATAAGTATTCATCTAGATATAATGTGATACCTTGATAGGCTCCTAATCAAATAGACACACACAACACAATACATTTAAATTTTATATTTTTTTAAATTATATATATATAATATATATATATATAATATATATATATATATATATATAGGAAATATTATTAGGAAGATAACTAGAGCCTAACCAATGTGTCACCTACCTAAATACCACATCAAAACTGAAATCAAGGCTCAAACTAGCCTATGGGACATTTCTACAAACACTTGGTGTGTCACCCTCGGATTTCTTCTATGGGTGGCACAAAACCTTATCAAACTCCCAAATGAGGACTCAATAGAGCCTCTAAGCCATTCCTAAGGGTCATCCCTACACATGGGTGAGTTCCTATGGGTTCCATACCAAAATTTGGATTAAAAGACAAAGTTAGAGAGAGTTATACCTATTGGGAGTGGTTTCCCAATGAACAATCCAATGGACACGAACCCGACACGAACTTCTCTAGCAAATGGACTCTCCTCCTTGCTCCTAGCTCCACACTCCTTGTAGGCTCCTTCTCCTTGAGAGAATGTGAGGATTGGTGGAGGAAAGGGTGTAATTTGGAGATAAAACAATGGTGGGAAGCTCTCTTTTTGGAAGGAGCTCTAAATGAAGAAGATGGACGCTTAGAGATGAATTATGAAGTGTGGAGAGGCTCCTAGCTTGGCCGGCCACTTGTAGCTAGGTTAGAAAATGTTTACAAAGTCTAAATGGCCCTCTAAGTTGTCATTTGGCTACTAAATACAAATACAAGGGTTTGGGGCTATTTTGGACAATAATCTAATATCCTAATGAAACAAATGGTCATGTATAATTAGTCTAATTGCACTAGCCTAATGGGTTGGTTTGTGGGCCATGCTTGCTAATTATTGGGCTCCGGGCTAGTGTCTAATCTGATCGGGTCACTAACTCAAGTCAAAATTTAGACTAGCCCCTAACCCGACTAATCAAAACTCAAAAATATTCCAAATTAATATTTACAATATATAAAATTTGTAAAATGACAAAATTATCCTTATTTTTTAAAATATGTAGTTACAATCCTACCCCCCTTAGAAAATTTTGTCCTCGAATTTGAAATGGTTGTACTCTTCTATAGGTCAAGCCCCCAACAATCAAAGTCTGCCAAATCCTATCCAAAGTTATATAACATGCAATTCTATGGAATGGGAACAAACATGCATGGTTTTAGTCTCTACAGTGTCATATTATTGCAGTCCCCACTAGAGTTTTCTATTAATCTAGTATGAACATCACATATGCAAGCTAAAGGAACTAATAAATCAATCAAACAATCAATGGATGGAATGAAACAGGAAGAAGGAAAGAACATGACCTAACCTCCTAATCCATCACCTGCAGTGTGGGTCTCCTCGACCGCCATCGCAAAAGCCCTGCCCTGGCGGGGTATATCATGCTGCTGGTGCGGGGCATGATGCGGTGCTACAGGTGGCCTAGCTCCCACTCTCTTCTCCAAAATACCCAAGTAACATCTCTACTGATACCAACTCTATTATACTAGGATACCCTTTATAGGGTATCTATTCTGTAATATGATAACCATACCCGTCTACCCAGAATCATGTTATCGAAATCCTCGTTACGCCAGTAAGTATGGCTGCAATAAACCATAGGGTCCGCAACTAAGGTACATACCTCTAAGATCGTGGTTTCTAACATTTTCGCATTGCCGCATGCTTGGCTGCGAAAACCTTAAATTCCTACAACCCGAGAAATACATCCAAAATCAGACTATATGTCTTCGCCATGCCTGCTAATATGGCTGTGGAAGACTCTTGATTCCATAACTGAGACAACTTAGTCCAGAGGTTTATCCTGGTAGAAGATCAATGAACACCAAGAATCAAATTCAACCACGGACAAGGAAGAATAGATAGAAACAGTTGGAATCAAATTTTGAGATAGTTTATCATGAGATTCTCAAGGGTCGTCCCTAGAATCTTCTCAGGAAGTCCTAACTATGATTGAGTATCCTTATTCTATAGCCTATACCTTATAAACCTATAGCAGGCTCGTAGCAGCACTCTAAGTCGAGCACCACTATGACATCGCACTAATTGTGACTCGAGACCTGCATGGGCCACAACTAAAAATGTATCATGACCCGCACCCAGAGTAGGGGCACGAGTGCGTGACAGTGTCCCAGCCTACGCCACAGAAATGGCATAGAACGATGTCTAGGTCTACTATCTAACAACAATTATAATATCAAAACCTGTCGAGAATGGTCAACTCCAAACGGAGGACAAGCAATGACAATATAACATACTCAATCAGAAATTCTAAAAAGGAAAGATGGTACTGAAAGATAAAGACAACAAGACATGAAAATATCAACCAGGAGATCCAACACAGAATAATACAAGTCCAAAGTCTCTGAGTCAACAATCTCTAATACAAAATAC
>JANAVB010019197.1:165316-252816 GCA_029216955.1 Iris pallida | reverse complement strand
GCAAAGTGGACCGTAGACATTTGATGGCAGGCTGATCATTCTGAAGGCGTGGACCCAGATCTGAGATGTGAACGGAAGTCCTGAATGCCATCCCCGTTTGGATTCGCTTTCGGAGTTCTCCGTTCGATTTTGGAGCATTTCTCTGTTGATGCGACTGGCCAGTCTGGTCGGCACCCCGATCAAGGCAGATGAAGCTACAGCCTTTCGCTCGCAGTTGATGTATGCCCGAATTTTCGTCGAGATTCGGGCTGGAGGGGAGTTACCGAGTCTTCTGGAGTATGAGGTACCTTCTAGAGAGGTTCTAACCCAGTAGGTGGAGTATGAATGGGTTCCCCTGCATGCTCAAAGTGTGCTTGTTTTGGGCATCTAGACAGCACATGCTCGTCCAGAGCTACTCAGTCGGGGCCGACTACGCCTCCTATTGAGGTACCGGGCCTATCTCGGGTGAGGAAGCCTCTTACAGGGGAAGGTATCCCGGAGGACTATATGCAGGAGGGTGACCGTCCGGGGGAGGAGGCCGGAGGACTGAGTCTCACTATCCCACCTCAGCCGATCTCCCCTAGTGGGACTATGATCACCTTCTCGGCACAGAGGAGTATGGTTACTAGAGGCATGGCGGCCTTGGAGAGAGAGGAGAGGGGTGTTGGCGGGTCTTCTGCGAAGCAGGTATACAGTAGGAAGAGACGAGCTGGACCACTACGTGAGAGCCCTCCAAGTGAGGCGCTCTGTGGAGAACCCGGCATGGGCGCTTTGCTCTCCCAGACACCTCCCCAGCTTGACCCCTCTGCGGGGAGGGAGGAGGATATGACAGCGACGGATGTGGTACTGCCCCAGGTACCAGTCCAGGTGATGTCCGGGGACCCTCTCCAGTAATAATTAATGACGGTCATCGTTTGGAATGTGAGGGGGGCGTGTTCGTTAGGAAGATGGGGAAGATTTATGCAGTCTTGCACAGAGAGAGGTGCGACATTTTATCTGCTGGAGACTAAGATTAAAGGGGAGACTCCTACCCGTCGGACCCCATCCCACTGGGCTCAACTCCAACTTGGCCATGTGTAGCATGGCTCGGATCTGGGTCAGATGGAATGCAAAGTCTTTGGATGGTGACTTGATCCTAATGACGGAGCAGTTGATAGCTGTCTCCTTCACTAATAAGGGTGGCTTTCGGTTCTTACTAGGAGCGGTGTATGGTCACAACGACAGCGGCGGCGGGAGACCTTGTGGAGCGACATTTCCAGGATAGCTGCTGATGCCTCGCACTTGCCGCTTCTTCTGATGGGTGACTTCAATGCCCTGCTGCACAAGGGGAAAGATGGGAGGCAGACGGTTCCTGATCCGATCCTTTATGACTTTCAGAGATGTCTTCTTCAGGCGGGGCTCAAGGGGCTGTCTCGCTCGGGGTTTATGGACTTGGCATAACAAAGCAATCAGTAACAGGGTTGCTTGCCAGCTGGATAGAGCCCTGGGCAACGGGGAATGGTTCAGGTACTTCCCCAATTCGTCGGCGGAGGGCCTGGCCGCTGGGACGAGTGACCATTCCCCCATCAAGGTCGGCTTCACTATTCGGCCTCCCGTGAAATCTGCCCCTTCAGGTACAACAACAGCTGGTACCTCTCGGAGGGTTACTTGGAGGCTGTTACGGAAGGGGCTCGCTAGCCATCAGGTGGGGACGGCCCAGTTTTGTATGGTGTATCGGCTCAAGGCTACGAAGAAGGCTTTACGGAGCTAGGTGAAGGGTCTGCCCAAGTCTACCTTAGAAGATAAGGAGGCGAAGCTTCGGACCATCCAGCAGGACATGCAATCTGATATGCTGAACGGAGACCTAGCGGCGAGAGAGAAGGAGCTGATCAGAGAAGTCAACATCTTGTGCCTGCAAAAGGAGATTAGCACGGCCCAGCGTGCTAAATGCTCCTGGCTTAAGGAGGGTGACCGATGCTCAAAGTTCTTTTATGACGTCATCCGGACCAGACAGCATAGGAACCATATTTCTCAGCTCCTTGATATGGATGGCACCCTGGTAGAGCCGGCTAAGATACAAGGAGAGGCAGTCAGGTACTACTCTGAGTTATTTTCAGACTGACTACCTGTCTGTGTTCCCAGATATTGTTACGAAGAGATTGGTGACTCCGTATGGAATAGCCTTCTATTTGCACCTGTCACTTTAGAGGAGGTGAATCTATTGTCAAGACGGTGGATCCAAACAAGGCATCTGGGCCGGATGGGTTTAGCAGTGGGTTCTACAAACGCCACTGGGATACTCTGAAATTTCAGGTTCTTGAGGTGGTGCAGGAGTTCTTCTCCAAAGGAAAACTGTTAAGGAGCTAAACCACACCTTCTTGATACTTGTGCCAAAGAAGGAGGGAGCGACATCGTTGGCAGATTTCAGACCTATTGCATGCTGCAATTATCTTTACAAGATAATTACTCACCTTATGTGTTGGCGGATGGAGGGGATCATGCAGGACTTAGTCTCTCCGAACCAGGGCTTTCATCAAGGGAAGGTCGATCGCGGAGCACAGCCTTCTGGCGCATGAGATGGTGAGGGATTCAGTAAACCCGACGGGAGAAAGCTTGTGTGAAGTTGGATCTGAGGAAGGCCTATGCATGGTCAATAGGGATTTCTCTGTCATCTGATGACTGTTATGGGTTTTGATGACCATTGGGTTGCGAGGATACGGGAGTGCATCACGTCTACGTTCTCGGTCCTCATCCAGGGCACCCCTTATGGGTATTTCCAGAGCAACCGTGGGCTTAGGCAAGGTGACCCTCTGTCCCCTTACCTATTCACGCTTGTCATGGAATACTTCACATGCTTGATGGATTTAGCAGTACATCGGGGGAGACTGGTTCCACTGTTCAGGCGGTTGACCCCCCGGTTACCCATCTTATTTATGCCGTTGATCTCTTGGTGTTCATCCAGCCATCTACTGAGGGTATGCACACGATTGCAGAGATTATGGGAGAGCTGGAGTCCCTCTCAGGCCTTCAGATGAACAGAGAGAAGAGCAGGTGTATTTCAGCTCCCTCTGCCCCCAGAAGGAGGAGCGGGGCCACGCTGGCGTTGAGAGGAGTGAGCTCCAGGTGAAGTATTTAGGGTTCCTCTCACAGTCAATTATGCGCGGGACCAGGACTGCCATAGCCTGGTGGAGTACGTCCAGCGGAGGGTTGAAGGCTGGCAAGCTGCCGGTTTATCATTTGGTGACGCATTGAGCTGGTTAGATCGGTGATATCGGCTGTGGCCCATTTTTGGCTGCAATCCATTCTCTTCCTATTGCCACTATCAAGAAAGTTAAACGGATGTGTGCAGACTTCATGGAGGGGTGGCATGCAGGCGATCTCCTGGGAGCAGCTCTGTAGACCCAGGAAGGAGGGTGGAGTGGGGTTACGACCGTTGTTGGAGATCAGGGAGGCCTCTGCGCTGAAGCTGGCATGGAGATTCATCAATAGGGGGTCCCTCTGGGCTGACTGGATGTATAGCAGATATGTGAAACATGGTAACTTCTGGACCTGTGCTACTGACAACAACCATTCAGTCTTTCAAGATGTTTTGAGACACGGGGAGTTCTCCAATCTGCTATCCGGAGGGTCATGAAGGATGGGTCTGGAAACGGACCTCTGGCGGGATCCTTGGATTGATCGGCAATCTCTTTTAGATATCAGGGGTGCCCCGTCGAATCAGGAGACGGGCGGGGGCTGACTTGTCGACGCATTATCGCGATGGAGAGTGGAGGCCGAGTCCTATCGTTATACTGCGGGGGATGGGTGAGAGTATCAGATCTGTAGTCATGATCCGGCCTGCCTGCCGATCAGTGATTTGGGAGCGCCAGAAGATTCTTGAGGTCTGGAATATTCCAGTTTCGGAGCTGCTTCAACCTCATTCGGCGCACCTTTCCTCAGAGCACTGACTATGAATTCGTATGGTGCAAGGGACTCGTCCGGAAGATGCAACTTTGTTTTTACAAGCTTCTTCTGGGTCGCCTATTAACGAGGGATCGACTTAGTGCTTTTGGGGTGCCGGTTCCAGACCCTAAGTGTGTGCTATGCAGTGTAGAGAATGAATCTATAGGGACATTTTCTTTGAGTGTGCCCTGTCTTGGCAGATCTGGGCTGAACAAAGTAGGGTGCTGGGTGGTTGTGACTCCGGAAAGGGGATTGGGGACATCATCACAGTGCTCCGAGATAGCAGAGGAAGAGGGCATGACTGGTTCCGGGCCGCCCTGAGTTGCCTGGCAGCCGCTGTTTGGCATGTTTGGAGGGAACGGAACCGTCGCATATTTGAGGGGCTAGTATCCCTCCGATAGGCATCCTCCATAACATAGAGTTTGATGTTAATGCTTGGAGAACTGAAGAGTGGGAGTTCCACTCTGATTGTATGTTGTAAGATTACTGTTGCTTTGGAATAAAATTTAGGCTTAATTGTACTTTGCTACCCTCAACTATTCCGCTTTTTCAACTTGATACCCTAAACTTTTTTTTGTAACAAGTTGATACCAAAAAAAATTTGGGACGAAAATACCCCTGTTCAAACCTTAAAATTACTCCCCTCCCCCAAACCCCTCCTCCCTCCCCCACTCCGACTACCCCTCCCTCCCGCTCCGCCTCCCCTCCGGCCACCCCCCTCTCCCGCGCACAGCCACCCTCCTACTTCCACCGCAGCCGGCCACCGCGGCAGCAGCAGCCGCCGTCGCAGCAGCAGTAGCCGCCGCAGCAGCCACCGTAGCAGCAGCAGCCGCAGCCGCCGCCGCGACGGTGGCGTCTGAAGCGGGAGGGGGGGTTGGCCGGCGTAGGAGAGGGGGTGGCCGGAGGGGAGGCGGAGCGGGAGGGTGGGGGTGGCCGGAGGGGGGAGGGGAGATGGGAAGAGGGAAGGGATAAGGGCATTTTAGGGTTTTTTGAAAAATTAGGTATCAAGTTGAAAAAAATAGTAGTTGAGGTATCAATTGTTACAAAAAAAGTTTAGGGTATCAAGTTGAAAAAGCAGAATAGTTGAGGGTAGCAAAGTGCAATTAAGCCTAAAATTTACCCTTTTTCCAATATATATATTTTTTTTTTTTTTCCAATATATATAATATATATATATATAGATTATATATATATATATAAATTATATATATGAGTTGCATGATATATATATATATATATTATATATATATATATATATATAATTATATATATATATATATATAGATATATATATATATTTTTTATATATATATAATATATATAAATATATATATATATATATCTATATATATATCTATATATTATATATATCTGCAACTCATATATAATATATTATATATATATATATAGGAATATCATTAGGAAGATAACTAGAGCCTAACCAATGTGTCACCTACCTAAATACAACATCAAAACTGAAATCAAGGCTCAAACTAGCCTATGGGACATTTCAAAACACTTGGTGTGTCACCCTCAGATTTCTTCCATAGGTGGCATAAAACCTTATAAAACTCCCAATAAGGACTCAATAGAGCCTCAAACCATTCCTAAGGGTCATCCTACACATGAGTGAGTTCCTATGGGTTCCATACCAAAATTTGGATTGAAAAGACAAATTTAGTGTGGTTTATACCTATTGGGATTGGTTTACCAATGAACAATCCAATGGACCGAACCCGACACGAACTTCTCTAGCAAATGGACTTCCTCCTTGCTCCTAGCTCACACTCTTGTAGGCTCCTTCTCCTGAGAGAATATGAGGATTGGTGGAGGAAAGGGTGCAATTTGGAGAGAAAAACATGGTGGGAAGCTCTCTTTTTGGAAGGAGCTCTAAATGAGAAGATGGAGGCTTAGAGATGAATAATGAAGTGTAGAGAGGCTCCTAGCTTGCCCGGCCACTTGTAGCTAGGTTAGGAAATGTTTACAAAGTCTAAATGGCCCTCTAAGTTGTCATTTGGCTACTAAATGCAAATGCAAGGGTTTGGGGCTATTTGGACAATACCTAATATTCTAATGAAATAAATGGTCATGTATAATTAGTCTAATTGCACTAGCCTAATGGGTTGGTTTGTAGGCCATGCTTGCTAATTATTGGGCTCCGGGCTAGTGTCTAAACTGACCGGGTCACTAACTCAAGTCAAAATCTAGACTACCCCCCAACCGACTAATCAAAACTCAAATAATCCAATAATTCATACAATATTCCAAATTAATTTACAATATATAAAATTTGTAAAATGATAAAATTACCCTCATTTTTGAAAATAGCTAGTTACACGCTTTCTCTATCAGAGTACGCCAATAATGCTACTTCTATAGACTACACCAATGTGATATCTCTATTAGAATACGCCAATGTGCTACCACTATCAGAGTAGCCAATGTGCTACCTCTATCTGAGTATGTAATGCTATCTTTATCAGAGTACACCGATGTGCTACCTCTATCAGAGTACGCCAATGTGTTATTTATATCAAAGTACACCAACATTGCTACTTCTATCAGAGTACGCCAACATTGTTACCCTATCGGAATACATCAGTATGTCAATGAGTTTACTTTTATAAGTCATTCTTCTCCAAAATACGCCTATAACCAACAGTGAGCGGTTATGATTACATGTACTTCATGCCACAATTCTCGTAGGACGTGCATAAACAACTATCTCCATGATTTAGATTTCCTCGTATAAGAAGCCACTTGTCAAACAGATAGCAAGTTGCGCTCCCATGAAGCAATATGGGTTTTGGACTTTCAAGAGTAGCGTATAATGGCAAATACAATGCATATTGCTCATTAGTACGCGTACATCCAGGTAACCATTTTGAATACTATAAATACATGATTAGTGCTATCCTACAGACGGAGACAAGATGGACAAAGAAAAAAAATACACAGAAGCTCTTTGCCACTGTTGTCAATAATTCTTCTCCAAGTGTTCGAGTGTTTGAATTTCTTCATCCATTGTCGAGTAGTCCAAGGAGTAAAGTGATCGACCGCAGATCGGGTCTCTACAGTTATACTACTCCAGAATTATTTGTACTTTAGATTCTTGTATAGGATTTATTGTACTCTTTTCTTTTAACGTTTGTAAGAACAAAGTTTCGTTTAACCTTTTGTTTATGGCAAACAAAGATTAATGGTAATAAAATGCTAAATTTAATCGATTTATCATATTCAAAATATGATAAATCATTGGGACAACATATACCGCTTAATCGTTCGAGCAGACTTGCCCAGTCAGCATATTAACTTGATCTACTCTATTACCCATTATATCTTTTCCTTTTATTAAATGACTAGAATCAATCTATAAGCCATGGATTGTGTAAACCCCCCCCCTATTTTTATAAATTTTTAGTATATTTTATTTTAATAGTTTATCTCATTTTATATTTATTTAATACGTTTAGTAAATAGATACATAATTTTTCCTTATCATCAAAAACTATCAATAATTTTATTTCTTAAATTTTCTTTCAAATATTTTCCTAAAAATACTTCATAAGGCTATTATTAAGTTTTAGAATTTAGGATTTTAGGATATTTTTATGGCATATATATATATATATATATTATTTTTTTTAGGATATATATTTTTATGGCATATATATATATATATATATATATATATATATATCTATATATATATATATCATATATATAATATTATATATATATACATATTTTATTCTATATATATTTTTTTATATATATATATATATTAATATATATATAATATATTTATTACATATATATACATATATATAATATATATATATATATATATATACATATATTTTATAATATATATATACTATATATATATATATTTAATATATATATATATATATCTAATATATTATATTTTATTATATATATAATATATATAATATATTATAATATATATATATATGTATATATATAAAAAAAATATATGTATAATATATATATATATATATGTATATATATATGTATGTATATATCTATAGATATATATATATATATATATATATATTAATATATATATATGGTAAAGAGAAAAAAAAAATATATATATATATATGGTAAAGAGAGGGAAAAAAAAGAAAAAGAAAACACTCATATCAATTCTCATGAGACTTTTGCAAATCTCGTAAGTGTTTGCCATTAAAATATCAAAGACAGGTATTACAAAAATACTGAAATTGATTGCAAACTCGTTTGTACAAAGAAGAGCCTAGAAAGAAATCCTATGAAACAATCTAAGTACAATTGTTTAGTTTTTGATTCTGGGAGTGACGGTGGAGGCTCGAAAAAGTGTATCAACTCTGCCTTACTCCTTGGACTATCCGACGCAATCTTTAGCTCTTGAAGAAATTGCCTTTCGAAGGTTGCCAGCCTCGGATTGCCAACCCTTTGCATGGGTGTGGTGCCCTGCTATTTATAGTGATTTCAGGATAAAGAATATTTTAAGCCGTATAGATGGCCACGTGGCTACGTGACTGCAACAGCACATGAAGACTCGCTCTTTGACTGCCAAGTGGTGGTTTGAGATTTCTTTGTTGGAGCAAATCTGGGTGGTTGAGACTTGGTCAACTTGTCACGTGCATCAACTAATCTTCTGTGGCGAGCCACATGAGGAATGTCTCATGGCTGAGCCGCATGAAAGAATGTCTCATGATCGAGCCGCATGAGCCGCATGAAGGACGTCTCATGACCGAGCCGCATGAAGGAATATCTCATGATCGAGCCGTATGAAGGAATGTCTCATGACCGAGCCGCATGAAGGACGTCTCATGACCGAGCCGCATGAGGAATGTCTTATGATCGAGCCGCATGAGGAAGGTCTCATGACCGAGCCGCATGAAGGACGTCTCATGACCGAGCCGTGAGGAATGTCACATGACCGAGCCGCATGAAGAATGCCTTATGACCGAGCCGCATGGGGCCATCTCATGATCGAGCCGCATGAGGAATGTTTCATGACTAAGCCGCATGAAGGATATCTTCTGGCTGGAGGGTCATGATTTGAGAGAGTTTCGTTTGTCTCCCTCTTGACTTCTCAAAAAAAATGAATTTGACCGACCCCCCTCCTTGGCGAGTGTTGGCACTATGGATTATGGATCTTTGTTCGAAGAAGATTTGACGATAGACTCCTTCAGAAGATTGTGATGTGCTTGACTGAGATGATGCGCCTAACTGAGACATCTGAGTAATGCATCTAGTTGAGAGCAGGCCATTACAACGTCTTCAATTGGCATCATGTTTCCGAGATAATGTTGGAAAGACGTAATAGGTCACAGTCGCTGGAACACAGACTGCCTTGATAGTGGAGCCACTGTCTTGTGGCAGCGGCAGTTGATGATGGCTTGGGTGTAGTGATGTCCTGGAAAGAGCTCATCGCACGCCAAGGTTGCTTCTCTCTTTCTGCGTTTGTGAGTAATCACCTCTCGCAAGTTGATAGCAGATTGATCTACCTTCGTATCCGTTTTGTGGGCCCGGGTATCCCGAGCGCCCGGGTATCCCGAGCGCCCGGGTGCATAGGTATCATATTTGCTCCCTGATATGAGGCTAGTAAAAGCACTTGCTCTTGATCGTTGTAGGAAGACTTTTGGGACCATCATATTTGCTTCCTGATCACCGGCTAGTAAAGCACTGCGCTCGATCGTTGTAGGAAGACTTTTGGGACCATCATATTGGCTCCCTGATCTGAGGCTAGTAAAGCACTGTGAGACGGGACAAGCTATGACAGGCCCACGCATAAAATATGTGATATGGCCCTAGACTTCTTCAACTTAGCACCCGAAGATGCGTAGTAGGAAGAGTCCAAGTTGGAAGCTTCGATATTCTCAATGGGCCGTATGGGGTCTGGCCTGCAAGATATTCTCCCTCGACTTGGTTCAAGCACAATAACTGTACCCAAGTGGGAGGGGGACTTTAAAGTCGGCTCATATCTGGTGCAAACGCACCCGAGACGATTCTGTATAGTTTACCATCGGTAGCGCACATGATTTTTGTACGCGCATCTCTGGTTTACTGTTGGTATAGCACGTATGAAGCGCATGGCCCGTGCCACCTTGGATTTCTTCATACTAGCCCGTGAAGACGCCTAGTACTCCGAACCCAACTCATCCTCGTCATGACAGCGAGTGACTCAATTGAGTGATTCTTTTCTTTTTTTTTTCTTTTTATTTTTGGTGCCCTTTTCAAAGGAGGCAAGGGGGCTCTATATATAGAATGGAATGAGCCCTTTCTTCTTTTCCTTTCCGATGTGGGACTAAAAGCAATATTTTTTATGCTTCTACAAGATCCCCTTCAAAGTTTTCAAATTGCAAATTTGGAATACTTTGAATAAGAAGCATGGAAAGTAGAGTTGTTTAGGTGTGGCAATCCTATCAGAGGTAGCATGGACGTGATAGGTTTGGGTACTTCCGCTGGGGATTTTATGTGGACTTATTATCCTTGGCGTACCTTGATTTTAGGTACGGATAATAAGTTGAGAGAGGGAACCATCATTTTACTCAGAGGTGATGAGAACATGGTAAATATGGGGTTGATGGTAATAAGGACGTGGTGGGAGTGGACTCAAATGAGGATACATAGAACAACTCAGAGGTAATATGATCATGGAAGTTCTACGTAACGGGTAATGAATGCCACGGAACAACTGGGTTCCAGAAGCATATGATTGTGAAGAAGGGGTGCATGTACTAAAGGACCTAATACAACATTTGTGGTCAACATAGGACATTTGTGGACCTATTATCCTTTTGTGTACTGGTGGTGCAAGTACGGATAATAAGTGGAGAGAAAACCAACATATTTACTCAGAGGTAATGAGGATATGGTATATATGGGTCTAAAGTAGAGCCTTCCTACTCAGAGGTAATGAGGACGGGTAGGAGTGGGACTAATGAGGATACACATAACAACTCAGAGGTGCTATCAACGTGGAAATTCTATGTATTGGGTGGTTTGTTTGTGAGGGACGGAAAAACAACTCAGAGGTAATATGGACGTAGTTGTTTTTCCCGTTGGGGAATTTTGTGGACCTATTACCCTTTTTGTGCACTGGTAGTACGAGTAATAGATTTTGAGGCAAACTCCGGTGGGGGAAAGCATTTAATGTAGAAGTTCAGAGGTATGATCATACATGACTTGTTGCCCAGAAGATGCGATATGAATCCACTCGGAGCGGTCAGAGAGTAAGTTCAGCGGTACCTGAGGGTACATAACTCAACAATCTGGAAGATAGTTGGAAGATGTCGTTTAGACATAATTTTTCTTAAGGAGGCGGTCCTGCATCTTCGGGCCCGGTTGGTGAGCCCCACAAATGCCATCGTGAGCCTCGCTTAAGGCTTCTTTGGCTTCTGCGTTTGACAGACATCTTAGCAGTAGTCCTTTGTCTTATCGAGGTCTATGTGAATGCCCCGGGAAGTGTTGACGAAGCCCAGGAACTTCTCACTGGATACGCCCAAGAAGGACTTGGCGGGATTCATCTTCAAATTGTGCACTCGCATAAGATCGAACACCGTCCTCAAATCGTATAGGTGGTCATCCTTGGAGCAGCTTTTGACGGCAATGTCGTCAACGTAACATTCCACTGTCTTGCGCAAATAATCTCTGAAGATGACGCTCATAGCACGTTAATATGTAGCACCGGCGTTCTTCAGACTGAAGGGCATGACCATATAACAATATACGTCGATCGGTGTTCGGAATGACGTATGCTTTTCATCATTAGGAGACATTTTGATTTGATTGTATCCTGAAAAGCCATCCATAAAGCACATGCGCTTGAAGCCACATGTGTTATCGATCATTATGTCGGTGATCGGAAGAGAAAATTCATCCTTAGGGCATGTCGCATTTAGATTGCGGAAGTCGATGCAAATTTGGATCTTTTCGTTCTTTTTGATAATGGTACTATGTTGGCTACCCAATCTGGGTGCTGCTCTTCACGGATGAAACCGCTTGCTATAAGCTTGTTTACTTCTGCTTTAATAAAGTTTATGATGTCTGGACGAAACCGTCGCTGTTGTTGTTTGACTGGTTTTGCATCCGGATAAATGTTGAGCTTATGAAGTACGATCTCGGGATTTAACCCTAGCATGTCTTCATAGCTCCAGGCAAAGACGTTGATGTATTCTCTGATGAGTTGTAACAATGACTCCCGCTCGCCGTCTGTCAGGCTTTTACTGACGAAGATTGGCTTTGGAGAGGATTCATCACCGAGGTTAACTTGCATGACCTCGTCTTCAGTGGGAGGGTCTCACAGTTCGAAGTGCTTCTCCCATTGTGCATCCAGTTGTTGGACCCATGGCTCCAACTCAAGCGATTCGAGTAGGTCTTTGTCTTCCTCTTCAATATCAGCGGATGTCATATTGACAGATAATATCTGTCTGAATATATCTCCAATGCTGTTATCGGAGTCGTAAGTGGGTGACTCGGACGAATGAGAGTGCCACTCGTATTCTTCATCAGAACTCTCGGGCGTTGTTGCTGGTGTAACATACCCGAGGCCGTATCTGAATGTGTGATAATAGTCCTGAGGTTTCCCAGCCGGTGCTGACAGCTGTAGAGGCAATCGTCGACCGTTGCTGTAATTCAGACCTGGGGTAGCCTCCATGTCGTACCCCTGCTTTTGTATGAAGTACTTGGCTTGAGGACTATACAGGTAGAGCGGTTATCTTCCAGCGTCGGGTCCGAGATCGAACTCTTGTGACGTGAAAGATTGGGGACCTTATTTTTGGCCAAAGATGATCGTGTGATCCCATCCTCTTCTGTCTGGGACTAGGAAGTAAGCGTCTTTAATGGGAGCAAGTTGATTTACGGTATGGATGGTTGTCACCTGTGTGTACAGTTTAACGTCTAGATAGTCCCGTGCAGCATACATTAGATTAAGCTTATCATACTCAGAATAATCTAACGGCAGCCTCTTATTGATGAAATAAGGAATTTTGTCCATCGGGATTACATCATCAGCAGAGGGCTATCCACCTGTGCAACCAGGTACTTGGCGAGTTCTACGTCCTCTTCAGCTACCCCCTACGAGCTCAGAGGTCGAGATGCTGTCTTGGGCAACTTGACCATCAAGGGTTCAGCTTGTGGTATTGGCTTGCATGAGGGTGTCGGATCGACACTTGGTTGCCGGCTCATCTTAGGAAGATGGATGATAATTGGCTCGATAAGAAATTTTGTGTCTTCCGTTTGCCTTTGAGTGGGTTTTGGCAATCGGATCACCATCGGTGTCACAGAGGGCCTCGCATCTTCCTGTTGCCTTTGATTGGGTTTCGGCAGTCGGATTACCATCGGCCCTATGACTGGCTTCGGCTCTTGGCTGGATCTCGGGAGCCGGATGACCATTGGTTCCAACTGTGCGGGTGAGGCGGGGGATCCGAGCACCTCTTTATGCAAGGTTGCGACGAGGGGTACGGCTTTGCCCGATTTACGGGCCTGGAGATGAATTCTCAAGGGTTCCTCTGGCCCTATGATGGCCTCCAGTTCGTCAGTTATGTGCTTTTTGGATTCATCATATAGACAAGCCTCCGAAGAGTAATAAGATTCAACCCCTTTGAAGGGATCGATGTCGGCGAATTCAGTCTTCACGAAGCCGTGCTTACTGACATACTTGAAGCACTGGTGAAGAGTTGATGGCATGATCATATAGTCATGTATCTACGGACGTCCCAGGAGGATGTTGTAAGACGTGTATGCATCTATGACGTAGCAGGTAACCTCCGTCTTCAGGTCACCAATCTGACATTTTAATCGGATCTTCCCTAAGGGATAGCTCATTCCTGAGTTGAAACCGCTAATGGCAGTGTGGTCGCCGCTAGCCGGTGCATAGGGATGCCTAGAAGTTGGAGCAAGCTTTTCGGGATGATGCTTATTAACGAGCCGGGGTCGATATGCATCCGATCCACCTTGATGTCGCCTATGTATCCAATGTAGTACAAGGGCGATTATGCAAGTTGGACTTGATCAACATGTCACATGGAGTAAATATGATGTTGGGCATTGCATCTGTGCCATTGCTGCCCTATAGATCTGCTGACGGGTCTTTCCCTGAAGGCTTGACCTGGGCTAAGTAGGCGTCAGCATTTTGGAGTGCTTCGTTCAATGCGACACGAAGATCCTTGGAGAGCCTTAGGAGCTCGTATAACGACAACTTTGCTGACGTATTAGCCAATTGTGCTAATATGTCAAAGTTGTAAGGTCTCTCCACACTACCAAAATAAGTCAAATTACCGACGAAACTAGCGATGTTTATGGAAAACATCGCTAAAGTAAAGGACTTTAGCGACTCATAATAAAACGTCGCAGGACGTCACTGTGTAGCGACGATTGGCGACGTCTTGCGATGTTTTTTTTAGTAGAAAAAAATGACGTTGTTGATAAGTCGGTAAACGTCGCTAATCAGCGACGTTTACCGACGTTTCTTCCTTACGTCGTTATATTTTTTTGATATAGCGACATTCAGCGACGTCTTTATTAGACGTCGCTGATGAATTTTATTTAGGTCAGCCAGCCGATCGAAATTTCATTCTTAAAATTTCACTTTTCCCCCAAAACCATTCCCTCTCCCCAACCCGACCCCCCACACCCTCCTCCGGTGACCGTCGCCCCCCGACCCCCTCCTCCGGTGGCCCCCGACCCCCTCCTCCGTTGACCACCGACCCCCGACCACCTACCCCCTCCTCTGTCTCGCGAACCCCGCCGACCTCCTCCCCCGTCTACGGCAACCCCTGTCGACCCCCGACCCCCTCCTCCGATGACCGCCGACCTCCTACCCCAGGCGGTCGAACCCCTCCTCCTCCTCCTCCTCCTCCTCCTTCCCGACAGCCCCCTCCTCCTTCTTTCTCTGTGAGTTAATAATCTTTTTACATTTTTTACTAAAGAAAAGTAGGAGTGTACTTTTGCAACTGTAGTATACTTTTGCACTTCATATCAGGAGTTGTGAATATGTGTATCTATTTCTTGCTTTGATGAAGCATATAATGTTCTTGCTTTGATGAAGCATATTGTAGAATAGAATAATGGGATGATTTGTTTATTGATGAGAGACTACATATATATAGGAGAGGCTAGCCTCCTCTCCTATTACTCTAAGCAATGTGGGACTAAAGCCCAATTACTAATAACTCTAATATAACACTTATTTCTAATATAACTCTTAACACCCTCCCTCAAGCTGGAGCATAGATGTCAATCATGCCCAGCTTGTTACATAAAAATTGAACCCGGGGACCCAGGAGAGGCTTTGTGAAGATATCAGCTATCTGGTCGCCGGTCCGCACATGTTGAAACCTTATCACTCCTTTTGTATATTCATCACGAACAAAATGAATATCAATTTCAATATGCTTCGTCCTTTCATGAAATACTGGGTTGGTGGCAATGTGAATAGCAGATTGGTTATCACACCATAGGTCTGCCACTTGAGATCCTGCGTCTTCTCCCAGTTCTTGTAGGAGATGCTTCATATATAATATTTCTGACGTGCCATGAGCAATAGCTCGATATTCTGCTTCTGAGCTTGAGCGTGCTATCACACTTTGTTTCTTGCTTTTCCACGATACAAGATTTCCGCCAACAAATACGGAGTAGCCAGATGTAGACCGTCTATCTGCCAGACTTGCTCCCCAGTCAGCATCAGTAAAACACTCAATGCGAGAATGTCCGTTATTCTCCATTCGAATTCCTTTCCCTGGATTCTTTACTAGATAACACAGAATTCTGAGAACTGCCTGCCAGTGTGGAACTCTTGGAGAAGCCATGAATCTACTCGCGACGCTTACTGCAAAAGAAATATCCGGACGCATCATGACTGCCAAGTAGTTGAGTTTACCAACCACTCGACGATACTGATCTGGATTGGTCATCAGGACCCCTTCGTCTGGAAGTAACTTCGCCCCTGGATCCATAGGTGAGTTTGCTCCCTTTGCTTGCATCATGCCTGCATCATTTAGTATATCCAGTACATATTTTCTTTGAGACATTACAATGTCCCGCTTTTCCCGTGTGACTTCAATACCCAAGAAATAGTTCAAGGATCCCATATCTTTGGTTTGAAATTATTCTCCAAGAAACTTCTTGAGATTTGCAATACCCTGTCTGTCATCTCCCGTGATTACAATGTCATCAACGTAGACACCAAGCAGTATTCTTCCAGCAGATGTGTGTCGATAGAAGATTGAATGGTCCTTCTTCGACTGACACATTCCAAATTGAGTAACCACCTGTGTAAATCTACCAAACCACGCACGTGGTGATTGTTTCAGGCCATAGAGAGCCTTCCTGAGATGACACACCTTACCCTCCCTTGCAACGAACCCGGGAGGTTGCATCACGTAGACTTCTTCGTCAAGATCCCCGTGGAGGAAAGCATTTTTGATATCTAGCTGAAGTAAAGGCCAGTCATAGCGAACGGCCAACGCCATGAGAACACGAACGGACGTTATTTTGGCCACAGGAGAGAAGGTCTCAAAGTAATCCTCACCATATGTTTGAGAGAATCCTTTGGCCACCAGACGAGCCTTCAATCGATCAAGAGTGCCATCCGGTTTCACCTTAATCGTGAACACCCACTTACAACCGACAGCCTGTTTACCAGTAGGTAAATCGACTAAGTCCCAGGTATGATTCTCCTGGAGAGCCTTTATCTCCTCGTGCATAGCAGCACGCCAACCAGGATGTCGGAGACCCTCCTCAGCTTTCTTGGGGATCTGAATCCCATCAATAGTAGCTACCAGAGACTGAGTATGACAACTAAGACCTTTATAGTTGTCAACATACAAGGGATGATCTCGACATGCACGACGAGGACGTGCTGGAGGCAGAATCCCCGGAGCTGCGGGCGGAACTGGTGGAGCTGCGGGCGGAACTGGTGGAGGCAGCTCATTGGAGCCGGAGCTACTGGTGGAACCAGAGGAGGATGATTCTGTGGTGGACGTCGTTAATGGCTGACTTGGTGTATGTGGACCATCATCCTGGGTGACTGGCTCGGTAAGAGAGGGCACCTGTACTGGAGGCTGTTGTGTTTGAGGAGGAAACAGCAAAAAATCTTCTTCTGGATAAATTAGGGGTGCCGGACCTATTGATTGGGGAAACGGTGGAAAGTTTGATTCGACAAAGGTAACATCCCGAGTGAAAAAATATCTCTTTAAGACAGGAGAGAAACACCGATACCCTTTCTGATCTTTAGGATACCCAAGAAAAATACATTGTATTGCCTTAGGATCTAATTTAGAAAGGGTTGGTCGGGTATCCCGAACATAGCATAAGCAACCAAAGATACGGGAAGGCAGAGGAAACGGTTCTTTTCCAGGAAAGAGCCGAGAAAAGGGAGTGCTACCATTGAGCACTGACGACGGCATGCGATTAATAAGAAAACAAGCCGTAAGAACCGCATCCGACCAAAATCTCTTGGGAGTACGTGCTTGAAACATAAGTGCACGTGTTGTTTCCAATAAATGGCGATTCTTGCGTTCGGCGACACCATTTTGTTGGGGTGTATACGCACAAGAGGTTTGGTGGATAATGCCATTGCTGGCCAGATGTTTAGCAAGATCACGAGATAAATACTCACGGCCATTGTCACTTCGAAGGATTTTGATTGGGAGACCAAATTGTGTTGTTATCTCGGCATGAAAGTTGCACCAGATGTTAAATAATTCAGCGCGACTTTTCATCAAATAAAGAAACGTGACACGTGAGTAGTCATCGACAAACGTGACAAAGTACTTAAAACCCATGACAGATTCAGTCGGACAAGGTCCCCAGATATCAGAATGCACCAACTCAAAAGGAGCGGATGCAAGATTATTAGAGCTTACCGGATAAGGAACCCGATGATGCTTAGCCAAACGACATGACTCACAATGAAAAGAAGAGGGAATAACTAAGGACGGGTACAATTTCTGGAGAACTTGGGACGACGGATGACCTAACCGACAATGTAACTCGACCGGATCCAGTTTCATGCCTGCACAAACAACCGGAGAAGTAGCGTCAAACAGGTACAAGCCTCCAGCCACATGCCCCTTACCAATAGTCTTCCCAGTTGTCAGGTCCTGAAAAACACAACCATCAGGAAAGAATGTTACTGAGCAATGAAGTTCACGAGTCAGTTGACTAATAGAAAGTAAACTGAATGGGTTCCCAGGAGTAAGTAGAACAGAGTTGAGTGATAATCCGGGAGAAAGAGTGGCACTTCCACGGCCTCGGACTGTCAGGGAACCGCCATTTGCAACAGTAATGCCAGAAGCACGACGGACAGGTACATAATTATGTATCATACCTGCGTCACCAGTCATGTGAGCGGATGCACCCGAGTCAATTACCCACTGCTTGGGATTGACAATGCATGCTGCAGAGTATCCGGCTGTGGAACCAAACGTTGATGCTTCACCACGACGTTGAGCCTGGAACTCAAGAAATTCCGCGTACGAATCGTCGCTCAATGGAACCGAGCGAATGCTATTATCAGGAGCATCCGAAGTAATATTGGCAACAGGAGCTTTAGGACACTGCCACTGAAAATGTCCTTGTTGGCCACAGTGAAAGCAGGTCCGTAGTCGTCCCCCATCACGACCACCATTGCCTCGTCCGCCATCACGTCCATAAGTCCGACCACCTCGTCGTCCACCACGTCCACCACGAACGCCAGGACGAGCAGCGCTACTAAGAGCAGATCGATCGGCAGGAGCATCCCCCGGAGTGGTCTCAACCACCTTTGCGGCCCTTAGAACACGGAAGTGGGCCTCCATCAAGGATGGAACATCAGATCCAGCAATGATCTGGGAACGAGCCGAGTCCGCATCAGGACGAAGAGATGCAAGATATGCCATAACATGAAGCTGCTCGCGTTGAGACCGAGCTTCATTGATATCTGACGTCAGAGGAAGAATACGATCAATTTCATCCACCATCGCCTTGAAGGATCGGAAGTGGTCCTTATGAGACTTGTCTCCCTGATTAGCTCGGTAAACGCCAACAACCGAATCATATATGCGGGACAAGTCGCGCTTTCCATCAAACGCCGTTGCTAGGACCTCCCATAGCTCCTTGACTGTGTTCGTGTTTTGAACCATGTCCTCGACGGACGGTTCCATGGAGTTCATCAACTGTGTAAACAGTCGACTATCATCCGTCTCCCACTGTTCAAAAGTGGGATCAGTCGTTGCCGGAGGGTTGTCAGTTAAATGTTTAGACAGCCGCATCCCACGGAGTGTTTTCTCAACCTTCTTACGCCATGTTGAGTAACCATCGGGACCGTCCAATCGACGGTCGACAAGTCAAATCGAAGAGACCGTCGTGCCAGTACTTATCATATTGCTGACACCGGTACCATCATCGGTCTTCGGATCTGTCATCGTCGCGAGTTCTTCCAACCCCAAATATCACACCAACTTTACGAATGCGCTATAAACGTGGCCACCGCCGGTGCGCGCATGTAAAGTAAACACGTCAGGACACAGGAGAAAACACGATCATTCTCTGTGTAGATCCTGATGTGATGATCGGGGTAGGATAAACAAAATATAGCATTTGTTAATTCCCGACGGCGTAATCTAGGAACAGAAGGTGCCCAAATAAAGCATTTGGCGACAATCTGTCTTCGAAATACGCCGTTCCCTTCCTTCTTTTTTTTTGTTTTTTTTTTTTATTTTTTTTTTATTTTTTTTTCAAAAGGAAAGACGGCTAGGGTTAGGGTTTGGATGTGAAATAAGTAACATAATGGCGGCTAGGATTAGGGTTTGGATGGGCTAGGTTTAGAGTGGAGCGGGGGGGAAGGGCGCCGACGGGGGGGGGGAGCAGGTGCCGGATCTCGGGGGGGTGCTGGAAAAAGGGGGGGGCGCTGGGACAGAGGGGGGGGTGCAGGATCGGGGGGGGGCGCTGGTGGGGGGGGTGCAGCAGCAGCAGGGGGCGCGAGGAGGGGGGGCGCTGGGGGGGGGGGGGGGGGGGGGTGGACAGGGTGGAGGCAGCAGCAGCGAGTGGATGAGAGGGAGGGGGGGAGGCAGCAGCAGCGGGTGGGGGGGGGGGGGGGGGCGGGTAATGTAGCACGCGGGGGGGGTGGTTGAAATTTTTTTTTTTTTGTGGAGAGAGGGGTGGATGGATTATGGCTCTGATACCATGTAGAATAGAATAATGGGATGATTTGTTTATTGATGAGAGACTACATATATATAGGAGAGGCTAGCCTCCTCTCCTATTACTCTAAGCAATGTGGGACTAAAGTCCAATTACTAATAACTCTAATATAACACTTATTTCTAATATAACTCTTAACACATATAATATAATGTCCTACATTAAAATTTGAACCAAATTGATGGATGTAGATAATGATATTGACTTAATATTGAGGTTGTATCTAACAAAATGGTATTTTATGATAATGGTTGTTCTATAAGGTATCTTCAGGGTTGTCTCTTCTTTGATAAACTACTCATAGGAATGGTCTGATACCGATTTCAATACCGGTACTCATAGGGGTGCTATGGGGTGGTTTGTGACAGCAAATAGCTGAGTTATAGGGACTGAAATGGGACAGGTTTAAGGGGCCTATTAAGGACTGTTATGGGACAGTCTATGGGCTGTCATGAAGGCTGAATATAGGACAGATTTGGGGGTTATATGGACTGCTATGGGGCAGCTAAGGACAGGTATTATGGACTGGTTTTGGAGTGCTTATAGGCTGCTAAATGGGGGAGTAGTTGGCTGTCAACCTTGGACTGGAATGGGGGTGTTAAATGGGTTGATATGGCTGATATGGTTGATCCCCTGCCCCCTCCCCCTCACTGCTATTAAATAGCAGTAAGTTACTGCTACTGCTGCTACTAAATAACAGTCCCCTTTGGGGACTGTTGAGTCTCCAGAGATCAGTCCCCTGGGTGGGGACTGATATACTCCAATGCTGCTGTTCACAGCAGTGAAGTCCCCCCCTTTTCACTCCATCAGTCACTCCCTCTAATCCCTCACTCTCTCTAACTCTATATATACACATACTACACAAAACCAAAACCCCACACTCTCAATCCTCCCTCTCTAACAAATACACATACACTCACAATATCAACCAATTCCACCTCTAATTCACCACCCCATTGGCTGAACTCTCACCCAATATGAACACAAATGTAAACACACATAATATCACATATATATACATATATATAAGCAACAAATATATATACATATATATATATACAAATGTAAACACACATAATATCACATATATATACATATATATAAGCCACAAATATATATACATATATATATATATATTTTTTTTTATGTATATGTATATATATATATATATATATATATATATATATATATATATATATATATATAAAATATATAAACACACATAATATCACATATATATACATATATATAAGCCACAAATATATATACATATATATATATATATATATATATATATATATATATATATATATATATATATATATATTTATGTTATTCTCTCTATATATATATAGAGAGAGAGAGAATAACATATATATAACCATTGATATATATATACATATATACATATAGTTAAATAATATGATACAATATGATACATAGAAAAACACATCTCTAAACTAATAGAAATATGGGATTTAATATCTAAATAACATTTAAACAATATATATTAAATCTATTGGGATGGATGTAATCACTTTCTCCCCTAATTTCCCTTCCATTGGAAATCATTTTCCTTTCCTCCTCAATTTCTTTGGCATCCAAACATAGGAAAGTAATCACTTTCCTTTCCCAATATACATGATTAGAAATGATATCCCAAATTAAGTACTGTTCCCAACTTGAGATTTTGGAAACACTTGAAAAGGATTTCCCTTTTGAAAGTCTCATATGTAGTTATGTTTCTCTAAGAGAAGAGCCTTGTCCAACTTTGTACTAATTCTTTCTAAATCGAGTTAGTTATCCTTCTTCCTTCATGATTAAAGTTCGGTCATCATAGTCATGATTATGGATATCCGATATCTTAACCAAAGTGAAATATATCTGAAATGTTAATAACATACATCTTATGAATTAAGCAAGGAAGTAAACAAACACAAATGATCCGAGAAATTGTATATGAGCACATTGGACTTGGACACGAGCATATTGGACTTGGACACGATTTCGATATCGATACTAATAGGAATATCCTCAAATGCTATTACTTTCACAAGTGTTTCAACGATGTGCTTGTATCTATCTTACAGAATTATCCTCAAATGGATATGGAGCTGAATTACTATCTGCGGAATCGTACTTGGATGTACAACCGTCATCCTGATGACATGTGCAGTGTGCGGAATGAATTTATAGAGGGTGTACACCAGTTCCTGCAGTTTGCCAAGGCATTTTCTCAGTACATGGACGGTACCAAAATTAAGTGTCCGTGTGTGAGATGTCGCAACTTGAAATATCATCCAGAAGTGGATGTCACGTGTCATTTATACTCGAAGGGTTTCACGCCGAATTACTATCAGTTGAGCGAGCACGGAGAACTTGTGTCTTTAGCATCGGAGTACGAGCCTTATGTGGATGTCCATAACAACGCTCCTTACGACGATGGGTTCGTGAACATGGTTTTTGACGCGGCCGGGCCTAGTTTTGATCCGGATGATCATGATGCACCTGAGGAGGCACCGAACCCCGATGCTGCACAGTTCATGGAGTTGCTGGAGAATGCAAGGACTCCATTATATCCTGGTTGTGAGGATCATTCACCGTTGGAGGTGGTTACAAGATTGTTGAGCATCAAGTCCGATTTTAACATGTCGCAAGATTGCTACAACCGTCTTATGGAGTTGCTTATAGAAATATTGCCTGAGGGTGCGAAGTTGCCTAAAGACTTCTACCGGTCTAAGAGCATGGTTAGATCGCTCTGGATGGGATACAAAAAAATCGATGCCTGCCGCAACGGGTGCATGTTGTACTACAAAGACGACAAGGATGAAGACGCCTGCAGATTTTGTGGTGTCGATCGCTACAAGGCATGTGGTAGAGGAAAGTCTGTCGGTGCCAGGAAGCCTACCTCTTCGATGCACTACTTGCCGTTGACGCCGCGGTTGCAGCGGTTGTTTATGGTGAAGGAAACTGCAGAAAACATGAGTTGGCATAAGCGGGAACATACCGAAGGAGTGTTGGATCACCCATCTGATGGAGAAGCATGGAAGCACTTTGATCGAGAGTATCCATATTTTGCTTCTGATCCGCATAATGTTAGATTGGGTCTCTGCTCCGACGGTTTTACTCCATTCGGACTTTCGAGATCCCAGTATTCGTGTTGGCCTGTGATCATCACCCCGTACAATCTATCGCCTTCGATGTGCATGAAGACTTCGTATATGTTCCTTACCGTTATTATCTCAGGTCCGAACAATCCGAAAAGGAACATCGATGTGTATTTACAGCCATTGATTTATGAGTTGAATCATCTGTGGGAAGTAGGTTCCAACACGTACGATGTATCTAGAAAACAAAATTTCCAGATGCGGACATCACTTATGTGGACCATCAACGACTTTCCGGCCTATGGAATGTTATCTGGATGGAGCACGCATGGTCGTCTTTCATGTCCGTATTGCATGGACAACTCTAAGGCTTTTCGTTTGAAACACGGAGGCAAACCGTGCTTCTTCGATTGTCATCGACAATTCCTGCCGAAGGATCATCCGTACCGGAGGAACAGGAATGCTTTTCGTGCTGGCGTTGTGGAGAAGGCTAATCCCCTGCCAAGGTGGCCCGGATACACGATATAGAAAGAGGTAAAAGATTTACCAAGAGCTATTGAGCAGCCTGCTACGGGCTACAAGTGTGACGGATTTGGTCGCACTCATAACTGGACGAAGAGGAGTATATTCTGGGATCTTCCATATTGGAGCACCAATCTGATTAGACATAACCTTGATGTCATGCATATCGAGAAGAATGTGTTTGACAACATAATTAATATTGTAATGGACGTAAAGGGGAAGACGAAAGACAATCCAAAGACTAGATTGGACTTGGAAGAAATATGTAGACGTCCTGCATTGCATTTGATAGAGGACGGGAATGGGAAGTTGAAGCAGCCTAAAGCAATTTTCTCACTGGAGAAGGAGGATAAAGTGAGGCTTTGTAGGTGGATTCAAGGTCTAAAATTTCTAGATGGGTATGTTTCGAACTTGAGAAGATGCGTCCACCTCAAGGAGAACAAACTGACAGGTATGAAGAGCCATGATTGTCACGTATTCATGGAGCGGTTAATTCCGATTGCATTTCGGGAATTCTTACCGCAGGCAGTTTGGGATCCATTGACGGAGCTTAGCATATTCTTCAGGGACCTTTGTTCTAAGAAATTGCTCGTTGATCGTCTAGAAAAGCAAGAGAAGGACATTGCGGTAACACTGTACAAGCTAGAGAGGGTGTTTCCTCCTGGATTCTTCGACTCTATGGAACATTTACCGATTCATCTTTCCTACGAGGTACGTGTTGGTGGACCCGTCGAATATCGATGGATGTACCCATTCGAGCGACATTTGAATCACCTAAAAAGAAAGGTGAAAAATAAGGCTCGGGTTGAGGGTTCTATTTGTGAAGCCTATATTCTCGAGGAGATTACAAATTTCTGCTCCTCCTATTTCAAACCTCATGTTGCTACGAATAGAACGAGGGCTCCGAGTAACGACGACGGATATCAAGAATTTAATGATGGAATACTTAAAGTATTCAATGCGTCAGGAAAGCCTTCGGGGAAAATGAAGAAGAGATATTTGAATGACGAAGAGCTAAGGGCTGCTCAGTTGTATGTATTACTCAATCGCGACGAGGATGAAGTAGAGAAGCTAGAGGGGTAAGTAAGGAATGATGAGTTTACATCATCTCAATGTAATAGTATAAGCTAATATTATTGTACTAATCGGCGGTTGCTTTATTGTTTTCCAGCACATATAATGATGAGTTGAGGCTAGTTAGACCCTACCTAACAGACGAAGCATTAGAACAAGAAATAAGACGTCATTTTCCTTCTTGGTTGAGCGAATATGTAAGTAGCTCGGTAATTACTGGCCTCTTCTAATGCAACTGCGCAATAAATAACTTATTATCTCTTCTTTGATATTCAGGTCGATCGTCCAATTTCACCCGAGATTGAATTAATTAGAACTCTTTCCAAGGGACCAATTACTTTTGTTAAAATATGGCCAAGTTACTGTGTCAATGGCTTTCAGTTCAAGTCGACAAATGCTTCGATCAGAGACAGCTTCCTGGATCTTGATTCCACGAAAAACAGTTGTTTGTGTATCAAGTCTTCGAATTACAAAGACGTCGATCCAGGAAATGATTTCTTTGGCATCTTGCGAGAGATTTGTGGAGTTGTCATATAATAATGGCAGAGAACCTGCAAAGATCGTGTTGTTCAAGTGTGAATGGTTCGATCCGATTGAAAATCAAGGTTGGAAAATTGACAAGCATGGTCTTGTGGATATAAACTACAAGCGTAGATATCAAGGCTACGAACCGTTTGTCCTAGCAACTCAGGCTCAGCTTGTGTACTTCACAGCTTATCCGAGATGAGGAGCAACAAAGTCTGACTGGTGGACAGTATGCAAGACTAAAGCTAGAGATACTTTTGATGTTGACGAAAAAGCTTACCAGGAGGACGAGCTACCTCTTGTAACCAATATTGTCGATGTGGACTCCACGGAAGTTACGCATTACACGACACATAATGTAGAAGATGTAGAATTATCCGAAGAGGAAGACGAAGCCGACGAAGGCGAAGATAAAAGTGAAGATGAGGAGGAAGAGGAAGATGAGGTCGAGGAAGACGAACAAGATGATTATTCTGAAGATGATTGAGAGAGATATACTTATCTGAACTTAGATGTTTCTTCTAGAATATATTATCTGGACTTAGATGTTTATTGTAGAATATATCATCATATATTGTCTTGGTTATTATCTTATCGTTGTTGTACTTTCATATTTCTAGTCTCTATTATTTGTTGTACTTTCATATTTCTAGTCTCTATTATTTGTTGTATTATCATATGCTGTTATCAGGTATGGCAGGTCATCGCGGATCGTTCCGAGGGGGAAGACGAGGTCATGATCCTCCGGTAATTCCTACAGGTACTACTAGAGGACAGAGTTTTCTTTCGGTACCTTCTACTGGTACCGGCTCTGGATCCTCGTCGCCGATTACTCCTCCATATCGGACAGTAGCTGGGCCTGCTGGGACGACGTCACGTGGCATATCTCCTGGGACGTGTAGTTCCAGGCCTGTTGAGAGTGCTCGCCCGTCTAGCGTTCCTGCTGCTGATACGACGATAGAGACGGATGAGCAGATGGCGGAGGCTGCGCCGACGGCCGAGGAGGATGCGCCGACGGCCGAACAGCATCATGCAGATAATGCGTGCGCACCTCCGAAGGAGAGGAGGACGGAGATCTGGGCCGACGGTACAAAGTAGGTATTTTGGTTTATAATTTTTTTTTCTGTTTTTATCATAAATTAACTTTTTTCATGAATATAATATGTCTGTATAAATATCGTCCCCCAGAGGTACAGCGACGCCTAGGCCACATGCTGAGGGATAATTATGGTGGTGCTTGGATTAACTACTCTGATGCTCCAGACGAAAGGAAGAACTACTGGTTTACGCGCTTCAAGGTTAAAATAGATTTGCTTTTAATATGAATCATATAATTAATTTATATTATATATAACTGATAAATATTTGGTTTGCGCTCTTCTAGGATATGTTTTTCTATCCACCGCACCGGGCCTAGCTTATCGAGGGGATGTTTTCTGCCGTCGCTGCCAAGCTGATCCGCGACGCTATTAATGATCAGAAGGCTCGTAATCGTGCCGAAAAGCCGATCCAAGGTTGGATCACCCCTGATCAGTGGAATGCGATAAAGGCTCGATTCGACGAGCCAAGGTACAAGGAGAAGTCGGAGAAGGCCAAGGCGGCGAGGCAACATGCCTCGAAGTGGTGCGGTGGGTCGATTCCGATGACGAAACATTTCCGTCGTCTGGTATGTCTTTCTCTTTTAGAAATATTATTTTAATGCAAAACCGATAAATTATTACTAAGATAATATATTTAATTACAGGTAAGGAAGGTCGGTAACGCCGACATGGTGACCGTCTTCCTGGCCACCCATCGGAAGGGCGAAGGCCTTATTGACGAGAGGGCCGAGCAGACCTATGTAAGTATTACAATACGTTATTTTAATTTAATACTTCGTGTCAATTTTAATATAACTTAGTAAATATGATGCAAATAAATATTAATGTAGTTAGTAATAATAAGTACATTAATTAGAAATTAGAAATTATAGAGTACTATCCATACTTTCTAGGCCGAGTATCAGAGGCTGCGGGAACGGGCGGCTGCTAGTGTACCTAATGCAGGAGAGGCCGGTACTTCCTCGCAGCCCACTCAAGCTCCGTCGGCGGACGAGCTATGGATGACCGCCGCTAGTGGACTCCATAGGGGTACGTACTACGGTATGGGATCCTATGGCGCCTTAGTTGTGACCCAGTCCTCTAGGGCATCTCCTGCCAGTGTGCATGGTCCACAGCCGTCCCAGGAGTCTGTCCGAGTCTACCAGATGATGGAGTCTCTCTGTGACGACCTGCTACGACGGATCGAGGAGCAGTCTCAGCACCCTACGGATGATCCTGTGCTGCTAGCACGATTGGATGCGCTCGACCGCAGCATTATAAAGCTCATGGAGACAACAGAGAGGACAGAGCGCAGCGTTAGAGGATTAGAGTGCACGGTGACGGAGCTGCAGACAGCACAGGTGACCATGACCGATAGGCTGAGGTTGGTGATGGATTCGATGGTCCAGAGCACTGATAGACTATTATCTACCATGGATACATACAACCAGCGACTTACAACGTTGGAGCATGCTGGTCCTCCGGGTGCGCCTTCATCGTCGTCGACTCCGCCGCCTCCACCGCCTTATTCATCGACACCGACGTCACTACCTGCTCCATCGGTATCGATTTCACTTGAGGAGTATGAGTTGTTCTTATCCCTTCGTCGCGGCGGTGCCCCTCCTGCACCAGATCCCTAGTAGTCCTAGTTAGGACTGTTTGTTTGTGTTTGTTTCATCCTTTGTTTGTGACTTGGATATTTGTTGGTTGTGTAGACTTGGATGTTTGGATCCTATTTGTTGGATCCTATTCTATTTGTTGGTTATGTGTAGACTTTGGTTATTTGGTTGTAGACTTTGTTATTTGGTGTATTTGGATGTTATTATTCGTTTATGTTATTATTCGTTTCAATTGGATGTTAATGTGCTTCTGTGGTTTACGTTTACCGGTGTTGAGTGTTCCACCGAAGGGGTCGGCGAACCCAGGGAGAAAAGAATATCTGTTATACTGTGTCTTTATGGTTATCTTTTTAAACTGCAGGGAGAAAAGGACATTCTGTATTTTATTTTATTTTCAGATTTACCGACGTTTACCGACGTTTACCGACGACCACCGATGTACGTTTGCGTCGGTAAACGTCGATAAATCTTCAAAAATTTTCAGGGTACCGACGTTTACCGACGTCCTTCTACGTCGGAGACCGTCGATAAGCGTCGCTACACGTCGGTAATAATTCTAGGAATTACTGACATTTAGTGACATTTTAAACGACGGTAAACGTCGGTAAATTCCCAGAATTTTACCGACGTGTAGCGACTTTAAACACGTCGCTAATCCACCGACGAAATGACGGTAGACGTTGGTAATATACCGACGTAAATATACGTCGATAAACGTCGGTATTTGGGACGTTCGGCGACGTTTTAAAGATTACCGACTTACGTTTTCGCGACAAGTCCAAAACGTCGGTAATTGCGTCGATAAATATTTTTAGCGACGAAATTTGTCGTTTTAGCGACGTCTTTAGGCATCGCTAAAACGACTTATTCTGGTAGTGCCAGCCCCTGAGGTGCATCATTACGGAGTGGCATATCGAAGCGGGTTTCCTTTGGCTTGGACTTATCCGCCGGACGAGGCCGAGGCGGCCTTGGAACATCCGAGACTGGCAACATTGCCGGCTAAGGATCTTCGACTGAACTGCCCAGTGTGGACTGGACTTGTGCCCCAGACCGGGTAACAACGGCTGTCGCTTCCTCAGCTTCGGCTGAAATTGTATGGCAGGATCTAGACTTCCTGTCCTTCTTCTTGTTTGTAGGAGATGACACCGCCTGGATAACTTCGGGCACTAAGTTCGGATGCACCCACATGATCTCTTCTCACGAAGTGGTAAGAGGTACCAGTCCAGATGTCTGGTTCCGGATGGGTGGAAGATTGGTAACCCCCATCGTTGCCCGAGGAACCGGTGTTACCCCGTTTGGAGTGCTTGTTGGAGAAAAGTTGCCAAACTGAATTGACACCATGTTCGCCGCCACAGTAACCTCTTTAAAGTCTATCAACAGGGCTTTGGAGTCGATAAGACTCTGAATGTACCGCTTTAATTGGAAACAGTTGTGAATGGAATGATGGACATAACGGGGGAAGTGACAATATTTTGGGTCCTCTATTTCTGCCGCTCGGGGCTCGCGCCTTGGTGGAGGGAGCTGGATCCTACCCCCTTGTAAGACCATATCGAAGATAGGTTTGACATGACTATCTTCAAATGAGTAATTCACCTTAGGCCATTGACCTTCCGTCTGTTTTTATTCAGGCTTTTTGGTCGCATCGGCGACCATAGCCTGTTTGCCTTTATTATCCCGGTTGGAGGTGCCGCCACTGTTGTTGTTGCTGGAGGTGGAACATGATGTTTGCCCTTATTCTCTCCATCTGGGATGTGTAATCCCAGCTGGCGAGCCTTCTTCAACTTTGCCTCTGCATTAGTAGCACTTATGATGAAGGTCGTCTAATCCCTGAACTGATCGTCACCAATCCAGAGGCTAATTGCGGGGAGCAACTTCTTCTGGCAGATTTCAATCAAGGAGCTCTCGGGATTGCCATAGGACAATCTCATTGCGATTTGGTGGAACCGCTCGATATAGTTCCTTGTTAGCTCCCTCTCTCCCTGAACGACGTCCATAAGAGACGACATTGTCATATCATATCCTACTTCGTAGAATCTCTCCAGGAACATGTGCTTGAAGCCGTCAAAAGAATGGATGCAGTTGTCGGAAAGGTTGTGGTACCAATCGAACGCGATACCCTCCAATGCTCCGATGAATAATCGTGTGAGGATGGCGTCACTATGCGACAAGTGGTCGGTTGTGACCTCAAAGTAAGTCATGTACTGACTAGCAGAAGTCTTCCCATCATACGAATTGATAGGAAACGGCTTGTACCATAGTGGAAAAGGCACATCTCTCCATGCAACGGGATACGGCTGCCGTATTCTGAAGTTCCGAGAGGAGTCTCGGGCATTGAACATTGCTCGAAGCTCCTAGACTTCCCTCCTTAGATTCATCTGCAGCTGAAGGAATGGATGCTCCTAAAGGATCATCACCCAAAGGAGGGGCGGTTGTGTTGGAGTCTGCATTGACTACGGGTCCCAAACTTGTTTGTCCGGGCATCCTTGCTGGTTGAATTGGCAAAACAACTTTGATTTCGTCTACTAACTTGACCAAGGACAAGAGCATGGCTTCAAGTACTTCTAGACGTTGTCGGTTAGTAGGCGCCTCATGATTATTGTCAGCCATAAAGACTGTCCATACATGGGTAGAGGTGGAAGGGACCATAGCAGAGGTGCTCTCCGTGTCGTATTCTTGTACGAAGAAATCATCGGGAAATATCGGAATGTCATCTTCCTCGGACTCGGAAGGGGTGCTATCCCCTGTGAAGGAAGCCGTATCGTCTTGGCGAGGGAGGTCGCCCTCAGGGAAGTCCAAGTCTATTACGTAATTCCGGGGAATCTCTACCCCCTGTGTATGTTCCTGGTACACCGGGTTGTCGCATATATTGAGGGAACTGCTACCCCCAGCATCATCTACTCACAAGGAGGCCGAAGGTGCACCCCTAGGTGCTGGAAGCTTCTTTCTGGATCGAGTGCCTAAATAGACACCTCATGTGGTTGTCGGCAGCAACCCTCCAGAAGTGGGGATACGATATAAGATTACCCTCTCAGGTTAGCCACTGACGTTTATAGAACGTTATACGCTTGGCCCCTGGTGCCCCAAGTGGGGACTATGTTGATCCTATTTATACTCAGAAGGCCCTTGCGTTGGAGGTTTGTTCTTAACTGCATATTCATAATAGAATGGTTATGCACCCAATTGCGTACATCTTTATTTTATTTCAAAATTTATACGGCATGTTGTTTTTTGTATCTTGTTACGTCCCGTTGAGGACCTGGTGAATTTTCTAGGCTTAGAAGACCAGGACTTTTCCCAGGTGTACGGTTCTGCACTGGATCCATCTTTCACAGGCGATGAGGTCTCGCCTTCCGAGATCTAGTTCTTAGTCATGATTTGAGATTTTGTAGTGGACATCTTTTATTATTCTTTTTACTTTATTTTAGGAGGTCAGACTCCAGTTATTTCATACTATTTTTCATAGTTGTTTGGTAGTGGATCTGTTTCCACCCGGCTATATCTTTTGACTCGTTTATTTTATTCTATATCGACTTTTGTTATCTCTCGTGTTCTGTGGACTAGATGTAGTAATTTTGTGATTGGCATGTGATTTATATTTTATGCAGCTTATGTATACGTATGAGGATTCTATATATTTGAGTATTCTTCGTATGTATGCAGCTGGCAAATTTCGTTCCCTAGTCCTATATATCTTAGGACTGGGGCGTTGCAGATTTATGAGGTGGAGGCCATCCAATAGCTCTTCCTTCTTCCTCTCTCCTATAAAAACCTATCTTTCTCTCTTCCTTTCTATTTTTCTACTTTTCTTCTCTCTTCATTCTCCACTCTCTATTTCTCTTCCCTCAAGCTTGAACCCTTACCCTAAGAGCTAGATCTTGAGATCAAGGGTGCAATTTTTGACTTCCCCTTTGGTGGTGGAGTAGGAGCTAGGGTTGGAAAGCTAAACCCTAGATAAGTACATCTTGAAATAAGTAGTGAAACTTTTTTTTGTATTTCCATTTCTATGAATGTTTATATGTTTAGACCCTTTTCATTTATGCTTAATGGTAGTGATCTAGTGTTTCCTTGCTATCACATTTGGATTTGATGGAAATTTGACCTAAATAGATTCTAGGGTTCACATTTGGGATACTTTATTTTTTATGGTAGATATTTCTTGTGATACTTAGATTATTGTTTTGCAAACCTAGTCCAGAATGATATAAAATACCCATCCATAGCATTGGAACCTGTTAGAATGCCTTCAGGTGAAATCAAAACAAATTTGGTTTTCGAAAAACCTATTTCCTAACCATTATTTTCCTGGTTCAGTGCCAGCGGCATACCGTTGTATGTCATTTCCCACTGATTCAAACATACTGTCTTTTTCGGTAATGATCGTATACCATAGTATACTGCCAGTATACTGGCAGGATGTCCAAAAGTGTGTTTTGCTTAGTTTTTTGCCCCCGAATAATTTTTGATACTTCTCATATGATGTTTAGTGACTTCCTAGTGCACTCTAGTAATAGTGATTGCTGGTAATTAGCCTTGTGTAGGTTATACTTCATATTATACCTTGATGATTATGAGTATCTTTAACTGATAAATCTTCGACTAATGATTACCTGTACCATCTAGGCCCTAGTATGTAGAAGTTTAAAAAAGTATAAACATCACCATACGCTACTCATAAATGGCGCTAGGACTCAAATCATAAAATGGTGCTGGTCATCAGATGGCGCATGGAATCAGTTGGTGCTGGACCTAGGTGGCAATGGCCGCCACGTGGCAAGCTTCATCGAGAAGCTGAAACAGTTGTCATCATGACTGACAACACGTCAGTCGAGGAAAATCTGTTCGAATCCCGAGCGTGCGGCGCTCAAGAAGATTGTGTCAGATTTGTCATAATGACTGACAGCTGCCTTGTACCATTTGCATTTGCCGCGAGATTATCAATATCATTATATTAACCAGAGTGCATTAAGTAGCAAATAGCACCTGGCACCATTCACAGTTGGCACCATCTGATCAAATCATCCAGAAGCAGTTAGATGATGTGGCGCACAGGCTACTAATCTCGAAGAACGTGCATACAACACTGCCCACGACCAAGTGCATCCCTCTCAAAGAATGCCACACGTCATATGCAGTTAAGTTAACCGTTCGCGCAACTGGGTGAATGGCGCACCAATTGCAGTGTGTGCCAATCAGGATAACTACTTAACAGTTATCTCTAAACTCTATGAATAGAGTTTCAAATCACTTTACAATCATCACAGATGATCATAATCTCCTGAGCACTTGCGGCAGCACTCTCCAAAAGCTTTCTGTCACGACCCGTACCCACTTTTCGGATACGAGTCCGTGTCCAAGCCCAGCCTACGTCGCAGTATCGGCGGTAGAACGCTATCTAATATAAAGTCAAGTCACAGAGTCTATGGAACGAATAAGGCAGTCTAGATCTCATCCACAAAATATGATATAATCAACTAACTCAAATGAAACTGAATAATGAATGATAATATAAAATGTACCAAGTTTATCAAGAATTTCTAGTTGTGTCTGGTGGACACAAATCCACTTCCCATAGACGAAAATAAAAATAGAAACATGGGAACGAAGTGACTGAGTCCAAACTGCTAAATATCAAGGGTACCCTCAGCTGCTGTGGTGCTGTGGTCCAATACTGGCTCAAACCTGCTCGTGTGCACCTGGCTCAGTATTCGACTAAACCTGAAGAGATCATCAGGTCCTCAGAGGACTAGCAAGATACATAAAATATGCCTACTAATATGACAGTAAGAATGGTACAAGAAAGATATCTAAAATATGGAAATATAACACTAGGCTTGGCTATCAATCAATCGATTAACCCTCATAACTTGTAGTACAATGCAAGATACTCCCAATCTATAGTAGGTTTCAACTGTAGCACAATGCAAGATACTCCCAGTCAAGATTAGCCAATTATAGTATCGATTTCTCCTCCTAAAGGGATACAAGATCAAGAATACACCGATAAACCGTAGTATAATGCAAGATACTCCCAATTTATAGTGTCGCAAATCAAGTCAATCTATCAATATCAGGGTAGAAGAATCTGCTATAGGTCGTAGTACAATGTAAGATACTTCCAGTTAAGAATAGTCAAGTCAAGAACAAGGTGTAGAACTGGCAACTCTATCATAAGACACAATAACATGAAGAAGATTAATAGACAGGCAATATCGAATACCCTATACGTGCACGTAATCTAGAACAGGTAAGACAATCAAAGACATCAATCACGTATGGAAATCATGTGACAATATGAAAAGGAATACAATAGAGAGAGAAGATAATGTAAATACTGTATATGTTCGGCAAGGTATACTTGCATGTGGTCCTGAGCTGCTGGTATGATTTCTGTATCAAGTCCAAGTTCCAAACAACCTATGATGGGAATATGACTATGTTAATAATGAATTTGGAGATTTACACATTACAAATCAACCCACTCCCAAACCATCTATGTTTCTATCTTCATGCTACACTAACTACTTTGGTTAGACCTATACTCTAGTCACAAGTCCTTATATATATATATATATATATATATATATATAAAATATATATATATATATATATATATATATATATATATATATATATATATATATATATATATATATTCTAACCTACCTCTTTTACCATTTTGTCCTAACTTCCTACCTTGTTTTTGTTAGGGTTATATACTAAAAGCATCAACTTTTTAGTAACCTTATTTCCTTAAATTTTGAATGAGAATCATATGGACAAATGTTTGCATATTGTATTTGTTGCAAGTGTTAATGCAAATGTCTGATATTCTATATTGTAGATAATATGGTATGTGGTGTCACACAGAAGATCATATTATCAGTTCCCTATGGAGTATATAAATAGTTCACAACCTAGATGGACTTGGACAATCTATTGGAAAGGTTATAGTGTAATCTGGTATTAGTCTATCTTGACTATAGGTTTACACTAGTACACTTTGTGTGTATTGAACAGGACCACTTGAGGTTGTTCTCTTTGTACTGACTACATAAGAGAACAAACACCTCAGTTATTATGGATGCTTGTGCTCTTAACCCGAATATAATAACGGACATGTATATGCAGTGTGCATTATTTTGACTCATAAAAGAGTGAGATTCATTATGGATCGACAACCTCTATGAATTGGGTAATAACATTGTATGTATGATGGGTTGTTGATTATAAATAGAATCCATGTCCCGATACATCGGGTTGATGATGTCCCCTTAAGGAGCTCATAAGGATTGTCATGTAAACCCTGCAGGTGGATTATATCCGACATGACAAATAAAGTTGAGCGGTACTACTTAAGGATAAAAGATGTTGAATCAATATAGTTGTCAGTAACTTAATTTGATCGACGGACATACAATATCTTAACATGGGGAGCCAAACGAGCATATAATAAAAGGAGCCCACAAACATTATTTAGGATTAGGGAGGTAGTACAACAATAGCTCATTAGTGGACCGAGCTATTGTTAATGGGCCTGGATTGTGTGCTCGGGCTGAACACGGGATATCCAGATCCGTTAGGAGGCCTAACCCTAATTTTTTCTCATGGTCCCTGTCGTAGCCTATATATATCCTCTATTCTCTGGCCGCCATATTACCGATCAGAAATCTGAAACTTTCTCTAAATTTGTGATTCACGTAAGGAGAGAAAGAGAGGGCTGCCAAGGAGAAGAAAAGGTTGGGAGATCGTCGCCCACACGACGTCCAACTCGAAGAAGGAATACGTGTAGAAGACCTTGGGGTCGTCCGCTCGAGATTGCCAGGAATTACTTGTCTCCTTTCCGCCGCAGGTATAATTCGTGAACCCTAGTTTTCGTCTATGAAGGGTTAGAACAAGTATTAGATCTGTTTAACTTTCTATCGATCAATACGCACACCAAAGGAAGGGTCCTGGGAATCCCCAGTTCCATCAATTGGTATCAGGGCCACTTTGGATCTACGTATTGATTGATACGTCCATGTTGTCCAACAAAACCTGCGCTGTGTAATAGTCGGTAGATGTAGATCTCTTCTAACTCGGTTTTGCAGGCATCTTAGATCCAACTATTATGGTCCAATGCATATTTTTTGATTGTGTTGTTTAAACCACGGACATGTCGTGGATGTTGTTGTTGCTGTGGATGTAATTAAAATCACGAAGGATGATCGTGCTTATTATTTTAATTTTTCAATCTAGATTATGTGTGAACTCCTTCGGGAGGCATAGGATTGATGTAATTTTAATTATTTTTGATCAATCGTGATAGCGGTGGTGGCTGTTTCTGACGTCGGACGAGATGCTGGTTTTAAGCAGTCCAGAGGCAGACAGATGATTTTAGATGAAGGAATCGACAGCCAAAACCTAAAAAAATCTGCGCAGCGCCTGATTTTGGATTCGGATAGTTGAGGACGGAGCAGCAAAGATGACCATAATAGTTGGATATTTTCTCTTATTTTTGTCATTTTGCTTTTTCTGATTATGTATGTTTATTATTGTGTGGTTGTTTTTTTTTGAAAAACTAAGCCTACATTAACAATGGACAACATGGACATAATATCAACTAGTAGAAAAACCCTTATTGTTAAATAACTAAGTGGGAGAGGATTTTTATTTAGTATAAATCCTATGATCTCCATTACTGGTTTGTAGGTGATGTAATTATACTTGCGTGTTGGCTATAGTGCTTTCCTTCATATCGGATGAGTATAATTATGGATCACCACTACAAACTTCCTTAGGGATAATTGTAGAAAGTTACCTAGTATGTGTTCACTTCTCCATCTGAAGGAACTCATTACAAGGTAATGGACTTAGTATTAAGTAATGGTATACACTTAGATACAAATAATAGTATCCTCCCCATCGGAGTCACTGCTATTATTTGTATGACCAGAGCAAGACCAGCATATTAATTTTATTTGTCATAAAGTTATGTTGACATGATAGTAAAATTAATAAGAAAAACCTACTTGAACAAAGTTGAATTTGTATACGTCCACACTATCGTGGCATGCTAAATTCATGGTGTTTAAGGTGTTGGTGAATTTCTTATTATTGTTTTGAGGGAATCAATATTTAGTAAATTCAAAAAGTTTTTTTGCCCTACATAATTTTATTTATGTGATTCTCAGGATTTTAAAAATGGGTTCTTTCAGTCCACTTATGGTAATTCTTAAAGAAAACAAACTTACTGGACCTAATTATATTGACTGGAAACGTAATTTGGATATTGTTCTAACTGCTGAGGAGTACAAATATGTACTTGTTGAGGAATGCCCACCTAAGCCTGATGCTAACTCTGATGAAGAGGTCAAAGAGGCTTATAAGAAGTGGAAAAAGGCAGATGAGATGGCACGGTGTTACATTCTGGCATCCATGTCAAATGTACTGCAGCATCAGCATCAGGCCATGGCTACTGCTTATGACATGATGTATAACCTCAAGGAACTCTTCGGACATCAGAGTAGAGCAGCTAGGCAGTTTGCTATGAAATGTTTGATGAATACAAAAATGGCTGAGGGTACACCAGTAAGGGATCATGTTCTCAAGATGATGGGTCATCTGAATGAGATGGAGATCCTTGGAGCTGAAATCGATAGGGAATCCCAGGTCGATATCATTCTCGGGACACTGCCTAAAAGTTTTGATAATTTCTGCCTTAATTACAACATGAACAAAAGGTTGTATAGTTTGGCAGAACTTGCAAAAGATCTACAGGATGCTGAATCTCTCTTTAGGCAGAGTAGTCATGTTTTTGTTTCTGAAAAGGCTTCTACTTCTAAGCCAAAAGGCGGTAAGAAGAAGAATAACATTCAGAAACAGGCAAACTCAGCAAAGAAGGGCATGGGACCTCAAGGCGCGATGAAAAAGCCGAAAGGCAAATGTTTCAAGTACAAAGGGTCAGAACATTGGAAGACTGATTGTCCACTTCTCAAACAAGGGAACAAAGAAGGTATATCTCATTTACTAGTAGTTGAAACATGTTTAGCGGTGTTATCTACCAGCACCTGGTGTGTAGATACAGGAACCACTAATCATGTCTGCAATACATTACAGGGGTTCCAGGAAACCAGACGGCTCAGTGATGGAGAGATATGCTTGTTCATGGGTGATGCTACAAAAGTATCGATCGTTGCATTAGGAGATGTTACTTTATCTTTTGGTAGAAATAAGTCTTTGACATTGAGAGATTGTCTTTATGCACCTTCACTTAGAAGGAATTTAGTTTCTGTTTCTATGTTAGTTAAGGATAGATATTCAGTTTATTTTAATGACAATATTGTTATTAGAAAGAATAAATATTTTTTTTGTTCTGGTGCATTGGTTGATAATTTGTATGTCATTAATCCTGTTTTGCCCACAATGCAACTTATGGAAATGAATAATATGTCATCTAACTTAAATAAGAGAAAAGAACCTTCTTGTATGAACCAAACATATTTTTGGCACTTGCGATTGGGGCATATTAACCTAAGAAGGATTCAAAGACTGGTTGAAGATGGACCTTTGAGTTCATTGGAAGTGGAGGCACTACCAGTATGTGAATCCTGCTTGGAAGGTAAAATGACCAAAAGACCTTTTACGGCAAAGGGGTATAGGGCCAAAGATGTGTTGGAATTGGTTCATTCTGATTTGTCTGGACCCATGACTATCCAAGTTAGAGGTGGCTTTGAATATTTTGTCACATTTATTGACGATTATTCAAGGTATGGATACATTTATTTGATGCGCCGTAAGTCTGAGTGCTTTGAGAAATTCAAAGAGTACAAGGCTGAAACGGAGAAACGTCATAGAAAATATATCAAGTCATTACAATCAGATCGTGGTGGCGAGTACCTCTTTGGAGTGTTTAGGAATTATTTATCAGAGGCTGGGATTGCATCCCAATTGACTGCACCTGGAATGCCCCAGCAAAATTGTGTAGCCGAAAGAAGGAATAGAACTCTTATGGAGATGGTTAGATCAATGATGAGTTATTCGGATTTGCCAGATTCATTTTGGGGATATCCCTTAGAGACTGCAGCTTATATTTTAAACTTGGTTCCTTCTAAGTCAGTACCTCTTACTCCCACAGAGCTGTGGACTGGGCATAAGCCTAGTCTGAAATATGTTCGCATTTGGGGTAGTCCAGCACATGTGCTGAATGGAAAAGCAGATAAGTTGGAATCTCGTACAGAAGTACGCTTGTTTGTAGGCTATCCAAGAGGAACGAAAGGAGGTTTATTTTATAGTCCTAAGGATCAGAAGGTCATTGTTAGCACCAATGCCCGATTCTTAGAGGAAGACTATGTGATGAACCATAAACCCACAAGTAGAGTTGTTCTAGAAGAACTGAGACGTGAGACACCAAGTACTTCAGTACCAACAGTACAAGAGGATGAACCACAAATAACTGCACAATGTGTCACAAATGTTACACCACAACCGATAGTACCTCGTCGTAGTGGGAGGGTTGTGATACAACCTGATAGATATATGTTCTTGGGAGAGTCGTCAGACTTCGTCCCTGAGGAACAAGATTATGATCCCTGTACCTACAATGAAGCACTCCAAGATAAAGATGCAGAGTCTTGGCAAAAAACAATAATATCTGAAATAGAATCTATAGATTCTAATCAAGTCTGGGAGCTTGTAGAACCACCCGTTGGTGTAAAAGCCATTGGATGCAAGTGGGTCTATAAGAGAAAAAGAGGATCAACGGTAAGGTTGAAACCTTTAAAGCTCGACTTGTAGCAAAAGGTTTTACTCAAAGAGAGGGTATCGATTATGAGGAAACCTTTTCTCCTGTAGCCATGCTTAAGTCTATCCGGATTCTTTTATCTATTGTAGCTCATCTCGATTATGAGATTTGGCAAATGGATGTCAAGACAGCTTTCCTTAATGGAAGTCTTGAGGAAGACATCTATATGAAGCAACCAGACGGGTTCATTGAAAAGGGCCAGGAGCATCTTGTTTGTAAGCTCAAGAAGTCCATTTATGGACTTAAGCAAGCTTCCAGATCTTGGAACATATGTTTTGATCAGGTGATAAAATCCTATGGATTTGATCAATGTCAGGATGAATCATGTGTATACAGAAAGTGTGACGGAAACGTGGTGGTGTTCCTAGTACTTTATGTGGATGACATCTTGCTCATTGGAAACAATGTGAAGGTGTTATCTGATGTAAGGGTATGGTTATCCAAACAGTTTGATATGAAGGACTTGGGAGAAGTAGGTCACATCCTTGGGATCAAAGTTCTACGAGATCGCAAGAAAAGGATGTTGGACTTATCCCAAGCTTCCTATATCGATACTGTACTAACTCGTTTTAGTATGCAAAATTCTAAGAAAGATTTCTTACCTTTTAGACATGGAATTGCTCTATCAAAGGAGTAGTGTCCGAGGACACCTAAAGAGATAGAGAACATGAAGGCAGTTCCTTATGCTTCAGCAGTAGGAAGCTTAATGTATGCAATGCTATGTACGAGACCAGACATCTGCTTTGCCGTAGGCATGGTCAGTAGATATCAGTCTAACCCAGGACAAGAGCATTGGACTGCCGTAAAGCATATTTTGAAGTACCTGAAAAGGACTAAAGAGTATATGCTAGTTTACCAGGCAGATAGTTTAGTTTCCTTGGGGTATACAGACTCAGATTTTCAGTCAGATAGGGATTACAGGAAATCTACCTCAGGTTATGTGTTTACTTTGGGAGGTGGAGCCATTGTGTGGAGGAGTATCAAGCAAAAATGTATTGCTGATTCCACCATGGAAGCCGAGTATATGGCAGCCTCTAAGGCAGCCAAAGAAGCAGTTTGGCTCAGAAACTTTCTGTTGGACTTGGATGTGGTACCTAGTTTGCCTAAGTCTATTACACTTTATTGTGATAATAGTGGTGCAGTTGCAAACTCGAAGGAACCACGAGCCCATAAGACTGGCAAACACATTGAGCGCAAGTACCACCTGATACGAGATTTCGTAAAGAAAGGAAAAGTTGCTGTGATCAAGATAGCATCAGCCGACAACCTAGCTGATCCCTTTACAAAGAGCTTACCAGCTAAGGCTTTTGATAGTCATGTTGAGGGAATGGGAGTGAGATGTGTAGCAGCAAGGCTTTAAGTATAAGTGGGAGATTTGTAATAATATACTGAAAAGCATTGCTTTGAGTATAAGTAGGAGATTGTTAGGGTTATATACTAAAAGCATCAACCTTTTAGTAACCTTATTTCCTTAAATTTTGAATGAGAATCATATGGGCAAATGTTTGTATATTGTATTTGTTACAAGTGTTAATGCAAATGTCTGATATTCTATATTGTAGATAATATGGTGTGTGGTGTCACACAGAAGATCATATTATCAGTTCCCTATGGAGTATATAAATAGTTCACAACCTAGATGGACTTGGACAATCTATTGGAAAGGTTATAGTGTAATCTGGTATTAGTCTATCTTGACTATAGGTTTACACTAGTACACTTTGTGTGTATTGAACAGGACCACTTGAGGTTGTTCTCTTTGTACTGACTACATAAGAGAACAAACACCTCTGTTATTATGGATGCTTGTGCTCTTAACCCGGATATAATAACGGACATGTATATGCAGTGTGCATTATTTTGACTCATAAAAGAGTGAGATTCATTATGGATCAACAACCTCTATGAATTGGATAATAACATTGTATGTATGATGGGCTGTTGATTATAAATAGAATCCATGTTCCGATACATCGGGTTGATAATGTCCCCTTAAGGAGCTCATAAGGATTGTCATGTAAACCCTGCAGGTGGATTATATCCGACATGACAAATAAAGTTGAGCGGTACTACTTAAGGATAAAAGATGTCGAATCAATATAGTTGTCAGTAACTTAATTTGATCGACGGACATACAATATCTTAACATGGGAGCCAAACGAGCATATAATAAAAGGAGCCCACAAACATAATTTGGAATTAGGGAGGTAGTGCAACAATAGCTCATTAGTAGACCTAGCTATTGTTAATGGGCCTGGATTGTGTGCTCGGGCTGAACACGGGATATCCAGATCCGTTAGGAGGCCTAACCCTAATTTTTCCTCATGGTCCCTGTCGTAGCCTATATATATCCTCTATTCTCTGGCCGCCATATTACCGATCAGAAATCTGAAAGTTTCTCTAAATTTGTGATTCACGTAAGGAGAGAAAGAGAGGACTGCCAAGGAGAAGAAAAGGTTGGGAGATCGTCGCCCACATGACGTCCAACTCGAGGAAGGAATACGTGCAGAAGACCTTGGGGTCGTCCGCTCGAGATTGCCAGGAATTACTTGTCTCCTTTCCGCCGCATGTATAATTCGTGAACCCTAGTTTCTGTCTATGAAGGGTTAGAACACGTATTAGATCTGTTTAACTTTCTATCGATCAATACGCACACCAAAGGAAGGGTCCTGGGAATCCCCAGTTCCATCAGTTTTGAGGGTTTAATTACCTGGGTCCTATAGTTTCCTATATCCTCTTCATGTATGTATATAGGTATGCTTGTATGCTTAACAGGGTACCCTTCTTGTTTCCTGGAGGAACTGTATAGAACATCAACAGCAGCTCAATGGCTGTTTCCCCAAGATATACTTCACTATATGCTCTGCCTAGACCACATGATCCCCTTTATGTGGATAGAACAAATATAGTAGAGTGAACTTCAAAAGGAGCTATCCTCATGCTCAAGACTGAACTGCACATAAGCAGTGAACAGGGATATACATATGGAGTGAAGAGGGATACTCAAATCTGGGCATTATATGTGATGTGCAGGACATCACCTGTATGCAGAAAAGAAAGGGAACGGAGCTACATATCTCTATACAGTTGTTCATGACTAAACAAAATGAGTTAGGGTAGGCCCTTGCAAAGTGATGTGGATCAAGTTCTCTCCTGAACCAAACAGATGTTAACATGGATACTAGAACAAGAGGGTGCAGGATGCTACATTAATATGATACTCCAAGACTGAACTGAGGATGTATGCTCCATAGGGAAAACTGAACCAATGGACTACACTGGAGCCCAATGCAAAACCTTAAACAACTGCTTACTTAATCAAATACAGGTCTGATATATTAGGGATGCATTCCCAGGTAAGGAAAACATGTAGGCAGCGGCTAAATGAGATGATATACAGGCAATGTTAAGTAATTCGAGATGCAGTGGACATCTAAGAGTGCAGAACAAGTCATGTTCTATGGCAGTGTACAGAACAGTGTATGTTGTGAATATGTCAACAGTGAATGAATGAGCCATTTGGGACATAACAAGGTTAGGCTAATGCTATCTAGGTATCTAGAATATGAAACCACTCATTACCAGTCCACACAACAAACTGCTACAATTAATTTGCCACATCCCACTTTGACACTTTCACTTATGCCTAAGTCACCCATACTCTCTGTTTCCAGAGTTCGAACTACAGTTCTCCATATACCTGTTATACTCTAACATACAACAAATACTCACATTCTCGGGTACAAGGCCTATGGTGAATTTCCTCCTCTGATACTTCAAGCATCTAGCATAAAGTGTCTACCCAATCCTATATTTTCGATTTCTAGGTGCTGCCTACTACAGATGTACATGTTGTTCACAAAGCTATTGCAACCTGTGGTTGACAACAGATTAGTGGTAAGACTTAACCTATCAATCCTCTAATAGGACAGCCACCTGGACAAATCCTTTGTATGGGTATTGTCCTTAGTTGAGGTCCAGAACAGTTCTCTAACTAGACGATGCTTATCTAACCCCCTTCAGATTCTGATACCCACCCGTATCAGGAAAGGGTATGATACTGACCCTAGGTAATCCTCCCTTATAGCCATCATATACTTGACCCATATCAGGGAGGACCTTTCGAATAGCAGTAGTAACAGCTATATACACTACCAGGTTGGTTTAAGGCGCCAGATGATATTGTTCTGATTAGGGAGAATGCGGGTTCGAGTCTCACCATATAACAGAATCAGTTTGTTTCAAAAGAAAAATCCACATGTTAGTATCAATTGGAATATGAAGGTCTAACTTACTAGTGTCTATCGAATACAGGAAGAAGTCTACATGGTATATCTAATATGTCAGTATCAGTCTGCCACAAGAGGAGATTCATAGATCAGTACCAACTTGATACAGGAGAATATATACTGGCAGTAGTCAATTACTACCAGGAGAACCTGACACAACCGTATCCATTGGACACAAGAAGAAATCTAATATGACAGTCCCACCATTTCGAGGTAGGTAACTCACACTTGGTAGGAGAGGGGTTGGCTGATACTTTGTGTGCACACAACCATGTGCACAGAGTAGGGACTGAACTCGGTTAATCAATATAGACTTGATACTGGTATTGACTAATATACTAGGGTGATACTGATACAGGGCATGTATCTACCCAAAAGTGGTTCAATTGACACCCAAGGGCAGTTGGGTATTTAGAGGTATAGCTCCTTCTTCCTATGGTAGTGTGTACTAATATCTAGATACTCATGTTTTTCCCCATCTAATGTATATAGTTAATAATCATCCGTTTCTTCCTAATGTTTATTTGCCATCACAGCCACAATCGTGTTGTCCTGGTTAAATCATCAAATACTTGACGTTACCTATCACTGTAAATAAAATTCTAGAAATAATTTCTTACCTCAATAATCCTGGGATGGATTCTTTGCTTGATGAACTCCACAGAGAAGAAGAACCAGTAGCCGACACTTCTAGGGTTCGAATGTGGAGAGGAGCGGCTGCCTCTTCTCCATATATACACAATATCGTTGGATTGAACTAAAGGGGAGTTTAGATAGAGGGAAAAAATTGGTTTAAACCGATTTGGTCTTATCATTTTTGGTCGATCATAGGATAGGAGGGAAACTCTTTAACAGAGTTTGAATTGTAGTCACAGACTTAGTCCTATAAAGGGGGTCGGCCAAACAGGTTTGATAATTGATGAAATTTGCACTAAGGCCCTCCTAAGATAATATTTTCCATAAATCTTATCCCTTTACCTATTTGTTGGTCATTGGTTTTGAAACACCTGATATATTTATATATATATATATATATATACAAACAAAAATTTACAGTAATGATAAAATATTATATAAAAAAATTTGAGCACCAATTTTTAGTCCAAGGGCTCACAAATCTACCCACCTTAAAATAATTTCGTCCTCGAAATTTAAAGTACTCAGATATATCAGAATGAATAGTCTAAAATGTTACTACACACTTAAGCCAATATCTAATATAGATTTACCAATAGTACTACTGCCATAAATTTGTTAGGAATCACCGTCAACCCCTCCTTGTAGTGCTGGCGCATCCTTCGTGATCATGGCAAAAGCTTGCCCTCCTGGTGCTATAGGTCGACGCTTTGGGCAGTCTCGAAGCTGATGTTGATCCGAACCATAGTTTAAACATTGGCCTAGTCTCCAGCGGCAGTCGCTCTCACTGTGTCCCTTCTTTCTGCAATGCTGAAATGTTGGAAGCTCTCGATTCGGGGTGTCTCTTGGTTGCTGATGATGCTGCTATGTTGGAATATTGGGGCGTTTCACTGCTTCCGATCGGCTGCTGCCTCCTCCATACGTGTCTCGGTCTCTCTTCTACTTGCGCTTCAGCTCCTTCTCTACGTCTTGTACAACCTTCAAGATTCTTTCGTATGTGGTGGCCTGGCTGGTGGCGATGGCGATGTGAATTTTATGAGAAAGCCCTTTTCTGAACTTCTTGGCTTTGGCTGCAGGGGTCAAGGCATCTGCGAAGCGGCTGAGACGAGAGAACTCAGCGGAGTACTCGTCGATAGAGAGGTTGCCCTGTTCCCGGCTCTCGAACTCGTTCTCCAACTCTTCGCGGGCTGCTTCGGGATAGAACTTTATCTTGAACAGCTCCTTGAAATCTTCCCAAGTCACATCTGGTGCGGTGAATCGAGGCTCGTCTCTATACCACGTGCGGGCGATGGCATAAAGCTGCATACTAGCTGACTCGATCTTCAGGTCTTCAGGAACTCGAGTCATCCGAAAAATTCGATCCACGTTCTCTAACCACTCGTCCGCATAGAGAATTCCTTCCGTCCCTTTGAATTCCCTGGGCCTAAGGTCCATAAAATTCTTAGAATTTTTGGGGCGCAGTTGGGAAGCATATCTAGTCGGAAGGGCCTCCCTCAGGGTGTCTCGGAAGGCGTCGGCCTATCGCGTCTGGGAAGTGATGAGCTGCTGAAAGATCCCAAAGAGAGCAACGTTGTCCAGTACGGGTGGCGGAGGCAGAGCAGGTGTTTGATACATCACAGAAGCTGGATACATCAGCGGTGTTGGATGCATGGGAAATGTTGGATAAATTGCTGGTGCCGGGTGCATGGCTGGTACTGAATGTGGAACTTGTGCTGGTGGTGGGTGCATCTTGCCCACTCCTCATCAAACTGCCCACTCCTCATCAAACTGTTGGATAAATTGCTGGTGCCGGGTGCATCTTGCCCACTCCTCATCAAACTGGCCCGTGCCAAACAAACAGAGCTAGGATCTTCCTACCCTGCGCATATCAAGAACAAGGCAAGGGAAAACTGAGGGTGTCTCAAACAGACAGCCAGGTGGCGCATACCTCTGACATGCATACTTACCTTAACCAGTGCAGAACAACATCAACTTCATCAAGTCTATATCAAGAACAATCTGTGCCACCTACCAAATTGCGCACAGTGAAGGCTTCTCAAATCAAGAATCCTCTCACCTATGCCAATGAACTCAGTACTTCTTTGTACACACTGGGAACAATGCATCTCAAGAACCAGGACTATGTTCCTAACATAATCAAGGAATATATACCTTCGACTTCTTCTTATCCTATCACTATAACCGATCTTTGTAAACTTATTTTACAAAAGCGGAGGATCACATGACCATCTCGTCCACCTGTAACTCCATATTAGGAACACCACTGTAATCATCACCATAAAGTAGTGATCAAATATTGCTATCAATCAGCTAAACGGTCTGTCTTCGACCGTTTGAACTATACTCGGACTCCTGAACTCATTATGGTGGACGAAGATGAATTGCTATATGCTTTGGTCAACATGACGTCCCGAAGTACTGGGGGTGGAAAACATCCAAGACGTAATGCATCCCGCAATCCCAGTCAACAATACCTTGATCGTATCTTTGACTCCGACGAAGGGGTCTACCAAAATACAAGGTCAAGAGGCCGAGATCTACTCGATTAAAGGAATCTTCCCACTCCTTGTCCTAGAGATGTCCTCGGTCAAAGGAATCTTCTTGATTCTGACCAAGAAATAGTTGGTCAAAACAATCTTCTTTCCGACCAAGAAACAATCGCCCAAAGGAATCTTTTTTCTGATCAAGAAACAACCGATCAAAGGAATCTTTTTGATTCTGATCGAGATCTCCTCAGTCAAAGGAATCTTCCCACTCCTCATCTTGGGAGTAGTTCCTTACATGATTTCGATGCCGATAGCGAGAGCTCTGATCGGACTATATTTTCTACTAGTTTGTCTTCGATAGCCAGAGAAGTGACTGCCTATATCACTAATAAAAAATAAGATACTTTCAGCTCCGGCAACCAGGAGCAGTGGATCATCACTTTAGAGGCCAACTTGAAAAACATGGCCGAAATAGTTGCAAATATGCATGCTGGGATCATAGCACAACACACTGTTCCACCGGTTGCAAATCCAATTCCAACCCAAGAACACATAGCAGCATCTGCACCTGTCAATACTGGCCTGGGGGTACAATCCCCTCTCAATGCTACCATGCCAGCTCAAGCTACTCCAAGTCAGTCTGGTGTTGGGGGTGGTACTTCTCATGCGGTTCTGCCTCCTAACACATCAAACCAATCTACTGCTCCTCAAGCATCAGGAGATCCTCTTGAGGCAGTGAAGCTTCTGCGTAATCATTTTAAAGCCTTTAAGCAGAAGGACGGTCTACAAAAGTTAGGGATAAACAATCCTACCCTATAGATTGGAAGGAAGTCATATTTCCACCTAAGTACAAGCCACCAACTATTATGCTGTTTGACGGTAGCTCATCTCTAAGTCAGTATTTCAATCATTTCAAGGTTATGATTGATCAGCTCCAACCTAACGATGCTCTACTTACTAGAGTATTCATCGGGTGCTTGGCGGGTATAGCCTATGACTGGTATCGTAGCTTGCCAGATGGCTGCATAATATCTTTTGCAAGATTAAAGTAAATATTCCTGGAACGATTCTATGAGGGAATAAATGGCATGACCATGTCAGCCCTCATCAAGATCAAACAACGGCCTAATGAAACTGCTGAACGTTTCATAGAGCCCTTCCGTCGTGAGGCACTCAAAATGCCCTTGGGTACTCCAGATGCATTAACTATATATACATGCAAATCAAACTTGTTACCTATAGTCAGCATGTGGACTGGACCCACACAATTCCAAGACTGGGCCTCCTTCATAGTAAGTATCAGGGCAGCCGAGGATAGTGCTAATAAATTCAAACAACTAGGCATCCAGATGCCTAATCTTGAAAAAATGAACACTCTATAAGCAACATCGGTGGTCGTCAGAATAACCGCAAAGGCAAAGTAGCTTTAGCCATCAACGTGGGTCAATCAACACCTACCGCGACGACACCCCCACAGAGAGCACCACGTCCTAAGGAGAAGTATTCCTTTAAAGAGGACGACATTATGAGTATATTTGATTATTTGATCAAAAGCAACAAACTTCAACTGCCCGAAGCTAAACGGCCAGATGAAGAAGGTAAAACTGACAATCCCAAATATTGTGTGTATCACAGGTTCTTGGGACATCCAACCAGGGCGTGTTACGTACCCAAAAGGAAGATCCAAGAGCTGATCAACGCCAAGGCAATCACTCTCCAGTAAGATGAAAAGATGGTGACTGCTAATGTCGTCTCTCTACAATTCGGCGACTTTTCTGCTCAATTAGTACAAAAAAGGGTCGTCCCTATTCCAAAAGCTACCATGGAGATCATCAACCTTCCGCAAGCACGAAGTGACGGTCGCATCCCTCTGTCAACCGACAAAGGAGAGATCATGTGGATTCATCCTAACTTGGTTGCTGACTTTGAATCAAAGACACCTGCTTCCTCTACCAAGTCAAGAAAAGCAACCAAGTACAAGTCATGTTATATGACATCATTGGGCGGACACCTTCTACCTTTGGATGCTACATTCATCCCAACGATAATTTCACCTTCTTCTGTCGAAATGGTGGTACCAAAACCGGAAATCAATTATCGGCCAGAATTCTATCTATATAGTCAACAGTCCCGCGAACTGATGACAAAGATGGGATATGATCTACAGAAAGCCCCTGGTTTGAATAATGGGAAAGGGTCTCATATACCTCTTTCTCTACGTCTTCAACACAATCAATCCCGTGTTGGCCTGGGATTCTGGACAGATCCTTCATTTCTCCAAAAGAAGTTTTCCAGAATCAAGACTCGGATGAAGAACTACAACATGGTTTCTTTTGCACCAGTTCCGAAATAAGAAGCTATGACTGGTACCAAATCTGGGAAGCTCTATCTCAAAGACTATCCAGAGGGACAAGATAATGCAGTCACTCCTCCTCCAGTCTTCGATGCCCCTCCAGCATCTTCTTACCGGCTGTCAATGTTCTTTGGGCATCATCGCCTCAAACGGAACCTGTTCCTCCGAAACTAACAGCAGTTGACAAGGGTAAACAGCCAGCTCACTTTGATAAAATATTAAAGAAAACTCTACTTCATGGACTCGAAAAGACGTATAATTTTGACATATTGGCTCAATTAGCCAATACTTCAGCAAAGTTATCGATTTTTGAACTCCTGCGTCTCTCGAGTGAGATGCAGGAAACCCGAGAGACATTAAGTGAAGCTTTGATGCAAGCTGACGCTTGTCTGGCCCATCTTAAGAAATCGGACGAGGAACCGGTAGCATGCTCTCATTGTCATAGTGTGATGGAACTGATTCCCAATATCACATTCACTCAAGATGATATGCTTCTGGAGGACAATCGACATGATCGACCTCTCTACTATATGGGATATGTTGATACCATGAAGGTCGAAGCATTATGCCTAAGACTTTGTTGGATGCACTTAAGATCCCAATCCATAACCTCTCTACAACAATCACAACTATCCTAGGGTTCAATTCCGAGAGAAGTGAACCATTGGAGAAGATTTGCCTAAAAGTCTAAATTGGCAATCTCCGGACGAAGGTCACCTTCTATGTGATTAATAATCACATCTCCTACAACGTCTTATTGGGAAGACCGTGGTTGCATGAGCATAATATCGTGCCATCCACTCTCCATCAATGTTTCAAGTATGTCGATGACAATAGAGAAGTCCAGAAGGAAGTGGCTGATCTTAATCCCTTCTGAGGCATCGAGGCATATTTTACTGACTCTAGAATGTATAAAGAGGAGTTCATGAAAGTCGTATTGGCCATGGACACTGAAGAAGACCAGAAAGAGAGTCCAGATGATGTCCTGGTAATTCCTGTCAAAGGACGCACTTCTCGTCCTTTGTCTTCTCAGACGCTGACCATCAATCTTTCTCCTTCTATCAAGCATCCTCATACGAAAAAGATAGAGCATAGGGAGCTCACCTCTTCTGAGCCTCTTGTTATCGACCTTCGTCATAACAAGCCTTCTTCTTCTCCTCCTCTTGTTATCAATCTTAGCAAGCCATCGGCTAAGGTCAAGAGCACCATTGTAAATGATGATGTAAATACCAATAAAGTAGCATCTCCTTTGCAGTATATTGATGTCAATCATTACATACGATGTTATCTAGAAATCCTGGATAACTTCGAACCCCTTAACTTAGGAGCAGTTCAACCTCTTCAAGATGATGTATCACTTGAATTAGTACAAGATTCATTCTTTCTGGTTCCCTCCCGGAAGAAATATGAACATCCTATCCTCTTCAGCAAAGGGTTGAATCAAAAGGCAACATCCGATACCAATTCCGAAAATGACGATAATGGGCGACTTCAACTATGTCGTTATAGTCAACAGCCTAAGAACATCATCCAATAGATGGGCTACGATTTCAAATCCGGCCTCAATGGTGGTAGGGGAAGATGAACTCCTATTCGTATACCTGTCCCAAAAGGAAAATCACTGCAATATTATAACAAAACAAAGCATAGGTTAGGTTACACCTCGCCAATCTCAACCCCAGATGTTTCTGAGTCTGACAAAGAAGAACGATCTAACTCTTCTGACTCTGCATCATGGGATACAGACACCAGCATAGGACACATTTATCAAGTGAGTCTATCTTCCAATATGGTGACTGCTGAGTTTTCGGAGGACGATGATGACTTTATCGAGACCCTCGAAACTGAGCCCTGGGTACAAAGGATAGATACACAGTAGAAACTTTGTTTTGAGCAGCATAAACCATCCACAGAGAATCAACTGGTCCAAATCGACGTTGGAGATGAAACTTCTCCAAGGCTGATCTTCATTAGCAAAAGTCTTCCTGAAGCAGATAAACAAGATCTGATCCAGCTCAATAGGGAATACATTGATGTATTTGCCTGGAGCTATGAAAATATGACATGGTTAGATCCTCATATCGCTACCCATAAGCTCAATATCCTGCCGAATGCTAGGCCGGTCAAGCAACAACAGTGTCGATTCTGACCTGATATGATGGATATTATAGAAGCTGAAGTTAAGAAGCTCATTACTTATGGCTTTGTCAGGAAAGAACAACATCCAGACTAGGTGGTTAATGTCGTCCCAGTTATAAAGAAAATAGGAAAGGTCCGAGTCTGCATCGACTTTAGAGACTTTAATGAAGCTTGTCCTAAAGATGAGTTCCCTCTTCTGATCACTGATGTCATAATCGATAACACTTGCGAGTTCAAATGAATGTCTTTCATGGACGGATTCTTCGGATACAATCAGATCAGGATGAATCCCGAAGAAAAAAACATACATCTTTTTGCACTCTTAGGAGTCTACTGCTACACAGTCATGCCATTTGGTCTTAAAATTTTTGGTACAACCTATCAGCGGGCCATGAGCATCATCTTCTGCGAACATTTGCGGAAGACAGTCGAATGCTATGTCGACGATACTGTTGTCAAGAGTCGTCTAAAGGAAGATCACATCCAAGACTTAAGGACTATCTTTGATCTAATGCGCCAGCATCAACTTAAGATGAATCCCACCAAGTCATTCTTGGGAGTCTCTAGTGGCAAATTCCTCAGATTCGTTATTACCTCTAAGGGTATACACGTTGACCCCGAGAAAGTCAAAACCATTCAAGAGATGCGTCCTCCACGCAACCTAAAAGAGCTACGAGGATTCCACGGACGGCTTGCGTACATCAGGAGATTCATCTCAAATCTCTCTGGATGCTGTAGACCATTTACTCAATTGATGAAGAAAGGTGTGTCTTTCATTTGCACTGACGAATGCCAGCAAGCATTTGAAGACATAAAGCGGTACTTGATGAACCCTCCAGTCTTAGTACCTCCAATCACAGGAATACCCTTCCTGATGTATGTTCGAGCAATGGATCATTCTCTGGGTGCCCTACTAGCCGAAAAGAATAAAGAAGGTCATGAGCAAGCAATCTATTACCTCAGTCGTACAATGATCGGTGTTGAACTTCGATACAGCCCGATGGAAAAAGAATATCTAGCATTGATGTTCACCGTCCAAAAAATGTGGTATTATATATCATGGGTCAGACCATTCATGTCATCTCCAGAGTTAATCCTCTCTGTGTTTCGGGCTACCAGAGTCACTGTGCTGTAGGCAACAAGTAGGCTTGTGCTTCAGGTTGACGAGGTTACTATGCTTTTGGAGCGATAGGTTGACTTGCATTGGTTGCGATGGGAGTTCCCAAGTCTCTTGTAGAGAAGTGACTTAAGCTTCTGATCCAGAGCAGATGACTGCACCGTAGGATTGGAGATGTTGTGAGCATATCACCATCATACGCCTCATACGGACACAGGTAAGTAGCTGCGCCTCTGAACAGTGAAGGCGTTGGCTGCGAAGGAAAGGGTATGACACCCTTGCGTGTCTGAGATTGGCGCAGGCAGATAGCTGTGCCTCTGGAGTGAAGATACTGGCTTCTGGAATAAAATAAGGGGAGGGGGCCTACCATCATCTTGTTTCTGAGGTTGGCACAGGGAGGTAGCTACGCCTCTGGCTCGAAGGCTCTGGCTTCTTCAAAGTGTTGAGTTACTAATATACTTCTGAGAGGTTGCGCCCATAAGAATATCAAAACATGCTTCGGTGGAAGTCAATCTTCCAGCGTGTGTATCGAGAAGAATGAAGGCTGTGCTTCGATGAAGACTGCATGCCTTGTAGATCACTCTAGGCTTTTGTCGAATCTGTACTAGATCCTTTGTAGAAGAACAGAATTAGTCCCTTATGTATAGTCCTGATGTGTCTGTACTAGACTTTGGTAGACATGACAATGAAGGGACTTCTCTCCATATCTTCTGTTTTGTCTTTTTAGCACTGAGCCTCAGCCTTTTGCATTTTCTACGCTTTGGCGAAGGGATGTCTTCAGTGGAAATTTTTTATGCTTCTACAAGACCCCCTTCAATGTGTCCCAAACTTGAGTCAAGATCGGGATACTTTGAACAAAAGCATGAACACGCATAAGGACTATACGAGTTGGGTGATGGCTGGTGTCACGCCTAGCTCTTAGCATTAATGGTCCTGAGTCATCATTTCAGAGCATGGGCTCCTGATGGCTTCTTGATATTGGAGCCTCTCGCATCTTTGCCGGGATCATGAATCTCTTTAGTAGAGGAGGTTCAGAGTCACGTTCCTTTGTTCACTCACAGGCCATCTGTCATGGAGTGGAGCTTTAGCTTAACTTGTAAGCTTTCTTCTGACCGATGTCTGGCTCATGCTTGGACCATGCGAATAGCGTACATAAAGGACTGTTCTCCTTCAAGAGAAGACTCAGCTGCTTCAACAATGGCCTTGCTTGCCCGATGCTCGGCTCCAGATGACCCTGGAGTTTGCTTGAAGCGGTCGTCGGTGGCAAATCTTTTATCCAAAGAAGCTGTAGTAGAACTACCATTGGATCTCGAGACGTCCCGCGTTCTGGATGTCATGGGCGTCAATGGCGTCTCGGACCTCTGCTTCCTGGGTTTGGATTGCTTGCCATTCTAACCGAGGATTAGCAAGGCCTACTGCTGTGGTTGCTCTCGCCGGCCAGCTGGGGAGATAGAAGAGTCCTGTGCTGGTCTTCATCCCCGGCTCAGGCTAGTAGTAGCTTCGGGCGGTGGCTTCCTTTTGACCAGGAAGTGATTGGCTCTGTCACCGCCTCGCCCGTGCTATTGAGAGCTTGTACCGCAATTTCAACTTTTTTGCTTCTGTGTATGTAACTACGAAGAGTCTGTAATAGGTCTTTGTAGCCACATGTTTTTATATGTAGAAGCTTTCTTATTCCTTTTGCTTTTGTCTCCAGAATAAAGAGGGAATCTTCATAATGGATTTGCCTGACCAGAGGTAATATGGAAGTGGTAGGCTTGATCTTTGCCGAGGTATAGAACAACAATCCATAGGTAATATGGACGTGAACTGTTTTCTAGACCATCAGGATAATCATAGAACTAATGCGAGAAGAACGACTACTCAGAGGTAATGTGGACATGGTAGTCGCGTCTTCCAGGCGTAGAGGAGTAATCCAGAGATAATGTGGACGTGAACTGCTTCATCTACTTGAGAGAATATATAGGAGGGAGAGCGAGAGATCCCCTTACCAGAACTCATGGGCACCCTTTTCAGGGGATGTGGGTGCCCATGCTGGTTCTGTCTTCAGACATAATACTTCTTTAAGAAATTACCGTTGATGGACATCATTAGCAAGTCCCCATTAGGCTTAGCTAGCCGATAAGCACCGTTGGAGTACACCGTTTCTATGACGAACGGTCCTTCCCACTTGGGCTTGAACTTCTTAGCCGTCTTGTGGGTCATCACCATCGGTCTCCGTATTGCCAAGACGAGGTCGCTCACCTAGTAGAATCTTTTGCGGACCTTTTTGTTAAAGGCCCCAGAGATGCGAGCTTGGTAAAGCTCAATCCTTTGCTACACGAGCAAGCGCTTTTCATCCAACACTTCTAGCTCTTGTAACCGCCTACGCTGATTGTCTTCGACTTTTTGGCTACCTGCGCCTGCAGAGGTATCTGTGTCATACAATCCTTCGTTGGATTGGAATACAGAATTGTCATGAATGGTGGAGGACAGGCTACCCCCAGCATCTGACATGGCGTCTTTTTGCGACAAGGAGCTAGACTTGGCGCACATGAGTTGGGTACTTTCGTCTTGCTACTCCCAAGCTACTTTTTGGACTTGTTGGACGAGATGGGAGGGGTTTGGATAGCTGCTTGAGAGATGGAGAACCTCGTACCGTATTGCATGGAGCAACATGGAGTTCCTCTTTTTCATCGCTCGATGACCCCTGGTCGAGTCCCTGATGTACAGCCGCCGTTGGTCGCAGTCTTTGGAAGACGAACTGTCTCCTCGGTGGTGATATGGCTGTCTGGTGATAGCAATAGTTGATGGTGATCTAGGTACAAGTATGCCTTTGGTTTAGGCATACCTTGCACCGCAGGCTCCTCTTCTGCTTTACGCTTGTGGAAAAGCGTTGGGGTCTTCATTCCTGCACTCCCATTGCACGCACAGGGAAGCCGCGTGCAGGAGTGAGGATACGGAGATAGCTTCTCTCTTCTTAGTTCCTGCACACGGGATACACTTAGGTTCAGATCAGAAAGTTGCTGATGAGGTAGACTCCTTTCATGCTTACAGGAATACTGTTCGTATGAGTCTTTCTCAGTAGAGTGTACCCCTTGGCTCGAGTTATGCACATGAGTGCTCGAACGACAGCGGGGTTCTACCGGTCGAGGCATTGAAGCATTCGGACCGATTTTGTATAGCTTTCTATTGGCTGCACGTGTGACCATCAAAGTGGGCCTTCGGTCTGGTATTGGCATAGCACGTTGGTCGCACAAGGCGCATGCTGCCTTGGATTTCTTCCTACTATCCCGAGAGGGTGAATAGTATTTAGAATCCAACAAAGTGGTAGGCATAGCATTTTGGTCGCGTAGGGTACGTGCTATCTTGGATCTCTTTAGGTTACCCATAGGAGGTGCATAACGTTCATAGTCCAATGCAGCCTTACCCGATGGGTAGGCAATTCTGTCAAAGACAGACCTTTTCACCGGTAACGCTTCCTCTATAAGCGGTTGAGCTACTGCGTGCTTCCTTCGACGTTGTGCCCTTGTTAGGCCCGCTACAGGGCGCCGCACTCTTCGCTGCACTTTTTCGGAGCGGGAATCGAGCAAAACGGCATGGCAGTAGTAGCCAAAATCTTCTTCGGGGCTTCGTCGGTCAGGGGGTTCTGGAGCGCAGTCCCCTCCGTGGTGCTGCTCGTCGCAGCCGCCTTCGGCACCTATGTGCATCGAGTCTTCTTCGGTTTTACGAACCGCTTCGAAGGACTCGACTTCTCCTCAGAAAGGAGATCTCCAAAATCTTATTGGTCGAAACGTACGACCAATGTCTTCTGGGAAGATCCCAGCAAGTTGTTATCAGATTGTGCCACTACCTTCTCGTTGGAGGAGAAGGAAGTCTCCAGCAGAGTCGCCATCTTGTTTGCCATGACAAAGGTTATACGAACTTTTTGTATTTTAAACGTAAAAAGATTATAATCGATTCCTAAACAGGAGATCTAAGTACAAAATTTTTGAAAAAGTGTGACGGTGGAGATCGAGCACTGCAGCGGCTCCTTTACTCCGTTAACGATGAAAATACAAGTGTAGGCAACTCTAGAGGGGGGTGAATAGAGTTTGTGTCGATAATCACCAAATAAAAAGTTAACTCTATATCACCTCCACAAACAACTATCAAGCTAGTAAATAAATCAGAGAGAAATGCGGAAGTAAATAAAGATCAAGAAAAGCATACGCAAACACAGCAGTTTTAACCTGGTTTCCCTCGTGGAGGACTAGTCCAGGCCTGAGAACTCTAGCTCAGGATTCAAATCCACTATTTGTGAAATAGTAGTTTACAACCCGTGCCTTTTCTTCAGAAGAGCACGTCAACTTCTTACAGAGGATCGCAGTGGCGATTTGCTTGGATTTTTCCAAGCGACTTGGAATTGTCCAAGTGACTTTTTTTTTCAACTCTTGCACAAAAACTTCTAGCTGAATCACACTTGAGCACCTTGGGGCTTAGGAAGTTTTGTGGCTAGTAGATTGGAAGAGTAAGGCTCTTGACTATATAGGCTATGTAAGAGAAGAAGAATAGAAGAGTGGATGGTTTCAAATGAGAGAAACCAAGGCCTGTTTAAAGGGTTCGGGACAAGCAGAATTCGGCCAGAATTCGGTATGGATAATTCAAATTTTTGGCCGTTGGACAGCTTGTAGCAAGCAGGCCCTAAAAATCAGGGTGCTGGAAATCAGGGGACAGAGTTCGGCCCGAACTCTGTGTGGAGGCAGAGTTCGGCCCGAACTCTGTCTCCAGTAGACAGAATTGGTCTATTGGGCTTTTGGACTTTGTGGAGCTTGGGCTTGGTTCAGGAATTGGTCTGTTTGAATGGTAGAGCTTAGAGAGATATATCTAGGGGTTGAGATGACTCAGTGCGACTCAACGTACACATTCTCCTAGACTCAATAAATTGAAGATTACAGACTTGGAACAAATAGAAAAACCAAGAGCCCTTTTATGACACATTTTTTCTGATGTTTGAGCAGCCCTGAAGACATCTTTTTCCCTGACAGCAGTCGTCCAAAGATATACAGATCTGAAAATCTGAATACCTTTCGGGGGCTTCGCCCCCGAACCCCCGACGGGGGGCGCTGCCCCCTCGACCCCTGTCCGCTGACCGGGCAGCGGAACCCCCTTGCGAGGCCCCGGATAGGTCGCTAGGCGGTTCGGAGAAATCTTTTTGTATGACGCCGTCTTTGCTCCATCATTAATTCTTCATTGCCAATGTCCTGTTTGATCATGTTTGATCATGCTTACTGCATGTCTACAAATACATGTTAGGCCAGCAAAATATGTTACAGTACGATACAAGCATAGCAATATAATACAGGACAATTAGGACATTGCTAAGTTTAAGTAACAACATGATAGCATGTTAGGCCAACAAAATATGTTGCAGTACGATACAAGCATAGCAATATAATATAGGACAATGCTAAGTTTAAGTAGCAACATGATAGTGAGTATATGAATATTAGTGACATTATTATGTTAAACTTAACTGATTAGCCATATTCAAAAACACAATATAATCATTGGGCCAACAAACGATCTGACGACGAGTTGAACTTGCTTTGGCTTTCTGGTGCTGGTGATTGAAACTCTAGGGTTACCAATCAAGAGGATGCCAAATTTGAAGGTTTCGAAGCCTCTTTATCGAAGGAAAACTCTCGCTATTTATAGGGGAGCACATATACGATGTGCATAAGGATTGTGCAGATATGCTGCACGAAAAGATATGAAAGAATCTTCAGGCGGTCACGGTGAGGGCTACTGCTGAGTTGACACATAGCAGGTACTGGGATTCTCTTCTATCAAGATCTTTGGGGAGTTATCAACATAAATGAATAAACGATACATGGCGTGTGCTTATTTATTGATCAGATGAACCTGAGCAGATTCTGTTCCTCTCTCCGAAGTTGGATTTTGTATTATCTTAGAGGGCCATTGGTTTAAACAAACCAGTTGGATATGGCTCTCGTCCATAAGAACAAACTATGTCCTTATCTGTGGTTTAAACTAACCAATAAGATATTGCTCTTCTCAACAGAATCAAACTATGTCTTATCTTAAGAGCAGTAGTTTAAACAAATCGATAGGATGGTATCCTGAAAAGATATACACACCCATCTAGCTACGTGGAACCATGTCAATTCGTAGGACTGTACCGCTATGCGAGCTACGCTTCTGACGGAGCTTTGATGTCACTGTGCTTCTGGGCGACGAGTAGACTTGTGCTTTAGGCAACGGAGTCACTATGCTTTTAGGGCGACGAGTAGACTGTGCTTCAGGCGATGGAGTCACTGTGCTTTAGGGCGACAAGTAGACTGTGCTTCAGGCGACGGAGTCACTGTACTTTAGGGTGACGAGTAGCATGAAGTACAGGAAGACAACTCTAGAGGGGATGAATAGAGTTTATAACAAAAATTATCAATTAAAAACTTAAACTCTCTTTACCAACTAAATAATCAGAGTAAAAGAAATACGGAAATAAAGAGTAGAGAGCAAGCACAACACAGCAAGATTTTTAACCTAGTTTCCCTCATGGAGGACTAGTCCAGGCCTGAGAACTCTAGCTCAGGATTGAAATCCACTATTTGTGAAATAGGGTTACAACCATGTGCCTTTTTATAGAAGAGCACGCCAAACTTCTTTCAATGATCGCTTTGGCGAAACTTGGACTTTTCCAAGTGACTTACAACTTCTTGCACTTCAAACTTCTAGCTGGATCGTACCGAACAACTTGGACGGTTGGGAAGTTTGAATGCTAAGTGGATGGAAAGGTAAGGCTCTTTAATATATAGGCTATGTAAGAGAAGAAGAAGAGAAGATTGGATGGTTTGAAATGAGAAAAAAACCAAGGCCTATTTATAGGGTTCGGGGTAGGCAGAATTCGGCCAGAATTCTGTATGTAGAATTCAAATTTATGACCGTTGGACAACTAGCAGTGATCAAGACCTAAAAATCAGTATCCTATAATTTAGGGGGCAGAGTTCGGCCCGAACTCTGTGTGGAGGCAGAGTTCGGCCCGAACTCTGTCTCCTATGGACAGAATATTCTCAGTGGAATTTTTAGATGAATGGGTTGATTGGGATTTGGGCTAAGTAAACCTATAAAGCTACGTCTATCCCAAAGTTGCTCAGTATGACCCAACGTACATCATCCTATACTCAAAAACAACAAAAAAATACATAGTCTAGTATACACAGAATAGTAAATCTTCAAGCAGCTATGATCTTGAACCAATGAGCTGAGTAGATTGATTTCGAGCTCGATGTGTCAAATTGGACTATGACAAACATTATTTTGTTAATTTTTAAGATTAGGTTGACTGTGATCCTGTTTGGGTCAACAACATCCCCCATTTTGATCATTGACAAAACATAATATTTGTATGTCTCAATATTCATACCTAGACACATTATGGCTCTCCCGTACTTGAACAAACGTACTCCCCCGTAAACTGATATTTTCTGTGACAAGTACTCATCCAAATATACATATCCAAATATACACAATTCATAGTGCTAATACAAATAGCAATGGTTCTCCCCCTTTTAACAATCAGCAAAAATGGAGACAAAAATAGAGAAGTAATAAAACTACCATCCACATAATAAAAGAGAACATACAAGTAGTAGTACTAACTAAGAGCAAACTGAGCCATAGAGTTTTAAAAACATAAAAACATAAGCAAAAAGAAACATAGTGCCAAAATAAAAATAGTCCGAATCATCAGTGGCAGTACAATAGCCATATCCATCAAGGAGCATGTGAAGGCCCCGCACCATCAGAACCGGTACGACGGGGATCCACAAAAGTAGAAGTCGGATCAAGATAGCGACGAACACAAGAATCGTCAATGTGATAACCGTCGCGAGATGGATCATGCATCATCAGAATCGGCATTGTCGGATGGGAGGCCATGAAAAAATGAGATTAAAAAAAATATACCTTAGCAAAAGAGACCTAAGATGGAGGAGAAGAACTCCAAGAGTGACTTCCTTGAGTTTGGAGAGAGATATCCCAAGGATTGGAGACTTCTAAGGTTTTGAAAGAAATATGTATGGAGATGTATGAAGAAGACAATGGAGGGGAGAGAGAGAGACAATCCTGAATATATGTCCCTTTGGTCGGCTGGTCGGGTTAAACATGAGCCATTGGATGAAGATTAGATCAACGGCTGAGAGTGATCTGAGGTTCTGGAACAAGAAGGTCGAACTCGACCCGAACTCTAGGCGGGACAGAGTTCGGTCCGAGTTCTGGTCCCTTGGGCCAGAACTTCAAGCAGGAAATTAAAATGAGATAGAAACAAATGTGAATAAATGGTCAAAGAGAAAAACAAGATTGGAAGTTAGAATTTTCATATGAGTCAGGCTATAAATAAAAATTAACCATATAATAACTAAGGAGTTATGACATAAATCAATATGGTGAAGCTGCTATAGGGTAGCTGCAGGGGCCGAATCCCAGCTAGCGGTAGTCCGAAGACTAGTGCACCGTGTCGCTTAGGCTTTTACGCCTTGTTGTCAAAAGGACCCTTTCGGCTTGTACCCATAGCAAAGTTAGCATAGAGAATCGTGACATAATCGATAATTACGCAGGCCAATTTAATGTATAACCGTTTCATCTAAAATTCCTAATTCATGACAAAGAAAATTGAATCGCTCCTCGAATAATGGTTTTGCAAAGAAATCGGCCAACTGATGATCAGTGTTAATAAATTCTAAATTAATAGTGCCATTCTGTTGGTGATCACACAAAAAGTGGTGACAAATTTTAATGTGTTTCGTACGTGAGTGACATATGGAGTTCTTAGTAAGATTGATAGCACTAGTGTTATCAAAGAATATAGGAATGTGCATAAAAGATAGGTTATAGTCTTCAAGGGTTTGCTTCATCCACAGAATTTGTGCACAACAACGACCAGCTGTGATATATTCAGCTTCTGTTGTGGATAGTACAATAGAATTCTGCTTCTTGCTAAACCAAGAGAATAGAGCCTTTCCTAATAAATGACACGTGTCGCTAGTACTTTTACGGTCGACCTTGCATCCGACAAAATCAGCATCAGAGTAACCAATGAGGTCAAATGATATTGATTTGGGATACCATAAGCCCACTGTAACGGTACCCTTAAGGTATCGAAAGATACGCTTAGCGGCGGACATGTGTGATTCCTTAGGATTTGCTTGATATCGAGCACACAGGCAAACGCTAAAGATAATATCAGGGCGACTAGCAGTTAAATAAAGTAGACTGCCTATCATACCTCGATACTTACGTTGATCAACAGCTTTGCCGCTTTCATCTGGTTCAAGTTTGGTTGTAGTAGCCATTGGAGTGCCGATTGGTTTGACGTTGTCAAGGTCAAATTTCTTCAGCATATCCTTTGTATACTTTGACTGACAGATGAAAGTTCTATATGATGTTTGTTTGACTTGCAGTCCAAGAAAGTAATTGAGCTCTCCCATTATGCTTATCTCAAACTCGGTCTGCATACACTTTAGCAAAATCTTGATAGAGAGTTTCATCAGTAGAACCGAATATAATATCATCAACGTAAATTTGCACTAAAAGAATAGTGTCTTTGAAAGATTTTATAAAGAGTGTAGTGTCAATTTTCCCTTTTGAAAAACCTTTATCAAGCAAGAAATTGCTTAGACGTTCATACCAAGCTCTAGGGGCTTGTTTGAGGCCATATAGCGCTTTCTTGAGTTTGAAAACGTGGTCAGGAAATTTGTGATTTTCAAAACCACGGGGTTGTTTTACAAAAACTTCCTCCTTAATAAATCCATTCAAAAAAGCACTTTTCACATCCATTTGAAACAGTTTAAAGTTTTGAAAGTTAGCAAATGCACAAAGCATCCGAATGGATTCAAGTCTTGCAACAGGAGCATACGTCTCATCATAGTCGATACCTTTCTCTTGGTTGTATCCTTGAGCTACTAGACGAGCTTTGTTGCGTGTAACTGAACCATCTTCATTTACTTTGTTGCAAAAAACCCATTTCGTACCAATAATCGAATGATTAGCTGGCCTAGGAACAAGTTCCCAAACCTAGCTCCTCTCGAATTGGTTGAGTTCTTCTTACATGGCAGAAATCTAAAACTCATCATTAGAAGCTTCTAAAACATTTTTAGGCTCAATTTGTGAAATAAAGGCAGTGCTAGCAATGGAGTCTCTCAATGATGATCGAGTACTTACTCCGCGTGAAACCTCACCTATGACCAAGTTTTTTGGATGTGACGGCTTGAAAGAGAATTTCTTTGGCAAGCCCTCCAAAGAATTGGTTTCAGTGGTGGTATTCATCGGGATAGAAGTTGATGGCTCAACATCATCATCAAGAGTAGTATTTGCCATGAAATATAAAAGAACAGAATAATTATCGGAGGACTGGACTTTTACTTTACAATACAAACTCGCTTGTACAAAGAAAGCCTAGGGACGAAAACCTAGGTACAGCAATCTAAGTACAATTGTTTATTTTAGATTCTGGGGATGACGATAGAGGCTCGGGAAAGCGACAGCAGCTCTGCTTTACTCCTTGGACGATCGGATGCAACCTTGGCTCCGGGGAAAAAATGCTCTCAGGATGCTCTCTGTGCGTGCCTTTTTCTCTCTGCTCTCTCTCTCTCTTCTGTCTGTCTCTGTGTTCTCTCTGTATATCCTCTCCCCTGCAAGGAAATGGTACCTTACTATTTATAAGAGTGGGGGGCATCATTAGGGTTTGCAATGATTGCCTATTCTCAAAAGTCGGCGGCTAAGGATCAATGAATCTGGGCCGCTCATCTTGAATATAATAGATCTGGACAATTAATATGATTGCATCAAATCTTTGTGGGTAATTAATGATGATTGACATAAATCCCCATGATTTGTTATGCCAATCTCGGATTTCCAGCCATGTGTCATTGATTTGCTTGATTGCAAATGATCTGATTTGATTCCAATATTTTATTAGGATTTGTTGATTGATTTCGGTCGATTTGATGCCACTTGTCCTATTATTAAGCCACGTGCCTTAACCGCGAGCCACTTAGAAAATCTGAGCCACATGAGGACTGCTCTCCATTGAGCCGCATAAGGCTGGCCACGTGTCAAGGCTGCTTGGGAGTGGCCCCTGAACATTTGAACCGCATGGTGGTGATCTGAGCCGCATGAGCGTAGGTGACCGCATGATGGGTGCTTTCTTCGTGAGCCGTATAGAAATAGTCTTCGTAAGCCGCATGGAGATAGCCTCTGCTTGGGCCGCATGGGGTAGTTCTCGTGAGCCGCATGGGATAGCTTCTGCCTGAGCCGCATGGGTGGCCTCTGTCTGAGCCGCATACGACTGTCCATGTGTCAAGGCCGCATAAAGGTCTTTTGGGTTTCGGGGGATTGTGTCAGAGATCTCCTTCGTTTCTCTAGGAGTCTGCCATTATAACAGAGTTATTATTGCATCTTTCTGTCATTGGTCAGAGCTGTCAACCGTCAAGGCATTAAATGCAGTAGAAGACAAAGGGAAGAGCTGTTGAGGGCCACGTGGCTCCTCTCTGGGCCGCATAGACGCTTGAGCCGCATGGGTCCCTGAGCCGCATGAGCTCTCTGAGCCGCATGGGCATCCTTGGCCGCATGGATCTTTCTTTGTTCTTTTCCATGCTTCTACAAGACCCCCTTCAAAGTTTTCAATTTGCAAAATTGAAACACTTTAAATAAGAAGCATGGCTATGTATAAACTCTTCTGGCCGCATATGATGTCCTGGCCGCATGGATGTCCCAGCCGTATAGCCTCCTCAGCCGCATTAGTCAATCAGCCGCATAGACCCTTTGGCCGCATGGGCTGTCTGGCCACATGAAGCTTCTTGCCTCGTCATCCTGTCACGTGTGCAAATCTTTTTGCATTAATTGCTATTGATTCGTCGTCAGTTTTAAGGCCATTTTTTTGGGAAGGATCCCAAGAGTTTGGCCTTTATGTCAGTCGGCTCGTCTTGAGAGCCGAAGGGTCGGTTACTGTACGTGGGTTGAGGCGCCTCTCTCTTGCCTATAAAACATGAACGTGCTCAGTCGGAGAGACTTCTTCACTCCCTCTCTTTCGTCTTTGGCTCTAATTTTCTTCCTTAGTCTTCCTTCTCCGACCGTCGGTACGATAATGGCCACCAAGTCTTCCAAGGTTGCTTCTGCTGCTGCAAAGGGCAAGAAAGCGGCCTCCTCATCGGCCACTATGCCTGAAGTACACCCCGACGTCTGCCCTGGTTTTAAGGGTAAGGATTGGACTAAATGTTTTGAACCATAAACCCCATGGCTCTGTTGTATGATTTATGCACAATCCTTCATCCTTCGTCTTCATTGAACTGCCCAAGTTTAATCATGATGAAACCTCCCTCGTATTCGAGCCGCATGGGGTATGCCCTGTGTTTGAGCCGCATGAGAAGGACTTGAGCCGCAGGAGCACTTTCTGGATTTGAACCGCATGAAGTCTCATTTGACCGAGATCGCATGTGTTCCTGATGAGCTGAACCGCAGAAAGCTTTACTAAGTCGTGCCGCATAAGCTCTTCTACTAAACAAAATCGCATACGTTCAACTAACCGCATAAGTTCTATCGGAGCAGTGTTGTATGCAACCCAACTGAATCGGGCCGCATAAGGCTACGTTGACCCGAGCCGCATAGGCTCCATCGAAGCCGTGCCGCATAAATCCAACTGAATTTGGGCCACATAAGGCTTCGTTGATCCGAGCCGCATAGGCTCACAGGAGCTTCTTTTTAAGAAACTTTTATTTTAACCATCTTTTAATCCTGTTTCTTTTGTCTACTTTCAGTGAATCTGCCAACCAATCCGGCAGGAGAGCTTTTGGTGGGTTCAGTACAGTATGCTGTGGGTGTGCGGCTCGACGGCTTAGTTCGACACATGTCGGATCAGCTTCCCACTGATGAGCCTTTGGAGAGGTTGGGCGCTATCAATAACCAACCTTTCCACTTTCTTTGTACTATGATGAACTCTGAGAGACTGGAAGGAGAGTATCTGAAACCAGCCTTTCTCTTCGGGGATGCTCTATCCATAAAGAACCCCCAAGTGCTGGACATCTCTGAGAACTGGGACTTTATTGTGGACGGGGTGGAGATCCACATTCCCGAAATGGAACGTCATTTTTCCCTCTCTTGGTTCAATATGGTACCGCTGAGCAGGCAGATGGTGGGCTCCCTAACTCCGACCCAATCGGGGATGTTCGTGGGCAACATTCACTATAATAGGAATATGAGGTGGGCATGTGCGAGCAGGGACTCGGTTAGTCGAAGTGTGATGGGACTGATTCTGGGCACCTTCATAAACGTATCTGGTTCCAATTTCACTTTTACTCTGGCCGATACTTTCCTGAATCAGCTCGCTCGCAAGGGGTCTTATCCTGTTGGCAGGTTGTCGCTGTTGAACTGGATAAACCCCATCCCTACGTGGGTCAACCTGACCTCATAGATTTTGAGGAAATATGAGGAATTCCTTAGGGAGATTGACCTCTATTATGCCATCTGGGGCACTTGTTACGGGTTACCCATCAATAAGCCGTTGTTCATGGCCCTTTTGGAGATGTATAACCGGAGGACAGAAACTTTCTTCGCGCCCGGAGGGGAGTTGGGACTTGCTCTCCATGAAATGTATGCTGTTTCTAAGCTGCCATGGGGGGTGAGGCCTTCGAAGTATATACCCCAACAAACGAGGAATTCGAGGATCTGGATCGATGATTCCCGGGTTTTGTCGCCGTGTACCAGGAACTGCTGTGCCACCACAGTATTTGCCACCAAACAGCTATCAAGAAGAATAATAGCTCAGAAGGGAACGCTCTCCATACTATGTCTTGGGTCGCGTATCTTTTCAAATTCAGTCCCTCTGGCCGGGTTTCTTCTCGAGGTCCTCAGACCCAGGAGGAGATAAATAACCTGATGTCGAGTGCCAAGAGGTCGAGGTCCACTGGCGACAAGTTTGGGAGCCGCACGGACTCCTTCAGCTATTTCTTCCACGGTACCATGCAAATGTCTGAGAATGCGCTCTTGGCCGGATTCTTGATGGTGTGGCTACGGAACTGCATAGTCTCGGGAGGGGCAGGTTCTATTGAAAGGATCAGCCGCCACTTCATTCTTCCGGCCGTGAAGCTGGTCTTCAGAGTCAGGCTGGCCCTCCTTCCGGCTATGGTGTGTAACATACACCACGGCCTCCGTGCCTTTTCGTCCAAAGTCATTGCTCGTGAGACGACACTGGACTTTGAACGAATAGAACTACCCTACCATTATTTAATGGGTTGGCTATTGATGCATTATCGGTCGTTGATGAGGCCCGGGGCAGATGATGGCGTTACCGATGATGACGCTTTCCTTTTCCGATACCGTCGTCAGCCTTGGGAATTCGACACCATGCCAGCCTGTCGGAGGGCGTTGGTGAGAGTAGATGGGCCCGACTTCTTTGTGTCTGTCCCTCAATTTACCGCTCGAGAAGTGAGGGGTGTACACATTGACGGCATTGAACCTCCCCTGCTCTTATCTGAAAAGATGCTTCTCTGGCTGAGCAATATTCGTCCGGCACACCTAGTATATCGTTACCGCAATAACGTGTACATGGAGCCCTACTTGCCCAGTAGGTTCTCCCGCCAGTTCGGGTACAGCCAGCTGTTCCTTGATTGTCCCAGTACTTGCCTAGGCTATGAGGGCAGTGTCTTTGACGGTATCAGGGCATGACATTATTACAATGCAGTTCATACCCGCGCTAGCTTTTCGGTCCCCGACGCTAATACGCAAGGGAAGATTTTATACATGACGGCCCTCTATCATGTTACGCCGAGCAAGCCTTCCGTGAATTTTGACATGAGCACTAGCTTCATTGTCGGGACTGGCTTGGCAGAGAAGCCCGAGGGGTCCAAGAAGAGGAAAAAAAAGACGAATACGGTTCCTGTGCCGGACTCAGAGTCTACGACGGTGGACGAAGAGGATGATGGGCAGGATGCCGACGATTCGTCCCATTCCTCAGACGAGGAGGCGGGGGATCAGCGACCTATCGTGCCGGACGACATGGTTGCGAGGCAGCCGCCTGCTGTGCCTGGTCCTTCGTGCAAGCGAAGCAGGCGTATGTCTACTGATGATAGCGTAACCTACTCCACGAAGCGAGCTGCGGTAAGATGCCGCAGGCTATTTATTGATGATGTTGGCATTGTTTCTGAGGTGATTTGAATTTCCACTACCTTTTTCTTCTTTTTCTAAACTATGGCCTAATCATCTTCTTTTACTCTTTGCAGGCGTCAGAGGAGTCGGTTTCTCGGGATCCGGCTGCTGAGGTCGATCCGGCCCTGACCACTTTGGTTGATGATATGTGCACCGCTATCATTTTCGCTAGGGTTCTTCCGGACGCGGCCGAGGAGCCCCACCTTGCTGAGACCTCCACCCATGGGGATGGGGGTTCTACTGCACCTGTCCCTGAGACAGCTAAATTTCAACGAGGTGATGCTGAACTGGCCGGCTCCCTTTCAGGAGTGGCTGGGGTAGAGAAACCAGTTGAATTCAACTTGGAAGTCGCGGGCGAGGAGACTATGTCAACCGCGAGCGAGCTGCGGCCTTCCTGCTCCTCCCCTAGTAAGATAAGCCAAATCTTAACTTGTGATGAGGCCTATCTGCTCTATCATCACATCCTTCGGGTTACGTCGATTGATGGTTGCTTTGGATGTACAGGTCCTGCCCCTTTATTGTCGATGACAGACATTGTCAGGGTGGACTCTACCGGAGGGGATCTGATGGAAGCACATGTGCCTCCTCCTCTTCCTACCTATATTGAAGGGCCTCCAGCTGGTTCAAGTTCGGGGGCTCAAGTGGTGGCACAGCCGGGGCAAGGAACAACGCTTCCTGCGTCCTCCTCCTTGAATATAGTCTCGGGGGTTGACCTTTCTGCCTTGCCAAGTATCCAAGCTCTCCGGGCGACGAAAGAGGAGCTAGCCGCTATTCGTGCATCTTTTCGCACGAAATTTGTTTCCCTGGTGGCAGGGACGGCAAGTTCCGATGCTACTCCTTCGACATTGTCGGCCACACTCCCTCTGACGCCATCCTCTACAGAAGTTTTGGATGAAGTGTCCCAGGATGTCGTTGATAGCTTTCACCGCCATCTGAAGAGAAGGATCGAGGCAGCCGTGGAGAAGGGAACTCCCTTTGCTATGGCCTGTCGGTGCGCCGGTGGCCAAATCAACATCCTTAGAACACTCTCCGGTGGGGCGGGGTTAGCTGCGCTTCTGGAGCCTATGCTATTAGAGGCCGATCGTCTTGTGGCCATGTTTCATGTGTTGCAGCAAGCTGATCTGTCCGTAGCGATAGATCAAGAGCGTACCTTCCTTATAACCGCGATAAAAAAGGTGAGGCTTGCTCGGGAGTCGATCAAGCCGTCTATACTGAAGGACCGTCATGATCTGTCTCAGTTACACGATCAATGGAGCCGTAGAAGTGAAGATTGCACGGCTCGGGAGGCGGCCGCCTTCCGCGGGGTAATTGACACCAGGAAGTAGATCCTCGAGCTCTAAAGAAAGCTGGCCTTCCTAGAGTCCAAGCTCGAAGCTGCCCGTACTGAGAAGGGGCTTGCTATCCAGGAGGCTGACAGACTTAGTTGAGCTTCTGCCAATCTGGAACTCGCCCTGAAGAAGATGGAGGATGACTGGCTGGCATATATGCACTTGGGTGATGCGGAGTAGTTGTCCCAGGAGGCTGAACACCGAGCTAGACAGCGGCTTGAGCGGGGGACCTCCTTGGTGAGAAACCGCCTCCTGGAATTGTGTAATGCCGAACTATAGTCGGCCTTTTTCTTCTCTTGTTCCTGTTCTCCTTTTCTTTTCTTTTTGAGAGGGACGTGGTCCCAAAACATGTAATGCTTTTTTTGGCTTTCAAATAAAAGAGTATGTTTTATTCCATCCTTTATTTGTACTGTCTGTTGTGTTTGTGGTGTCGTGGTGGCGTTTTCCCCGAATGGGGGACTTGTTTGTGGACCTGTTACCCTTGGCATACCTTGGTTTTAGGTACGAATAACAAGTTTGATGGGGATACCTAGAACAATTCTACGGCAAGGTGATTATGGACGTTCCGGGTATCGGGAGAGAGAATGCCATGGAGCAGCTGGGCTCCCGGGGCATGATGAGGAATGGTGGGCCTGTACTAAGAGACTTAGCAAAGGACATTTGTGGGCCTATTATCCTTGGCGTACCCCATCTTAGGATACGGATAACAGGATGAAAAGGGAACCAACATACTTGCTCAGAGGTAATGAGGACATGGCAAGTATGAGGGTTTTACCGTGGAGTCTTCCTACTCAGAGGTAATGAGGACATGGCAGGAGTGGACTCAACGAAGAATATTTGTGGACCTATTATCCTTGGCGTACCCTGGCTTAGGATATGGATAATAGGGTGAAAAGGGAACCAACATACTTACTCAGAGGTAATGAGGACATGGCAAGTATGAGGGTTTTACCGTGGAGTCTTCCTACTCAGAGGTAATAAGGACATGGCAGGAGTGGACTCGACGGAGAATATTTGTGGACCTATTATCCTTGGCGTACTCCGGTTGTGGGTACGGATAATAAGTCGAAAGGGAATCAACATACTTACTCAGAGGTAATGAGGATATGGCAAGCATGAAGGTTTCTTCGACGGAGCCTTCCCACTCAGAGGTAATGAGGACATGGCAGGAGTGGGCTCAATGAAGAAGGGTACATAGAACGACTCAGAGGTAATAAGGATATAAAAGTTCTATGTAAAAGGGTAATTTGTTTTTGGCGGAAGTGAAACGACTCAGAGGTAATGAGGACATGGCCGTTTTGGAAATTTGTGGATCTGTTACCCTTTTTGTGCACTGGGAGTGCGGGTAGTGGATCATGAGGGAGGATCTCTTTCAGGAAAAAAGTTCAGAGGTATGGTCATACATGACTTACTATCTGAAAGAGTGACCGGAATGTGAGTTCAGAGGCACCTGCGGGTACATAACTCGATAATCTGGGAGATTATGAGTTCAGCGGTACGGGAGGGTACATGACTCAATAATCTAGAATTTAGAAATGTGAGTTCAGCAGCACCAGCGGGTACATAACTCGATAATCTGGGGTATTGTGGACATGAGTTCAGCGGCACCAACGGGTAAATAACTCAATAATCTGGAATGTTGTGGATGTGAGTTCAGCGGCACCAGCGGGTACATGACTCAATAATCTGGAAAATGTGATATGAGTTCAGCGGTACTGGCGGGTACATGACTCGACGATCTGGAAAATGTCGTTTAGACATAATATTTCTTCAGGAACTTGCCGTTGACGGGCAGCATGAGCAAGTCTCCATTTTTGCGAGGCGGTAAGCACCGTTGGAGAATACGGCCTTAATGATAAACGGACCTTCCCATTTTGGCTGGAATTTGCCGGCGGTTTTGTGAGTCATGACCATCGGCCTCCGGACTGCCAGAACGAGATCGCCCACTTGGAATGTTCTAATTTTAACCTTCTTGTTGAAGGCTCCGGAGATGCATGCTTGGTATAGCTCGATCCATTGCAGAGCCAGGAGGTGCTTTTCATCTAAGGCCTCCAACTCTTGTAGTCGGCGACGGTAGTTATCGTCCGTCGTCAATTGATAAGTGAGAGCGACACGGAGCAGGGTATTTGAGTCTCCAATGGGAGGACTGCCTCACTCCCGTACACCAGAGAGAATGGTGTGTTCCCTGTGGCTGTTCGGACTGTAGTACGGTATGCCCACAAGCATTCACCAAGCTTCTCATTCCAGTCGTGCTTATTGGACGATACGAACTTTTTGAGAAGTTTGATGATTGTTTTGTTGAATGCTTCTGCCAACCCATTCGCTGCTGGGTTGTATGGCGTTGAAGCAATATTCTGGATGCGGTGCTTATCACAAAACCGATAGAAGGCGTGGCTTGCAAATGCGAACCATTATCGTGGATAATCCTTCGGGGCAGTCCAAAGCGGTAGATGACATGATACTTGAGAAAACTGATCACGTTTGAAGTTTTGACTTCTGCAAGTGGAACAGCTTCCGCCCATTTGGAGAAGTAATCCGTGATTGCGAGTATGAAGCAATGTCCTCGGGATGAAGGTGGAGTGATCGGACCGATGATATCCATTCTCCATGCTTCGAATGGCCAGGACGCCACTGTCGGATGTAGAAATTCGGATAGTTGGTAGATAAAGTCCGCGTGGACTTGGCAAGCTTTGCATTTTCTTGCATAGGCTATCGCATCTGCTACCATCATGGGCCAGTAGTAACCCATTCGGCGAAGACGGTCTTGCAATTTTGGGCCAGGCTGATGGGCCCCGCAGACACCGTCATGATCTTCGCGTACGGCTTCTCTGGCTTCTGCGTTTGATAGACATCGAAGCAATAATCCATCATAGGATCGCCGATACAGCATTTTCGTCTCTGTATCGTAGAAGAATATGAGAGAACGCCTTCTGATGGAAGTGGCTTCCTTTGGGTTCTCGGGCAGGATATCGTAGACTACGAAGTCAATGAATGGTTGTCTCTAGTCTGGCGCTTCGTCGATCACCTGAGCGGAATAACTTGTGACGAATTGAATATTGTTCTTGGGACAGACCAGTTCATGGCCTATCACATCCACCGATTGATGAGTATGATTTGGCACTGCTAGGGAAGCGGCAAGGCCTGCTAAGGCATCGGCTTCGATATTTCGGAGTCTGGAAACGTGTTCAATAAAGAACCCCTCGAATGACGAGATGATGTCGATCGCTATTTGGTGATAGGGGATCATGTCTTCATGGCGGACTTCGTATGAACCCCGGATCTGATTGACGATTAACTGTGAATCGCCGTATGCTTCAAGATATTCTACCCCCACCTCTCTTGCAAGTTGGAGGCCAATGACTAAAGCGTTGTACTCGGCCATATTGTTAGAGCAGGGCTCTGTGTGAGAGTAAGCGCGGTTAATCACCAATCCGGAAGGAGAAACCAGCACCACCCCGACTTCGACGACGATGTTGCCCCTAGGTCCGGTCCTTGAGGCACCGTCGAAGAACATTCGCCATATATCATCGTGAGAGGTTGCATGCGAGTCGGCGACCTCATCTGGGATTCCTTCATATATTCTGGACGACTCCGATCCTGGGTGAGCTGCTAAAAAGTCTGCCAGAGCTTGACCTTTAACAGCCTTTTACGGGACGAAGATCATATGATAGGGGGACAGCAATATTTCCCATATAGCGAGGCGAAAGCTGAGTGCCCCTGGTTTCGTCATGAGGACCCTGAGGGGGTTGACTCATGAGATCACATGTATGGTTTGTCCTGTGACATAGTGCCGCATCTTTTGAATGGCGAACACCAGGACGAGGCATTCTTTCTCTACGGCGGTGTATCGGTGCTCTGGCCCAATCATCATTCGGCTGAGGTAATATATAGCTTATTCATGGCCTGCATCGTTGTTTTGTGCTAGCAGAACGTCGAGGGAATGCTCCATTGCTCGTACATAGAGCAGGAATGGTTTTTCAGCAACCGGGGCCACCAGGACTGGAGGGTTCGACAAATATTCTTTGATGCTGTCGAAGGCACGTTGGCATTCTTTATCCCATACGAACGAGACGCCTTTCTTCATGAGGTGGGTGAATGGCCGACATCGCCCGGAGAGGTTAGAAATGAACCTCCTGATGTAAGCTAGCCTCCCTTGGAGGCCTCGAAGTTCTCAGAGATTTCTCGGGGGACCCATCTCCATGATTGCCTTCGTCTTCTCAGGGTCTACATGGATACCCTGCGCGGTGATGATGAAACCCAAGAACTTTCCGCTGGATACGCCCAAGAAGGATTTTATGGTATTCATCTTCAGGTTATGTGCTTGCATCAAGTCGAACACCGTCCTCAGATCCTGGAGATGGTCTCCCTTGCAGCGACTCTTAACGGCGATGTCATCAACATAGCACTCCACCGTCTTGCGTAAGTGGTCTCTGAAGATGATACTCATGGCTCTTTGATATGTGGCGCCAGCATTCTTTAAACCGAAAGGCATGACTGTGTAGCAGTATGTGCCAATCGGTGTTCGAAATAATGTATGCTTTTCGTCGTCAGGAGACATCTTGATTTGGTTGTACCCCGAAAAGCCATCCATGAATGACATGCGTTCGAAGCCGCATGTGTTGTCGATCATAATGTCTGTGATAGAGAGGGGGAATTATCTTTGGGACATACCTCGTTCAGATTGCGGAAGTCGATGCAGATTCGAATCTTCCCATTCTTCTTGAGGACCGGTACTATGTTGGCGACCCAGTCTGGATGTTGCTCCTCGCGTATGAAGCTGCTGGTTATGAGTTTGTTGACTTCGGCTTCGATTGCATCCATGATGCCCGGACGAAAGCGTCGTTGTTGTTGCTTGACTGGCTTTACATCTGGCCGAATGTTGAGTTTGTGAAGAGCAACCTCGGAGTTTAGTCCTGGCATGTCTTCATAGCTCCAGGTGAACACGTCAATATATTCTTTGACAAGTTCCAGCAGCGATTCTCGCTCTTCGTCTGTTAGGCTTTTACTGACGAAGATTGGTTTTGGAGAAGATTTGCTGCCGAGATCTACTTGTATGACCTCGTCTTCAGTAGGAGGTTCTCTCTGTTCGAACCGCTTTTCCTATTGTGCATCCAATTGTTGGGTCCACGGCTCTAACTCGAGGATTTCAGGAATGTCTTTGTCTTCTTCGTAAGCGTCAGTCAATGCCATGTTGACTGACAGGACTTGTCTGAATACATCTCCGATGTTGGTATCCGAATCAGAAGTTGGTGACTCGGTTGAATGTGAATGCCAGTTGCATTCCTCGTCTGAACTTTTAGGGGTTATTGTGGGCGTGACATACCCTAATCCACATCGGGTCTTGTTGTAGTAGTCCCGTGGTTTGCCAGCCAGGGCTGATGGCTTTAAAGGTAATCGTCGCCCAGTATCGTAGTTCAAGCCTGGCGTAGTCTCCAGATCATACCCCTGTTTTTGCATGAGGTATTTAGATTGGGGGCTATAAAGATACAGAGGCAGTCTCCCGACATCTGATTCAAGGTCGTCTTCTTCTATGGTGAAGGGCTGCGGGTCGTTCTTCCGGCCGAAGATGATTGGATGGTCCCCTCCCTCGATTATGCGGTAAGCATCTTCTACTGGAGTAAGCTGGTTTGTGGTGTACACATTTGTCACCTGTGTGTGTAGGTGAGAGCCTATACCGTGTTCCATAGCATACATTGTACAAAGCTTATTAAGTTCGAGGTATTCAAAGATAGCCCTTTATTGATGAAGTAAGGTATCTTTTCTAGCGGGATTACATCATCTGCGGAGGGAACATCAGTGTGGGCAGCCACATACTTGGCTAGCTCCGGTTCCTCTTCGGCTACCCCCTGTATGAATGAAGACTGAGAGGACGACCTGGGCAGCTTGATCGTCAGAGGTTCAGCTGGTGGAGCCGAGCGTAGAGTTGTTGGCAAACTAGCGACCCCCCAGTTTGGTACCTGATGTTGGGCGGGGTGTTGTTGGCTCGCTAGAAGCCCCAAACTTTATATCGGGGTGACGACTCTTCTTGGGAAGGCGTATCATCATTGGCTTGTCGGAGGGATTGAGCTTCTCCGTTTACGGCTGGCCGACTCTCGACAGTCTGATTGTCAGTGGCTCCGTTGTGGGTCTTGGCACTTGGCCAGACCTTGGCAGCCGGATTATCATTTGCTCTTCTTGTGCCGAGAGGCTGATTGCGTCCTTACGCAGAGTGGCTGTAAGGGGTACGGACTTGCCAGGTTTGCGAGCTTGAAGGTGGATCGTTAGGGGTTCTTCTGATCCTGTGGCTGTCTCGATACGAGCTTGCACATCTCCTTCACCAAGGTGCTTCTTCGACTTTTCGTACAGGCAGGAGTCTGAGTAGTAGGATTCGACCCCTTTGAAGGGATCGATGTCGACAAATTCTGTCCTCACGAAGCCATGTTTGTCGACATACTTGAAGCATTGGTGCAGCGTGGAAGGCACGATCATATAATCGTGTATCCAAGGGCGCCCCAGGAGGATGTTGTAAGAAGTATCTGCATCTATGACGTAACAGGTGACTTCCGACTGGAGATCGCCGATTTGGCACTTCAAGCGAATCTTCCCAATCGGGTAGCTCCTGCCCGAATTGAAACCGCTGATGGCGGTACTTATCGGCGTCAGGCGATGCATAGGAATGCGGAGATGATGTAACAGACCCTTCGGGATGATGCTTATGGAAGAACCAGGATCAATGTGCATCCGATCCACCTTTACGTCGTCGATGTTTCCAGTGTAATATAACGGGCGATCGTGCAGGTTGGTTTTGATGAGCATATCCTGCAGAGTGAAGACAATGTTGGGCATCGCTCCCGTACAAGCGCTGTCTTGGAGATCGGCAGGCGGGTTCTCTTCCGTGAGGTTGACCTGAACCAGGTACACGTCGATATTTTGGAGTGCATCGCTCAAAGCCGTGCGAACATCTTTTGAGAGTCTTAGGAGCTCGTATAATGCAACTTGGCCGGTATGTTGGCCAATTGTGCCAAGATGTCGAAGTTGTAGGGCCTCTCCAGCCCCTGTAGTACCTCTTTTCGGAGGGATTTGTCAAAGCGAGTCTCCTTCGGCCTAGGCTTGTCGGTCGTCGGAGGCTGAGAAGGTCCCGGAGCGTCAGTTGTAGTAGGCTGATGATCTTCATTCAAGTTATCAGCCACAGGTTGGGATTGTACCCCAGACCGAGTGACGACAGCTGTGACTTCTTCGATATCTGTCGAGATTGTGCGGCAGGATCTGACTTTTTCACTCTTCTTCTTGCGAATGGAAGATGGTGTAGACTGAGTCACTTCAGATACCAAGTCTGGATGGACCCACATGACCTCCCCTCGTGATGTAGTGAGGGGCACTATACCAGCAGCCTGATCCCGAGGAGGTGGAAGATTAGCAATCTCTATTGTTGCCAGAGGGATGGGGATCACACCGTCTTGAGTTTCTGTTGGAGGAAAGCTGCCAAATTGTACTGACACCATATTGGCTGCCACAGTTACCTCTTCGAAATCGATGGCCAGAGTGTTCGAATCGATGAGATTTTGGATGTACCGTTTTAGTTGGTAGCAGTCGTGTGTAGCATGGTGGACGTAGTGGTGGTAATGACAGTACTTCGGGTTCTAAATTTCTGCCGGTCGAGGTTTTCGTCTTGGTGGAGGGAGCTGAATTCTGTCTACTTGTATGAGCATGTCTAAGATGGACTTGACATGGCCATCTTCGAAGGAGTAGGTCATTTGTGGCCATTGCTTGTCTGCCGGTTTTGGCTTAGGTTTCTGCGCTGTGTCGGCCACCATAGCCTGCTTGCCCTTGTTGTCTCGAATGTTGGTGGAGCTACCCCCATTGTTGGTGTTGGCATTGGGACGCCTGCCCTTGTCTTCTCCCTCTGAGATGTGCAATCCCAGTTGGCGAGCCTTCTTCAACCGTTCTGCGACGCTAGTGGCACTGATGATAAACGTCTTCCAGTCCTTGAATTGACTTTTGCCCATCCAGAGGCTGATTGTTGGAAGCAGTCTCTTTTGGCAAATTTTAATTAAGGAGGAATCCGATTACCGGATGGCAGCTTCATTACGGTTTGGCGAAATCGCTCAATATAGTTCCTTGCCAGCTCTTTCTCTCCTTGGACGACATCCATGAGGGTGGACATCGTGATGTCCTGTCCTACTTCGTAAAATCTCTCCAAGAACATGCGCTTGAAGCTGGCGAAGGAGTGGATACAATTGTCCGGCAGGTTGCGATACCAGTCGAAGGCGACTCCTTCCAAGGCCCCGATGAATAATCGTGTAAGGATGGCATCGTCATGGGGCAGATGGTCGGTGGTGACCTCGAAGTAAGTGATGTACCGACTTGCGGAGGTCTTGCCATCATAAGGATTGATATTGAACGGCTTATATCTTGGTGGGAAGGGGACATCCCTCCATGCAGCAGGGTATGGTTGCCGTATTCTGAGGTCTTGAGAGGTTTCTCGAGCGTAAAACATGGCTCGGAGCTCCTGGACCTCTCTTCTCGCTTCCCTGGCCTCATCCACAGCGGTGGGGGCCGTCACTTCAGGAGGATTGTTGCCCGGGTTCGGTGCCGCTGAGTTCGAGTCCGCATTGACCGTGGGACCCGCGCTTGTCTGGCCAGGCGTCCCTCCTTGGAGAGTTGGAAGGGCCGCTTTGATCTCATCTACAGACTTGACCAAGGCATATAGTATGGCCTCCAGAGTGTCGATGCGTTGGTGATCACTGGAACCACCTTGGTTGCTGTCCGTCATGAACACCGTCTTTACATGAGGAGAGATGGACGGAACGGTGGAGGACGTGTCCTCCGAATCATACCCCTGTAGCGAGAAGTCATCGGGGTATGTGGAAATGTTCTCCTCTGGTTCGGACTCAGAAGGGATAGTACCCCCAGCTTCAGAGTTTGCTTCATCTTGGGAGTCGTGGACGTCCTCGGGGACGTCGGCCCATGTTGTATCTGATGGGAGAGTTGTTTCCTCGGGTTCATCTCCTTGGAACATCGGATTATCGTGGATGTTCTGAGGAGTGCTACCCCCAGTCCCAGTAACCCCCAGTGGTGTGGACGATGAATCTCCCACTGTAGCAGATTTCGTCTTTGAACGGGTACCTTGGAAAACTCCAGTGGTGGGCACCCGTTTAGACGATAGTCTCTTAGTCATAGTGGTTGAAATCTTCGGGCTAGGAGCATTGGTCTTCTTTCCTCTTCCATCGGCGAGGATTTTCTGAGCAGAGTTACAGGAGACGACGGGAAATGCCTCATCTTCTGAACATGCTTGTTGCAGTCTTTGGAAGACGGACTGTCGGTCTTCTTGTACCATTGCGTTATTGCAACAGCAGTTGACGATGATTTGGGTGTAGCAACATCCGTGGGAGGACTCTTTGCACCCCGAGGCACCTTTTCTTTCCTTGCATTTGTGGAGGATGGCCTCACGCAAGTCAGATGGGTCTGGATCGACCATGTTTGCTCCCTGGATTTTGGGAGACTTTTGGGAACCTCTCTGTCCGTTTGCCGCCGGGGGCTGGACTCGAGTGGTTCTGTACAACCTCCCATCAGAGGCCCGCATAATAGTATGTGGGACGCTCGGATGGTCAGAGGTCGGATCAGCGGACCGAGCTTGCCAAGCTCGTGTTGCCCTAGACTTCTTCATTCTAGTGCGTGAGGGCACATAGTAGGAAGAGTCTAAGTGGTGCTGGAGAGAGTCAAACATGTCTTCTTGGGAGAACAAGAGATCAAGACCATAGGAGAGGCGGTCGAAGACAGAGCCGCGTGGAGTGGGCGTCATGCGGCTGGAATCAGTAATCTTCATGCAACTGGCAGTCGTAGCCGCATAGGTCTTCTCCATGCGGCTGGCAATCCTGGCCGTATGAGTGTTCTCCATGCGGCTGGAAATCCTGGCCGCATGAGTATTATGCATTTGGCTAGCAGTCTCAGCCGCATGGTCATCATTCATGCGACCGACAATCTTGGCCGCATGAGTCTTTATTTTGCGGCTAGTGCCCTTGTTCGGTTTCTTCCTGGAGCACATAGAATCGCTCTTTGCCCCTGCAAGTCCAGCATCGTAGTGCTTTCCTCTGTCGAACTTGGGGACAGCAGAGTCCTCTATGGCTCGAAGCGGGGCCGTGCGAGAGTCGCCTTCGCCGTCTTGGGCAGCAGAGAGTACTCCGTCCAGAGCTTGGGGAGGAGCAAATAATTTCGGCCTCCACTCGCTGCGATCTTTCTTTGTGCGGGTTCGCTTCTGGACCGGGCCAGCACTTCCTTCAGAGAGCATTTCTTCAAACGCCTGTTGGTCGAAGCGGACGACCATCTTCTGTTGCGTGGAGCCAAGTTTGGCTGTATCCGATTGCGTCACCAACTCCTTAGCCGTAGAGAAGTTTGTCCCCAGCAGAGTCGCCATCGTATTTGCCATAAAATATAAAAGAACAGAACAATTATCGGAGGACTGGACTTTTACTTCACAATACAAACTCGCTTGTACAAAGAAAGCCTAGGGACGAAAACATAGGTACAGCAATCGAAGTACAATTGTTTATTTTAGATTCTGGAGGGTGACGATAGAGGCTCGGGAAAGCGACAGCAGCTCTGCCTTACTCCTTGGACGATCGGATGCAACCTTGGCTCCGGGAAAGAAATGCTCTCAGGATGCTCTCTGTGCGTGCCTTTTCCTCTCTGCTCTCTCTCTTCTGTCAGTCTCTGTGTTCTCTCTGTATATCCTCTCCCCTGCAAGGGAATGGCACCTTGCTATTTATAAGAGTGGGGGGCATCATTAGGGTTTGCAATGATTGTCCATTCTCAAAAGTCGACGGCTAAGGATCAATGAATCTGGGCCGCTCATCTTGAATATAATAGATCTGGGCAATTAATGTGATTGCATCAAATCTTTGTGGGTAATTAATGATGAATGACATAAATTATCACACCTCGATCCCGCTAGGGTCGTCCGTCTTGCCTGGATCCCTGCGGAATCGATCGTCCTCGCTAAGGCGTGATGCCGTGCAAGCCTAAGTTGCGCTTGCACAAGGCCATGTACCTGCACAAAATAACTAGTGAAGCAAAAACACACGCACGCACCCATTAGTTAAGCAAAATACACGCACGCACCCATTCATTGCAGAAAACCAAATATTTGGACACAGAGATTTGAAATAGAAATACTTTTTTTATTGATAACTTGATAGGAATACAAGTACAAAGCTTTGCAAACTCAGAGTGCCTTATAATTTGGCTACATGATTCTCTTTGAAAACTCTCTTTTGAAAATAGTCGCAATGTCCATACATCATATCCCTCTATTACATGCTGGAAATAAAAGACACCTTCAGAAGGAAAAGAAACTTGAACTTGACTTGAAATGAAAAGTAACTTCGAGACGATCCACAGCTCTACTGGGCTAGACAAGCTTCGGTGCCTCACTTGAAATCCCCCTGTCTCCTTTTGCTTTCTGAAAAGGATACCCACAACGTGGGTCAGCACACATCATGTACTGGCGAGCGGCTCTTCGCCGAAACTCACAAATATCTGCACTAATTCAATATGTGAAGCTACATATTTACTAGTGATCTTTCTACTTGTCTAGGTTCTTTTTAACAATTTATAAGAAACATGACAGTAGAATTATGCATAACCAACTTACCAACGCCGACAGTCATCCCTACACAAAACAGGTTAGCACAATTTGTATATGAATATAGGAAGCATACTTTACCATCATCGTTCATTGTTAGGTTTGCATTAAGGATTCGTTCACATGCATGTCCTAACTACATGGTGGTCCATGGGCCCGTCCCCCATGATTAGCCGCTGTGACTCAATGGTTCAGCTCGTCGCTAAGGACACAACATTCCCGAGGTGTAGCATTTACCCCGAGGTGCTATTACAATCTCTCCTAGGCCGATCGATCCCAGGTGCCCCCAGAATCGTCGAGAGACTATTACCTTGTTAACAAGTTATCCGAGACCAATGCATGACTTGTTCTTTCTATCAGATAAACCTAGCAGTGCGACAGATAGCGACCAGTTCATAACTAGCCTTAATAGTTCGGTCATTCATTTGCATTCAGTTCTCATTCGGTCATTCGATAGCATTCAATAGCATTTTATTTCCTTTGTAGTCATTCGTTAACATTTATTCTTTTTCTTATCTTTTGTTATTGAGGTATCGTTGATCACAGGGACAAGGCAACAGAGTAGACTAGAGATCATTTTTTATTAGGGCGTACAAATAAATGCAAGCCCGGTTAAAGCAACTCACCGAGATGAATCTTAGTTGAGAGAAGGAGGGACTTCACGCGCCATTCACGAACAATTCACACGACCTACATTGGCACCAACAGTTGATTAGCATACTTCATCTCTTTCTCTCAAGATTCGGAATGAATGCGAAATACGATGAAAGCGAACAATGAAAACCAATCATCGAAAACCAACACGAAAAAGCATTCATCAAAACCAAGCAGCGAAAGAAAACATTCAGCGAAACTCTTGGATTCATTTCAATAGAAGCCAATCCATCAATTGGAAAGGTTCATTGCATTTCATCCGTGATCAATCGATACTGGCAAAGGTTTCCCCAAACACTCAGTTCAAGACTGAGTCAGCAAGCCGTAGGTATTACATAGTGGACCGCGAGGAGCGGGGCACTACATAATAACCCACTGAGAAAAAATTTTGTCATCAAAACTTAAGAAACAAACTCACCTCCACTATTGTTGCATTCTGGATCAAGCAACGTGGAGAGATTATAGACGTGCGCTGTCGCGGTGTTAGCATTCCGCAACTGCTGATTGTGCGGATGATCTCGGAGCGGCGGTGGGCCTGGCAGCTGCCCACGCTCTTCAGCGTCGTTTCGATTCTGAGCCGTTTTATTCTTTTTCGGGCAATTCCTGACGGTATGGTCCGGGCTTCCACAGCTGAAGCAAGATCTGTTGGCGAAACGACAGACTTCTTTGGTGTGCCCAGGACGACCGCAGTAGGTACACTCCGGTCTTCGATGCTGATCATTGTCTGTCTTATTTTCTCCTTCAATCTTTTTTTCTCCGTCATGATATCTCTTGGCAGGCTGATTCCGACTTTACTACACTTTATTGGACACCTTCTTCAGGCAGAACTGTTCTACCTGTAGCGCTGCCTCAAAGGCCTGAGAATATGACCCACATTCTCGATTCAACACACTTAACTGGATGTCATCATTCATCCCTCCAACGAATCGATTTATGCGAGTTTGCTCAGTGGAAAGCATGACAGCGGCAAAATTTGCCAGCTTAGCAAATTCAGACTCATAGTCCTCCACGAACATATCTCCATGTTTCAGTGTGATGAAGTCATCCTCCATCTTCTTGCTCATGGCTGGAGGCAGATATTGATCCAGAAACGCCTTTTTGAACAAGGCCCATGAAATCTTTCCATTCCTAGCCGTTGCGAGAAGCGCCGGCTTCTTCGCCTTTCACCAATCCTTTGCCCGCAGCCGTAGGAGCAGAACGGCACAAACTACCTTTTTGCTACTTGGAACTCCTACGAATGCGAACAGACTCTCCATTTTATCAATCCAGTCTATCACCTTGTCGGGTGACGTCATGCCTTCAAATTCTGGAGGTTTCGCGTCTAAGAAGTCCTTTGGCTTAAAGAAAGTGTGCCTTTGCGCTGGCTAGGGCTCGTCACCCTCCACGGGCTCAATCTCGGGCGTTCCCGTTGGTTTAGTCGCTGCGGTGGTACCTCGATTCGCTGCAAGCGCCGTGACAATTTGAGTCAAGGACTCCAACTGTTTCTGCTGGGCCTCTATTTGGGACTATTGTATTTGATTGCGTTCCTCGTTGTCCTGCCTTTGCAGTTCCAACAATGTCATGATCCGTTCTATAGGATCTATCGAGGAAGCTGGTCGAGTAGGGGCCATTTCTCTACAAAAGAGTATAACTTCTGTTAGTCTCATAAAATATTATGGACTTATTGTATGGGGCATTGGTTTTCATAACTCAAAATCGGGACACTGTTGAAAGCCATAAAAATACTTTATATACTTTTCGAAAACGATATTTGTAAGAGGCCAAGGACGTAAAGCCGTGCTCTGATACCACTTTGTCATGCCCCGATCCCGCTAGGGTCGTCCGTCTTGCCTGGATCCCTGCGGAATCGATCGTCCTCGCTAAGGCGTGATGCCGTACAAGCCTAAGTTGCGCTTGCACAAGGCCATGTACCTGCATAAAACAACTAGTCAAGTAAAAATATACGCACGCACCCATTAGTTAAGCAAAACACACACACGCACCCATTTATTGCAGAAAACCAAATATTTGGACACAGAGATTTGAAATGGAAATACTTTCTTTTATTGATAACTTGATAGGAATACAAGTACAAAGCTTTGCAAACTCAGAGTGCCTTATAATTTGGCTACATGATTCTCTTTGAAAACTCTCTTTTGAAAATAGTCGCAATGTCCATACATCATATCCCTCTATTACATGCTGGAAATAAAAGACACCTTCAGAAGGAAAAGAAACTTGAACATGACTTAAAATAAAAAGTAACTTCGAGGCGATCCACAGCTCTACTGGGCTAGACGAGCTTCGGTGCCTCACTTGAAATCCCCCTGTCTCCTTTTGCTTTCTGAAAAGGATGCCCACAATGTGGGTCAGCACACATCATGTACTGGCGAGTGGCTCTTCGCCGAAACTCACAAATATCTGCACTAATTCAATATGTGAAGCTACATATTTACTAGTGATCTTTCTACTTGTCTAGGTTCTTTTTAATAATTCATAAAAAACATGATAGTAGAATTATGCATAACCAACTTACCAACGCCGACAGTCATCCCTGCACAAAACAGGTTAGCACAATTTGTATATGAATATAGGAAGCATACTTTACCATCATCGTTCATTGTTAGGTTTGCATTAAGGATTCGTTCACATGCATGTCCTAACTACATGGTGGTCCATGGGCCCGTCCCCCATGATTAGCCGCTGTGACTCAATGGTTCAGCTCGTCGCTAAGGACACAACATTCCCGAGGTGTAGCATTTACCCCGAGGTGCTATTACAATCTCTCCTAGGCCGATCGATCCCAGGTGCCCCCAGAATCGTCGAGAGACTATTACCTTGTTAACAAGTTATCCGAGACCAATGCATGACTTGTTCTTTCTATCAGATAAACCTAGCAGTGCGACAGATAGCGACCAGTTCATAACTAGCCTTAATAGTTCGGTCATTCATTTGTATTCAGTTCTCATTCGGTCATTCGATAGCATTCAATAGCATTTCATTTCCTTTGCAGTCATTCATTAACATTCATTTTTTTTCTTATCTTTTGTTATTGAGGTATCGTTGATCACAGGGACAAGGCAACAGAGTAGACTAGAGATCATTTTTTATTAGGACGTACAAATAAATGCAAGTCCGGTTAAAGCAACTCACCGAGATGAATCTTAGTTGAGAGAAGGAGGGACTTCACGCGTCGTTCACGAACAATTCACACGGCCTACATTGGCACCAACAGTTGATTAGCATACTTCATCTCTTTCTCTCAAGATTCGGAATGAATGCGAAATGCGATGAAAGCGAACAATGAAAACCAATCATCGAAAACCAACACGAAAACGCATTCATCAAAACCAAACAGTGAAAGAAAACATTCAGCGAAACTCTTGGATTCATTTCAATAGAAGCCAATCCATCAATTGGAAAGGTTCATTGCATTTCATCCGTGATCAATCGATACCGGCAAAGGTTTCCCCAAACACTCAGTTCAAGACTGAGTCAGCAAGCCGTAGGTATTACATAGTGGACCGCGAGGAGCGGGGCACTACATAAATCCCCATAATTTGTTATGCCAATCTCAGATTTCCAGCCACGTGTCATTGATTTGCTTGATTGCAAATGATCTGATTTGATCCCAATATTTTATTGGGATTTGTTGATGGATTTTGGTCAATTTGATGCCACGTGTCCCATTATTATGCCACATGCCTTAACCGCGAGCCACTTAGAAAATTTGAGCCACATGAGGACTGCTCCCCATTGAGCCGCATAAGGCTGGCCACGTGTCAAGGCTGCTTGGGAGTGGCCCCTGAACATTTGAACCGCATGGTGGTGATCTGAGCCGGATGAGCGTAGGTGACCGCATGATGGGTGCTTTCTTCGTGAGCCGCATGGAGATAGTCCTCATGAGCCGCATGGAGATAGCCTCTGCTTGGGCCGCATGGGGTAGTTCTCGTGAGCCGCATGGGATAGCTTCTACCTGAGCCGTATGGGTGGCCTCTGTCTGAGCCGCATGCGACTGTCCACGTGTCAAGGCCGCATAAAGGTCTTTTGGGTTTCGGGGGATTGTGTCAGAGGTCTCCTTCGTTTCCCTAGGAGTCTGCCATTATGACAGAGTCATTATTGCATCTTTCTGTCATTGGTTAGAGCTGTCAGCCGTCAAGGCATTAAATGCAGTAGAAGACAAAAGGAAGAGCTGTTGAGGGCCACGTGGCTCCTCTCTGGGCCGCATAGACGCTTGAGCCGCATGGGTCCCTGAGCCGCATGGGGATCCTTGGCCGCATGGATCTTTCTTTGTTCTTTTCCATGCTTCTACAAGTAGCTGTTGCACTGTTATCCTCATCAAAAGTCACATTGGTAGACTCTTCCACAATTAATGAGTGTTTATTGAACACTCTATATCCCTTGCTCTTGGCAGCATAGCCAAGGAAAATACTATCGTCAGCTTTGGCATCAAATTTGGCTAAGTTGTCTTTGGTGTTAAGGATAAAACATCGACAACCGAAAACTCTAAAATATAAAACGTTAGGAGTTCTTCCAAACCAAAGCTCATAGGGTGTTTTCTTCGTAATAGGACGAATGAGCACCCTATTTAAAATATGGCACGCTGTACTGACAGCTTCAGCCCAAAAATATTTCGGAAGTGAAAATTTATTCAACATGACTCTGGCCATATCGCTAAGAGTCCTATTCTTCCGCTCTACAACACCATTTTGTTGAGGAGTTCTTGGACAAGAAGACTCATGATTAAAACCATTTGAATCACAAAACTTTTCAAAATCAGTATTTTTGAATTCGCCTCCATGATCACTTCGGATTCGAGTAATCATGTAGCCTTTTTCGTTTTGAACCTTTTTAGCAAAAATTTTGAAAACAGAAATGGCATCACTTTTGTTTGTAAGAAAGAAAACCCAAGTAAATCTAGAAAAGTCATCTACTATAACAAAAGCGTAGAGTTTTCCACCAAGACTGGCTACTCTACTAGGACCAAATAAGTCGATATGAAGTAAATCAAGGGTCTAGTAGTACTTACAGTATTTATGGAATGAAATGAGGACTTGGTTGCCCTATTCAACTCACATTCGGTACATACTGTGTCCTTTTTGAATGTGATGTCGGGCAAGCCTCTAACTAGCTTCTTAGTTTTGGTGGCCCATGCAGGTCAGAGCATATCGTACCGGTTACATAACTGTATGTACGAGCCTGCGACCTTGACTAGACCTTAGAAATCTCAATCCACTCTGCCTTGAAAATTCTTCTAGAAATTCTCTACGCCCTTGAAAACTCCATATTTGCTCTCGATTATACTTCCTTGCTTTCCGTACCATTGATTCTCGTCCTTTCCTATTTTGGGGTGACAAATAATCGTGCTGTCTAGAATTCGTCAAAAATTCTTAAGTTATAGTATAATATTGCTTGATTATTGAATAATTGGTTGTTTGTGGATATGAGAGATTATATGTACCATATGTACTAGATATTTTGGTAGAATTATTAGTCACTGGTTAGAAGATTTTAAGATTTTAGTGACCAGTGTTTCAAGGGAGTAGTGTGACCGAAGGTGGGTAGAAGTCCTCGAGATTTCGTAAATACCAATGACAAGAGAAGGTTATAAAATATCTTTGAGGAATTAAATTGAGGAGATTAAGGTAATAGTGGACTTTAAAATTTTAAAGAAATAGATATGAATTAGAATTTCGAGGACGAAATTATTTTAAGGTGGGTAGATTTGTAGCTCCCCTTCCCGAAAAATTTCTGAAAATATTTTTATTATTTAATTGAGTTAAATGGTGATTTTAGATTTTATAAATAATTATTTATTAATAATAGTTAATATTATTCTCTAACTCTAACATAGATATATATATATATATAATATCATATATATATATATATATATATATATATATATACATTTATATAT